>JARHVA010002408.1:0-600000 GCA_037957365.1 Torreya grandis
CCTTAATAAAAATAATATGGTCAGGAATATGGGAAAATGAGATGTCAATGGAAGCCTAATTTCAATAGTCCTACTAATGAATATAATCCTACTTCAACCTCCAATACAAGAGCAATGGTACAAATGTATTACAACTTGGTGCAAGGAGAAAATTGGAAATAAGGTCAATTCATGGATGTCAATGAGGGTGGATATCAAGATCTAGTTTCTCAAGGAGGAGTCACTCCTCTTATATTAGCTAAAGATGAACTCATGATGTAAACAAGTGAAGGTGGACAACCTCAAAGAGAGATCTTCACTAACTTCCTAGTTGAGGACACTTTTGTGCTCAATCAAGCAAATTATGTTTTAGACAAAACCAAATCCAAGAGGAAGGATTTATGAGGTGATAATAATGTGTCTACAAGTTCATCTAATCCTCCTTCAAGGCAATAAGGCATGGTTGCAAGCATGTCAATCCTAGACACTCTTACACCTCCTCCAAATCAGATTGTTGGAAGGATTGTTCAAAGTAATTCAACCCCTCAAGCTCTAAGCACTTATTTACCTCCAAGGGCCCAATAAAATTAGGTATGTCTACTCAAAATTTGTTGGACTCATTAAATAATACCAAGACATCTATTTCCCTTTGGGATGTTCTTCATATGCCTGGCCAAAAATAGCTCCTACAAAAATAGATATACACTATACCTACTAGTTCATCACCTCCTATAAATAGTCATGGTTATGTATCTATTAAAAATTCCCCTAGAAATATTGTGGAACCATATACCAAAGCTGATAAACCTTGACCATTTTACCTCACTCTCATGGTGGGTGATAAACTAGTCTACAACTGCATAGTTGATAGTGGTGCTTGTACATTAGTCATAACTAAAGTTGTAGCTGATAAGTTGGGCCTATAATATTAAACCCATAGTAAAAGAGTGATTAAATTAGATTGTACACTTGCTAAGACAATAGGGTTGATCAAAAACTTTAAGGTTTTCCTCCATGATTGTCTTAGTTTTCCCATCCTTTAAGACATTGTTGTTGTTGACCTTCCTGCTCATTTTAAATTCTGCCTTTCAAGAGATTTTATAGATAATATATGGGGCTATCTCTCATCTCATTTGTCCTTCTTAGCCTTTAGGACAATATATGAAGCAAAGGTAACAATAATAAATTTGCCTCTTGCGAGGTTTCACATTGAGCCCTATGTTTAAATAAGTTCAAATTTGAATTATGTAATAAATGAGGAAAAGGATTCTATTGTGGAGGATGGTGCTTCTTCCAAGCTTGAAGGAAGTTATGATTTGTTTCTTGATTAGTATGATACTAACACCTATCAGTATGATCCTTTTTATTTCATTGAGGAAACTAATGTAGGAGTGTATTGTTTACAAGAAGAAGGAATACTAACACCCCTACTTGTCAAAGAAGAAGGTGAAGATGATGGAATGTGAAAAATGTTTTTTTATGGCTCAAGAAGTACAATTGGTGTAGGATATAGTGTTATGTTGGTTTTCCCATCTAAAAAAAAATAATATGCTTCATATAGGTTGAATTTTAGTTACAATTATAGTTTGGATGAGTATGAAGATTTGATTCATGGCCTTCAATGGGCAAGGAGAAAAGGAATCAAGAATTTGAAAGTATACAAAGATAGTGAATTGGTTGTGCATAAAATTAGGAATGTGATTATTTAAAATAATAATTTTCTCAAGTAATATAAACATAGGGTATGATATTTTTTTAAGACTTCAATACATTCAATATACAATCAATCCCAAGGGAACAAACTAATCATGCTGATAGACTAGCTACTATAGGAGCACAGTTTGATACACCAACTACCATAAAAGAGGAGGGGAATAAATATTACATAAATATCATTGTTATATATTTCATACCTGATAATGAGTTGTATTGGAAATTGTTTTATAGTGACAAACACATTGCATACTTATTGTAAAGTAAAGCTGAGTTTTCCTCAAGAAATCAAGAGACCCCAAGAACAGTTTGATGATCAGATTGTATAGCTAAGAAAAAAAAATATACCTAAGGGCTTGGTGACCTTAGAAATTATATTTAATGAAGATTATCAAAGGAAGAAGTAAAAGGTGAGTGTGTATAAAAAATAAGATAACTATGAAAGGGTCTTGATCTTCAAATACAAACTCCTCAAACTAGGCAAGGTATGTTCTACATAGGATAAACAAGCATTTATTAATTTGTGTAGAGAGTTTCATGAGATATTTTCTTGGGAGTAAAAGAACCTAAAATGATTTTATCCTATAATATCACACAATAACATTGAATTGAAACCTAGAGTTAAACTAATTAGATGAAAACAAAGGCCCATCAACCCTAAGGTTGAACAACTCATGAGGTTAGAGCTTACCAAACTCCTTGAATATAAAATAATCTCTCCTATCAAGCATTAAACATGGGTAGATAACCTTGTTCCTGTTATAAATAATAATGGGGAGATAAGACTTTATGTATACTTTAGAGATCTTAATAGAGTGTCAATCAAATATCACTATCCTTTGCCCTCAATGGAGCAGATTTTGGAAATTATTTTAAGTTCTCAATGTTTTTCTCTCCTAGATGGATATTCTAGTTATAATTAGATTATAGTGAATTAATATTATCAATTAAAGACAACATTCACTAAAAAATGGAGGAATTTTACTTATAGGAAGATTCCCTTTGGTTTTTCAAATGTTAGTGCCACCTTTCAAATAGAAATAGACATGGCCTTCAAAGGTTTAATCAATGAAATGTTGTTGTTTTATCTAGATGATATAACATTATTATATAATGATGTTAATGAATATATGAAATACCTAAGGCAAGTGTTTTAAATATGTAGGTAGTATGGATTATCTCTCAACCCCCAAAAATGTGTCTTTATTATCCATGAAGGTAAGCTCTTAGGACATATTATTTCTAAATATGGTTTAAATATTGATCCTAAAAAGATAGAGGCTATTATAAGCCTATTATTTACATTATATAATAAAGGACTCCAAAGTTTCTTAGGCAAGATAATTTTTTTAAGGAGGTTCATACCTAGTTTTGCATCTTTGGTGAAACCTACACAAACATGATCATGAATAACCAAGTCTTCTCTTGGACTAATGAAGGTAAGAGTAGTTTTGAGGCCATTAAGAAAATAATTACACATGAGCCTACTCTTGTAAACCCTAATTTGATAAATAATTCATGTTGTATTCATTTACTAACCTTGATTCTATTTCATCTATGCTAATGTAAAAGAATGATGAAGGTGTGGAACAACCAATTACATTTTTTATTCAAGGTTTGGAAGATTATGAAGTCAAGTACATATTTTTAAAGAAACAAGTCATTTATATTATAAGAATACTAAATAATTTTAGGCATATGGTTTCAAATAATAGGATTCATGTTATGATCTCTCATCTTAATACCAAAGAGTTTCTTTTGAGTAAGGACCTTAGTGAGAAGAGATCATGATGGATTACTAAGGTAATGAAATATGGTGTTGATATCAAAGTGACAAAGTTGATATGGAGTAAATGCCTTTGTGAAAATCTAGATTTAGATCTCCATAAATCAAAAGAAAAGGCTTTAGTCAATCATGATTGTTCCCAACCAGCTAGTTCCTTGCCTCTACAAATTTGGACACAAGATATTATCAAATTTCTTCAAAGTAGTATCTTAATAGTATGAGTAGATCCAAAAGGAGGTAATTCAGATTGAAATCCATCCCTTATTGTCTTGTATATGGTTTTATTTTTATAAGATACACTAATGGTGTGTTATTGAGATGCATTGATAATGATCAGTTTGGATTGTTACTTAAAAAGTTTCATGATGGAACAGTAGGAGGTCATTTCTTCCTAAGAACCACAACTACCAAGATCATGAGATAAACATATTATTGGCCTAGACTCTTCAAGGAATTATATGATTTTGTGAGAAGGTGTGTATAATGTGTTTTTTTGTATGAAAATAGAAGATTTCAACTCTCCTTTTGAGGCCTATCCAAGTAGATCAACCTTTCATGGTAATGGGGTCTTGATTTAATTAGCATGGTAAACCACCCATCAAGTGTTGGTAATAAATGGATACTCACAACAACTGAATACTTCACAAGGTGGTTTGAGGTAGTGGCATTGAAGGAAGCTAATGAGAATGTTATCTTACAGTTATATGAAAGTATCATAACAAAGTTTAACACTACTTCTACTATCATTTTAGATAATGCACTTATTTTCATGGGTGTTAGGATAGCTAATTAGGCAAATAGAAATGGCATATACTTGAGAAATTCATCCAAATATTAACCTCAAGGTAATGGACATAATGAATCCACTAACAAGAATCTGATTAGAATCATCAAGAAAACTTTGGAGGATAATCAAAGGGCTTGGCACACTAAATTGAAGACAACCATATGGGCTGATAGAATAACTCTAAAGAGGTCAATTAGGAATTATCATTTTGTTTTTGTCTATGGAAGGGAGGATAGGATGTCTATATCCAAATAACTACCTACTTTGGAGTTGGCACATCAAATAGATTTGCTTGAGAACATTCCAATGGGGGTAAGGTTGACATAATTAATGGAGTTACAAGAGACTATAGATAAGGCTCACCTAGATATGGAACATCACCAAATACTAATAAAGAGGTCTTTTGATAAGAAGGAAACTCTATGAACATTCTAATAAGGTGACATAGTGTTTAAATGAGATGAAGATAGAGCAAAACTAGGGAGACATACCAAATTTGATACCTTATGGAGTGGACCATATGTCATCATCAAGTGCAAACAAAGCAACTCTTTCCAATTGGCAAAGATGAGTAGAGAAGATATACCTATCCTTGTGAATGGGATACATTTAAAGAATTACTATTGAGGAAATGAAGGTTAGTCTTGTAAATAGTAGATTAGGTGTGTGTGTCTTTCTTTTAGTTATGTTGTGTTATATAAGTGTTCTTGAGAACACATGTTTGTTTCCCTTTGGTGTGTCTTGTTTTGTGTGTTTTAATTTATGTATAGTATGGTTTCAAAGGTAATTTTTGTGTAAACTTGGTGTATAGATGACTCCATGGCCTAATGGATAGGATTAAACTATTGGTCTTGGTATAACAAGTATACCACCCTTGGGAAATTACCAATGATGTTGCCTATTTTGACCACTAGTCAAAATAGGTCAAACCCCCTATAATACAAAACTTTATATAAGGGAATAGTAACATTTTATAAGGTGTGTCATGGTCAATTTGATGTCATTTAATGTTTTATTAGCCTTGGTCATAGTTAAATATAGTCGTAAGTCATTCTATGTCATTTAAGGGGTCATTTTTGGGTCATAAATGAAGTGGTAAAATTTTCATTAGTGTACAAGTGTTATAAATTTCCTTATAACATCTAATATGTCTTAATACTTGTCAGTCTTGTTAGGAATAACTAAAACTTGCATGTTCCTAACTAAAAATCAAGAAAACAAGTGAAAAAGGAGTTTTGAAGGTTGTACAACATATGGGGAAGAGTGGCACATATGGAAATATTATGGAATGTATATTCAACTTAACTAAATCCATTTCCATGATTGAACTAATTTTTAAGTATAAAAATGGACCAAAAATATTATATCTCTCCATCACTCCAGTAGGCAAGCAAAACTGGTCAACGGGTCTTTGGATGGTACAACTAGTAAGAGGACTTCTAGGTCAAATAATATTGGTGGTGGATATAACACTTGGTATGATTAATTTTCATGTTTTGAGTAGTAATAATGGTTTTATATACTTTATGAACCATTCCTAAGAAGTTGACTCTCTTGTTTTGCTAGCTAATCCCCATACCCTATAGGTTTTACTCTTATTTGAGCTAGTCCATATAACCTAATTGATGAATTTGATTCCATAATATGTTAGCCCCATATTATCATGTATTTAATCTTTGGTTTCATGTTTATTAGTGAATTGTTAGGCTAAACATGTCATATTGTAGGTTGATACCACCATTTGTAGTTATAGGCATTTTCCATATAATAAAGAGGTCCTGGTTCTCATAATAGTTTCATATGAATGTGATATTATATGATTCATGTTTTTAATGTCATAAAAATCACTTTATTATAATTTATTTCTCTCAAGATCATGCATGTATCAAGATATAGTCATATACAACTCACAATCAACTTCCTGCAAGTTTCAATCTGCATTCATGGTTTATAAAGGATTTTAAAATGGACATGAAAGTGTAATGAAGATTTTAAGTTGTTTATCACATTATTTAAGCATGAAAAATCAAGAAAATACCTTTAAAATGATAAATTATAGACTATGATAGTTAATTTTCATATCTACATAGGTGTACATCATTATCGTGCACCTACAGGTGCTCTCAGGGGAATGTCACATTGAAATGGGGTGTGGAGACTTTTTTCAAGACTTGAAATGTTGTAAAATATCATTTGAACACTTTGAGAGAGTATAAAACTAGTAATAAGATCATTCACCATGCACATTGTTCATGTTTTTACTCACTACCTGGTTTGTAATTGAATGCACACTTACAAGTGGCCCCACAAAGATCTAGAAGTGTGGTATGGAGGATTTTGGAATGTTTAAATACCTACATGAATTTTTAGTAGTTGGATTATATCATGAGAAAATCATTTGAATTATTAGATTGGTAGGCATAGTTGAGAAGCCATGTTCAAATTAAAAATATGAGTTTAGAGATAAGTTCCCTAAAAGCTACAAAATAAAGCCTTATCCACTTTTGAGGCTAACATATGAGGAAAAAACATGGATCCTAGACAAGTTTGGATGATCCAATATTGTATCCCTTATATGGGGGAGATATCTTGTAAAATAATATGGAGGTTAGACAAGTAAGGAGGATGTTATAAGGCTTCAAAGTTACACTTTTATTCACTACATTTCTTTAGTGTTTTCTATAGGATATTTCACTTCAAGTGACTCTACACCCTAAGATAGCAATGTAAGAGCATACACCCATGTTAAGTGGTCTTTTTAAGTTGATATACACACTAATGACTTAAAATATCATCAAAAATGGTTTAATTTCAAGGTTTTATCCTTCATCAACACCTACAAGTGTGTCATTACTTAGAAAAATCACCTGCAACCTAATTGTAGGTGACTCACAAACTCATGAAGTGAATATTGGGGATACTAAGCCTAGAGACAAGAGCATTAGATGGTTGAGGTTAGTTAAAGGACATAAAATAAATAATATGAGGTTAATCATAGGTTTTCAAAGTGGATATTCATCTATAAGACCCTTGTTATTCCATTAGTGGGCAACTATAGTTGACTCTAGTTAGACAATGAGATAATACATGATAGTCTTAATATGGGCTAGCATAAAAATGATTAATATAGGTCCAAATGAGTTTTAATTTGGCCTAATAACTCCATAATGGTATTGTGGCAATGAAAACAAGGTCTAATAAGCAAATTTCCCCTATAGGTGTCCTAAGCAAGACAACACAATAAAATTTGAGTATAACTAAGCATGTCAAGAAAATATGAAGGCACCTTGAGTTGGAAAATAAACATGAGTAGGCATGGTTAAATCATCCTCACTAGTGATTGTAACTTATCATGATGCTCATGACATGAAAACAAATCATAGAAAGGTTTTTAGGAATAACCTACAACCTATAATTGTAAAATATATACACAGTCAATGCCTTAGAAATTTACTTTGGGTTTTATGAGATTTGGAGGGGTAATTGATTTTATCAAGCCATGAAATTTTATATATAACATCCCCATAACTTTTAAAAATCCATCATATGTTCATTTTTTTTGAGTCTATACATGAGATGCCCTCTTTTTTTCTTAAACAAAGGGCACTCCCTGGGGATTAAAACCTACAAGTTTAGAGGAAAGATGATGATAAGACAAACTACAAGCCAATGAAACCATACAAGGAGATGTGGAAGGTTGTAATAGAGATGAAACAATAGGAAAAAATAATTTAGAGGTGTTAGAAACCTATATTATGGTTCAAACACATATGGATGTAGTCAAATCCAACTAAGCCTAATGCCTAAAATGGGTTCAACTTCATTTTTAGGGCTAGAGGAACATTTCAAAGAATTGGAACTCATATATGGGTAATAATAAGGTGTGTTAAATATTTTTTAATGCAAAAGAAACCATAAGAAATAATTTTATTGGCTCAGAACAACTCAGGCTTATGCAGAATTAAGAGGAGAAGCTTGAGAGGCTAACTTGAGATGATCACACCTACATGGACACTTTTCATGGGAATATTAGGACTTGGAGGATGTTGAAGGAGGTATTGAAAAATTATTTTGTGTAATTTATTCAAAAATTGGATGTTAGACCTGTATAAACAATCCTTAAAGGGAAAAATCACTCTAAACCCTCTAAAACCCTTGTTAGTGACATGATTATGAAAATGAAGAATGAGGGGCATACATATGCACTATAGTGAGAATGAAAGTGATTTGATATTGGAGAGGACTCTCCAAGGCTTATTCACACCCATGAAGTTCTCCCTACTTTTATAAATAGGGTAGAAATTGGTTTTTTTTATAGTTTTGTGTATTGTGTAGGTATATAAGGGTTAAAATATATTCAAGTAAATTTGGGAGATAGATTGGAACCTAAACTAACCCCTTATGTATATTTCATGCATCAAACAATATCACAAGTGCCTCTACAAGTGAATTCATCTTAGCCAATCCAAAATGGCATAGTGAATAAGCAAGTGAGAAGGTGAAAACTCTAAGTGGGAGGCATTTCAAGGTCTAACTAAGAAATCTAAAGGCATGGGGCATCTTGAAAAGTGTCATACACTTCATTTTATGGAATGGTTTTGAAAATTGAAGACCTCTTTGATGCCAAGTATGAGGGGTTATGAAAGAGGAGTGATTAAGACTGAAGGAAATGATAACTCATGTCCAAAAGAATCTTGATGATTAGGAACACCTCTAATTCATCTTGGATCTTGTTTATAGCCCATACCTATAAGTGTAATCATCTCACTTGTCCCTAATATACTGTGTAATGTTCCAAAGAGACCAAATGATGAAGGCATGCAAACAAATGAGGAATCCTACACCACATTTCAAGAGTTTCATGATGTTAGGGACATTTTTCCAAGTAGACCTTGCATGGTATATTCCATATTCCTCTCTCCTACATATTTAACTCATTTTTTTAGCTTAACACATGTCTTAGTGACTCTTGGACTTCATTCTCTTCTCCTCTCTCTCAAATTCTATAAGTAGTAGCCATTTTGGCTCTTGTAGACTAATACCACATGTGGTATGGCATCATATTTTACCTTTGAATAATATAATAAATCTATTTTTGAGTTCATAAAAATCTTGTTTAAGTATGAAAAGTGATGAATGGTTGAGTCTTGTGATTATATCCTTGCTTTTCCTTATCCTTTCATGTCTTATGCAAGAAGTGCTCATTATAACAGGTCATATAGAGTGTATTCAATGTGTTAGGCTCCCTTTAAATGTTCAAGTGTCCTTGAATTAAACAATCTAATCTTTGGTCTACTTATCTTGAGTGGCCTTATGCATATCACCTCTACATTGAAACACTCATGTTAGAATATCTTAGGACTTTGAGACTATTTTATAGAACTTATTCTTAGTGAGAGAAATATGATAGCATAGTGATTATATTAATGGTGTATCACCCCCCTAAATTAACTTTATTTTATGCATACTTCTATCCCTTTTCCCATCAGTAGCTAGTAGTAGAGATAACAAACACTTCAATATAAATTCAGGGAACTCGCCCTTAAACCTAGAGGTTTACTTATCCTATAGGTAAACCCACATACCTATAAGTATTCTAATGTTGCACAAATATTAAAGTAGGCTTGAAAAACCTCATCTAGGGTGCAAGATTTGGTGACAACACTTCCCAACTCGAATTAACGTGATTAATTTAAGACCATTTTTGCCAAATGTTTTTTGTTTTATACTTACCAATGTGATTTAGTATGATTGATTGACTGAATTGATTTGTTTTTATACCATTTTTCTTTCACGTGCTTTCCATTATTACATTATTTTCATACTTCCCAGTGTGACTTAGTGTGATCTTACTTGTTTTAATTTGGTGGCAATCTTTCTCATGGTTTAAAAACAACTTTTTGCCCTCTTGTTTACCACTTTTTGGTTTCTTATACTTAGTCATTTTTTATTATTACACATTTCCTAATGTGAAATAATATGTAGTTCATTTATTTTTGATTAATTATACTTTGCCAAGTCCTTTTCACCTGTTTATTTTTAACCATGAATGTCCTACATAATGCTAGAAAAGAAAACACAACACATATATTTTATATAACATATACAACAAAATAAAAATACATGTGATAGAAAGAAATATATCCATGCATCCACAACCATAACCATAATACAAACACATAATATCAACATCTAACTGTCAACATAGAAAATCTATATATATATATATATATTATGTGTTTTTGATACATATAGTACAAAAATACATCGCTCTAGCTTTAAGGCTGGGCTTTATAATGTCTATATCATGGCCTAGCCACATTATCCATAAATTCCTAAACAAATTACCTCTAAATAGTATGCTATAAAGAGGATATCTGATATCTCAATCCTGTCACCTATCCCTATAAGTTGGCCACTTGGGCCTATACCTATCCTAGCTACATTATAATATCTAGATGTGCATCTCTCTCTTGAGCCAAATCCTACCATGCTTATGTCTCTCTCACTCCCACCCATGTCAATAGATGTATATTATCTCCTCATGATTTTGATCACCTTATGGCCTTTCCTACTAATCTAAATTAGCTCATCTGAGTTGAGAAAAATGTTACCATGGGATCATCTAATGTAGCAGGGTCATATAGTGTTAGTGAATCATATAAGATATCATGGATTGCTCCCCTCACCAAGGATTCACATATAATCTCCTCCTCCTCTACAAGATCTATAAACATTAAACCAGATAGATTTTAGATCATAGATATATATCAAAAGCTATCTATCTATAATCTATCTATTAAATTTCACACAATTAGTATTCTATTTTTAAAACCTTAAAAAAATTTTAACCACTTATTACCTATCTGAATGCCACCTAACATCATCTCCTAGTCTGCTTGAATACCAAACATAGTCTCTCCATTGGCTCATCCCTTGATACCTCTTATGTGAGATGCCTCCTAACTAATGCAAACCCTGGGGTCACCACCCATGCCTATCTCAAGCCTCACCTCAATGGTGTTTTTATAGACTAACTCTACCCTAGGCTAAATAATGGGTTATCTTAGATGACCACCCTCTTTACTCTCTCTCATCACAGGTATTTCCATCGATGGTATGACTGATGTGGTCACTACTCCTCTTGGTATGGTGCTATCTATGGTAACTACAATACTCTTTCATCCACATCCATCTCTTCTCTAACTATTGGCCATCATTCTTGACTTGTCTATGGTCTCTCACACTGAGGTCTAATCTCTAGTCTCATGATTAGTGATCCTTCTCCTCCTCTCCCCCTTATCTCTTTCACATGTCTAGCCCAAAATGTGGGCAACAATATAAGATTTACTAGGTGAGGGAGTTTAAACTATCATGTTAATCATGCCACTAGATTTGACTCTACCCACTAGGTGTAGTGACCTATAATCCACACTCATGTCAACTTTGGTACCACCATCCTCCAACTTGGCTAAACTATCATGATGTGTGTATAAAAATACCATATTATATCTTCTTGTGTGATTGTCTATAGTTTTGGCACATGGGGCATCACCCACATCACTTGGTCTTACCTCCATCTCAACACCCATGATAATTGATCATCAAGCACATGGGGTAACCCAACTAGTTGACACATTAGAAACCTCTTATATATATATATATATATATATAGGTACTCTATAATATCATTGTCCCCATAATATTCTTCCCTCTAGACAACATCTCATACATATTATGCATGAGCTAAACCTAGATGATAGAACTCAAGTCATAGAATTCCCCTACTCTAATATATACTAGCACAAGGCTATCACATATAATGATACCTTATCATCTAACTTATGGCATAACACCCATGATGTCACAAGTCCTATCACCACCTTTTGAATATCTAGAATCTAAGCTATATAAACATTAAATAGTCTCACCCATAGCCCTGGATATATCCTATTTGAGCACATTGCCCATCAAGTTAATGCTCATCTCTCCTCCTATCCATCTGGTATCCTTGTGATCACTTGTGTCCCTCCTATCAAAAGTCCAAGTATAACATGAACATCCTCTAGTGTGATACCCACCTAGATGGTATCCCCATCCACCACCCACCTAAAGGTATTAGTCAATCACTCCTAGGATCTTAGGAATATTACTACTAGATTTTCACTCAATGACACTCATCGCATCTTCATGATGCCTCCTAAGCCTAGTACAACTAACCTTACTTGGTCCTATATTGTCAATCACTCTAATAAATATGGTATCCAATAAGCATCCACTAATCACCAAAATATATGATGTCCCTACAACCATAAAATAATATAAGATGTATTAGACCTCCATATCACTTATAATCAAATACATTCTTTTTAAATTTTAATAAAAATAAACTTAATTTTCTTTAATCTATTCATTTTTTTATCAATTTCACCTATTATTAACCTACTTGGCCATTTCAGTACTTACCCGATCAAAATAGGCCTTACACATACTATTTTGGCTAATTTCCTCCATTTTATTACTATACCATCCACTTAGTCACATACTAAGTTGACCAAATAGTATTGGGTCAACCTTGTGGACTTAATCAACTAAGTCAACCCTTTCATTTCCCCCTTAGTACTAAGTCGATAGAGTGGATTAATCAACTAAGTTGACATAAGGGTACTAAGTCATAAATTTACCTAAAAAAACTAAGTTGACCTATACCTACTAAGTTGGTAATGTCAAAAAAATATTCTTAACCTATTAGGTCAACTGGGTCGACCTAGTTGGTTAAAATTATTGACTCTTTCACATATTTGTAATAAATGTCTTCAACATTTATTACTTTGATTCCTTTCAACCCATTTACATATTTTACCTCTAGTAACTTTATAAACTATACAGGATTCATTTCAATTTCTAGAATTAGTCTAAATTACAAATTTTAATAAAATACTCAAAACAAGTTTAAAATTTTCAATTGCCTACTTGTGTTGCACCCATTATGGTCACTAGGCATCCTCCTTATCTCATCTATCATCTCCTAACCATATTATCTATTTCATATTTCATTTGGTCTCTCAAATCTCTAATTTTCTCTCCAAACAAGTCAAACAATAGCAAAATGACTTTCTTTTCACCCTATTTAAACTTACTATTCATAATTCTTTACCTTTCAAATATTTACCATTAGATTCCTTGTTTAGATCATATATTTGTTTTTACTCACTCATTTTTCAAACCATAAATTTTTTTGGAATTGTGGCATCGTATAGAATATTTTCCACTAATATATGACTGTATTCCAATTTTTTTAATTTTTCAGTCTTTTTTGCACTAATCTCTACAAGTTTGCCTAATGTTCTTCACATTACATGCCTTCACATCTCTCATAGTCTCCTTATTTATCTACAACACTAAGGTAAGTAAAGGTATGTGTTTTTCAATTTTGTCTTTTCATTTATCTTATTTTTTTCTTACTAAATTTTACTTAACATTAGTGTTATGTGTTGTCATGCTCTATTTTTGAAGCATCATCCTATGTTACACTTACGTGATATGTGATGAGATTTGAGTGGGGTATATGTATACACATAATATTTTCAAAATTTTATCAATTATTGATTCTCTTTATCTTGTAGGAACCCATCAAGTATCAATCTCTCTAAGTGCACACCTTAAAGGGTGTACTAAGAAAGGGGTGGACAGACCATTGATGCTTCAAAAGATTGTTGTCCCTTTTGCCACTTATTATCTACACACTTATATCCTAAAAACCATTTACATAAGATTTTTAGTCTCTCTTATACACTCCTCTATTAATTTAACACCTTTCACACCCCTTTCCTAACCTAAAACCTCTTTCAATAGTTAACAATACTAGGTTGACCTTGTACTCTTATTGGTGAAATTCATTTAGGGTCTAGGTTAGCTTTTGGCTGACCTAACTTGTGTGTTATGTTGTAGAGCCTATCTATAAATATTAATGTATTTAAAATAATATACATTTAAAATGTATTATACACTCTTTATGTATTCTCGTTAGAGTTCCATTTTTATTCTTAAAATGTATTATACTTTGTATGTATTCTTTAAAAAAAATTGGACCCCCATAATGGGGATCTATTTTGGATTGACTTGGCCCATGGTTTTGGTATCAATTATTTTATAAAACCACTATGTGGTTCCCTATTGATGTATTAAAGATGTAGCAGGTAATACATCAATAATTGAGATGAACTGAATTTGAGTAGGAAGAATAGAGTGTGTGAATTCAAGTACAAATTTAGGAGAGTTTGTAGAGTGCAACTCCAAAAAAGATTTGTGCATTGTAATTGTGAGAAGATTGATCTAAGAGAGGATTGTACTCTTATGGCTTGTAATAAAATATGAGAAAGTATTTCTTGGTAGATGTAGCCCATATTGGGTGAACCACATTAAATCTAATCTTATTATCATGCATTTTTATTTTTGTTCATATTTATTATTATTGTGATTCTATGAAATTATTTTTGCATTAATTTCTATTTCATTCCTAACAACTGGTATCAGAACTTCAAGTTATATTTGATGAAGTGTTGAATCACATGAAGGGTTATTGTTTAAAGTGAGAGATATGGTTGATGATAATAGATCAAAGGTTTAAAATATCAATATAAAGAACTTTGATCTATGGAAGATGTAGATAGAGGATTACCTGTATCAAAAGGATCACCATGTTCCACTGGGAAGAAAAGTAAACTAATCAATGGGTATGACAAATGAGGCTTTGGAGCTACTTGAATTGAAATCACTTGGGGCCATTAGGTTATGACTTGCATCTCTAGTTATATTTAATATATCATAGAAGAAGACCACAAAAGGTCTCATGAAAGTGTTAAGGAAGTTATATAAGAAACCCTCTACTTCTAATAAAATATTTTTAATGGAAAAGTTATTTAATATAAATATTTTTGAAAATGGTTTAGTTGCTAATCATTTGAATGAATTTAATATGGTTATGAGTATAATTAACTCTATAAAAATTGAATTTTATGATGAAGTAAAGGCTCACTTATTTTATGTTCCTTACTAGAGAGTTGGAACAACCTGGTAATAGTTGTGATCAACTTGGTCTCTAACAATGCCAATGTGAAGTTTGAGGATGTCATAGGAGTAATCCTTAGAAAGGAAATGTGATGGAAAAGATATGAGGAGACTTCTACTTCAAGTGATTATTTTCCAGTAGAGAGTAGAGGAAGAAAAAATTATAGAGGAAAAGGAAAGCATGGAAAGTCAAATGGTCAAGGAAGGTTAAAATCAAAGAGCAGGATGGTATGTTGGCACTATGGAAAGACTAGGCATGTGAAGAAGGATTTTTAGGTTATTTAGAATAGGAATAAAAGTTATGAAGACACCAAGGAGGTGAATGTGATAGGAGGTAATGTTTGTCACGATGTATTAATTATCTCCATAGATAATATTGTTGAGTCTTAAGTTTTAGATTTAGGGGATTCTTTTCATGTTACACCACATAGGCATTATATTATTGATTATGTTCAAGGGGATTTTAGACATGTTTATCTTGGTGATGATGAACCTCACAACATAGTAATAAAAGGAAGTGTTCAGATCAAGATGTAGAATGGGAACACTTGGCTACTAAAGGATGTCAAGCACGTTCCTAAGTTGAGATAGAATTTGGTATCCGTAGGACAGCTAAGTAGTGAAGGTTGTATGGTGAAATTTATAGTAGATTCTTGGAAGGTGACCAAGGGTGTTATTATGGTAGAAAGAAAAAGAAGTTTATATCCTATATTTATCAAGTAGTGCTGACTATTTTAATTTAATTTCTATAGATACAAGTGCAACTTTGTGGAACAATAGGATTAGTCACATGAGCCAAAAGGGCATGCTAATTTTTAAGGATAGGTTGCTCAAATTGAAAGGGTCTAATTTATAATTATATGAATATTGTGTATAAAAAAATAGAAAAGGGTAAATTTTATCAAGGTTTAATGTATAAAGAAGGAGAATAAGTTAGATCTAGTTCATTCAGATGTATGGGGGTCAGTTTAGGTATCTTCTATTGGTGGTTCATCTTATTATGTCACTTTTATTGATGATGTAACTAGGAAAGTTTGAGTGTATGTTATTAGGATAAAATATGACGTGTTTGATACATTTAAAAGATGGAAATCCTTGGTTGAGAATGAAATAGGTCTCAAGTTAAAATGTCTCAAGTCAGATAATGGTAGGGAATATTGTAGCAATGAATTTTTTGATTACTATTCTAGGAATGGAATTCAAAAATAGAGGATAGTTCCAAGAACTCCATAGCCTAATGGAGTGTCAGAAATGATGAACATGACTATCATAGTGAGCTCTAGGAGTATGAGGTTTAATGCAAGATTACCCCTTCAATTTTGGGTAGAAGCCATAAACACAGTTATATATCTGATCAATAAAGGTCCTTCATCTTCTTTATATGGAGGCATACCTGAATAAGCTTGGTCTGGTAAGAAGGTTGATTATTCCTTTCTTAAATTATTTGGATATGAATCTTTTGTTCATATTAATAAATATAATAGGATCAAGTTAGAGGTTAAGTCTAAAAATGCACCTTTATTGGTTATGGTGATGACGACTTTGGTTTTTGGATTTGGAGTCTTAAGGACAAGAAAATATTTTGGTCTATGGATGCTATTTAATGAAAAAGTCATGTATAAATAATAGTTATATGATCAAAGAGAGGATCTTAGAAAAGAGTACATAATGTTAGAGGACATTATAGATGATAAAGTGTCCAAGCAACTAGTTCAGGTACCTACTCCACAAGAACCCCAAACTTCTATGGTGAGGTCTTATAGGGTAAGAAGGGAACCTAAATATAGCTAGATGTCAAGAAGAAGTGGGAGCAAGCTATGGATTAGGATGATCAGTCTCTCATGGAAAATCAAACTTGGGATTTGGTAAACCCATTTGAAGGTAAAAGAGTATTATATAACAAGTGGGTGTACATAATTAAAGAGGATGATGGAGGCAAGAAAAGGTACAAGGCTTGGTTGGTGGTAAAGAAGTTTGCATAGAAGAAGGGAATTTATTTTGATCATATTTTTTCCCCAATGGTAAAGATGACTTCTATTAGGACTATTCTTAGGATAGTGGTAGTGGAAGACTTGCACTTAGAGAAACTAGATATGAAGATTGCATTCCTTCAAGGTGATTTAGAGGACTTATATATGGAGTAGCCACAAGGATATGAGTTCATAGGGAAGAAGAACATGGTGTGAAAACTAAAGAAAATATTGTATGGCCTGAAACAAGTTCCATGATAGTGGTACAATAAATTTGATAGTTTTATGATGGAGCAAGCATACTCTGGGTGTCATTTAGACCATTGCATATATATCAAGAAGTTTGATGATGGTAGTTAAATTATCTTGTGTCTATATGTGGATGGCATGTTAGTTGTAGGTAATAACATGCAAGAAATAAAGGTACTCAAGGAAAAACTTAGTAATTCCTTTGCTATGAAGGATTTGGGAGCAACAAAACACATCCTTGGTATGAGAATAACTTGGGATAGGAAGGAATGAAAGCTAAATTTATCTCAATAAGAGTACATTAAAAAGGTTTTGGAGAGGTTTAATATGTAGGATGTTAAACTGGTTGGGACTCCTTTGGTAGGTCATTTCAAGTTATCAAAGGAGTAGTATCCCAAGATAGAGGAGGAGAGAATCTAGATGTCACATGTACCTTACTCATCAGTAGTTGGTAACTTGATGTATGCCATGGTGTGCACTAGGCTAGATATTACCCATGTAGTGGGAGTAGTAAGTAGGTAAATGAGTGATCCAAGTAGAGAGCACTAGCAAGTAGTGAAGTGGATCTTTTGGTACTTGAGAGGGACCATGGGGATAGTTTTAAGCTTTGGTGGATTGGACACCATTTTATGTGGTTATGTATATTCAGACATGGTTAAAGATTTAGATAGTAAGAGGCACATGATAAGATATGTATTTACTATAGGTGATACAATAGTGAGCTAGATTTAATGACTACAAAATCTTGTGGCTTTATCAACCATAGAGGTTGAGTATGTTACTACCATAGAGGCAAGCAAAGAGATGATTTATTAATAGTTATTTATTGAAGAGTTGGGGCATAAGGAGGATGAATGGAAGATATATAGTGATATTCATAGTGTTATACATCTAGCAAAGAACTCTGTTTTCCACTCTAGGATGAAGCATATATAGTTGAGGCATCATTTCATCATGATAGATTTGGAGGAACAAAAGTTAAAGATGGAGAAGATTCATACCAATTATAATCCTATAGACATGATGACCAAGGTGCTCACAAGGGAGAAACTAAATCTATGTTTAGTTTCAGTTGGCCTTCATAGATGATAGTGAAGGGTTGAAAAAACTACTTAGAGGAAATTAGTCTCCAAGTGAGAGATTATTATGTTGTGTATCCCATTTTTAAATTAAAATGTATTTTAAATACTGTACATTTAAAATGTAATATACACTCCTTATGTATTCTCATCAGGGTTTGAGGGTGGTAGTCCTTGAAATTTTTTTGGACCCTCTTAATAGGGAACCACTTTGGGTTGACTTGGCCCATGGTTTTGGTACCCATTATTTTTTAAAACCACTATGTGATTACCTATTGATGTATTACATAATACATCAAAGATTGAGATAAACTGAGTTTGAGAAGGGAAAATAGAGTGTGTGAATTTAGGTATAAATTTAGGAGAGTATGTAGAGTTTAGCTCTAAACAATATTTATACATTGTAATTATGAGAAGACTAATTTGAGAGTAGATTATACTCTTGTGGCTTGTAATAAAATATGAGAAAGTGTTTTTTGGTGGATGTAGCCCACAATAGATGAACCACATTAAATCTAGTCTTCTTGTTATGCATTTTTATTTCTATTCATATTTCTTATTATTGTGATTCTATGAAATTATTTTTGTATTAATTTTTGTTTTATTCTTAACACTGTAACCTAGTGAATTCTTATCAATAATAGTACTAGGTTGATTGGGTTGACCCTATCGAGTAAAACTTTTTAAATGGTTTAGGTTTAAATCTACCTATATATACAAGATAGTTTTTATATTATTTAGAGAAGAGAAGAATAAGTAAGATCTATTGTGCAAATGCTTATCCACCATTCTACTTGAGGAGCAAGCTTAGGGTTTCATACTTTCTTTGGAGATATGGATCTTGTCTTGTGGAGAAGTCTTTTGGATGCATTGATAGGTTGTGTAGCTTAGATATAATTTATCCTTGTCATCCTTACATACCATAACCTCTTTTGAAGCACCTTGGCCAAGGGAGAGATTGAGGTTAGATGGGTTCGTATTCAAAGGTAAGCATTCCTAACATTTTTATTCCTTTGTAAGAGTAGATATATATGCATTTGTACGTATCTTCCATACATTTAGATATATATACATTAATGTGAATATATGTCTTCTATTCATGTTTAATTTTGTTGTTTATTACGCCCACTTTGTGCCACAATATTTGGTGAGAGCTATATTAGACTTTACTTTACTTATTATTAGTTTAGTAAATACGAAAACATAGGGCTTAGTTAGGATTATTGTGTGATTATGCTTCACTAGAGGCTTTAAAACCCTCCTTGGTAAAATTATTTTGATAAGAGATCCCTTAATTAGGTTTAGAAGATCCACATATTGGTCATTTTCTTGATTATCTAATGTATCCTTAATTAGAAGTGTAAGTAGGATCTATCTTCTCAAAGATAGGATTGATTTATAGATTTGTCACATTTTTTATTGCATACAAAATTCACTTGGATTCTTTAAGAATTTGATATCACTTTGTTAGCATAAGTGAGGATGATTCAAAGTGATGGCTTACATGTATATTTATAGTTTTATAGGAGGTTGATCGATTGATACAAGATTCTTTTAATATTTTTAATTATTAAAGTAATAAATGGTGGAAAATTAGTCCTCAACCATGAGGATAATGACCAATTTAATAGGTTGAGAGGGAAGAAGAGTTGATTGAGTGAGTCATCAAAAATGGGTCAAGGAGGTTGAAATTTTCTAAGGTGACTCAAAAGGTAGTTGAGGAAGGTGGTTAGATAAGTCAACACATGGTTTAGATAAATGTGGAGGATGTCTGGGCAAGAAAAAAAATATGGATTTATTAATTAATTTTGGAAGAAAAGGTGTGCATAATTGATTAATTAATTATTTCAAAATTGGAGAGAAGTAATGATAATTTGAATTTAAATTTGTGTAAGAAGAATGGTTAGAAAGTTAAAGTAAATTTAGACACTAAATGGTGAAATTTAGGTATCTACATACTTTGACATGCTAACCTTTCTCCTTCAAAAAATTTAAATTCAAATTAACATCACTTCCCTAAAAAATAATTGAATAATTCTTAATTAATCTTATGCATACCTTTTCCTCCAAAATTAATTAATAAATATAGATTTTCCACCTCACCCAGACATCCTTCATGTTTGTATCAAACATGTATTAACTCTTCTAACCACCTTCCTCAACTTCCTCAACCACCTTGTGACTCATCCCTTGAATTTTTAACTAGCTTGACCCATTCTTACTGATTCTCTCAACCAACTCCTCTTTCCTCTCAACCTATGGAATTGGTCATAATAATCATGGATGAGGACTAATTCTCCATCATTTATTATTTTAGTAAATTAACAAATTCAAATAATCAATAACCATCAAATCAACCTCCCGTAAGCCTATGAATAGATATGAAAGCCATCACTTTCATCATCATCACTTATGCTAACTATCAAAATTTCAAATGAATTTAAGTGAATACAAACCATCAAAATTATATTTTCATATTGAAAGGTTTCCCAATTCATCTTTCATTGGAGAAGGAATGAACAACCACATTTAAAGAGCAAGTTATTTTTAATCGCAATGGAGAAGACTACAATAATTCAATTTTGTATGTGTTATTGTTTATTTTTATTTGTTACTAGATCTTGAGGTTTAATTGAGTTTAGAATAGGTTCATTTTTATTGTATTCCTTAGCTTAGTTGCATTCTATATATCCCTTCACACATTTTTGGCATGCTTGGTGGGACTTTCCCTCATCTTTGTACATAATAATCATCGTAGGTGCATTTAGGAGTATAATTCAATTATTTTTTATAGTTTTCCTTGTGCACATTTATTTAGTCTTGGTCTTGGAAGTTTTTTGTTTGTAGTTACAGGGAATTTTTTGATATTTTTAAGCTCATTATATCTATACCTATGTAAAATTTAAATCTAAGAGATCATCATTGAAATTGTAACAACTATTATCAAAAGCGTTCTTTTATTTTTAGCATCTTTTTGGTAGTTCATTTCTTATAATAGTTTTATGTATTAGTTTAGCTCTGTCCCATATTTTCTATTTTTTATTTTTCCCTTTTATAAGAAATAATGAAATTAGATGTTTCATCATCAAAATCGCAAGAAAAAAATAATGAAATCATATTTCTATTCATTTTAGTGCCTTTTGGTAGTTTTATTCTTCCTAACATTTTTCTATCTTATTTTAGATCTATTCTAACTTTTCTATTTTTTATTTTACTTCATTTTTATGAATTACAAAATTGGGGATTTTATCAGTAACAGGCCCAATAATATATTTAGAATGATAATGGAATTTAGATTTTATGATTCAATTTTGATGGAGAGCAAACATTACAATAAAAATATATAAAATGGTTGTTCATTTCACATTCCAAATATGACTCTTCCTATTCATATGGGAATGGAGAAATAACTTATTAGAAAAAGACAACAACTAGAAACCTAGTATTAACAACTATATACAATATTGTTACACCACCCCTTAATTTGTAAGGGTATTTATTAGACCAATAATTCCTCTAAACATTTCAAAATTTTCTCATCCAAGAACTTTTGTTAGGATGTCTGTTGGGTGTCATGTTGTAGGATAATGTTTGAACTTGACACTACCATCTTTCATATAGTGCCAAATCAAATGAAACTTAGTATTGATGTGCTTAGTTTGGTCATAAAATATTGAATTTTTTACCATTCTAATTTTCAAAGTGTCGTCAACCATGAGAGGTGTTGACAAAACCTATTACTCCTACAAATCTAAAAGAACCCTTTTGAGCCACAAGATCTCTCTAGTTACCTCTGAAGTGGCCATATATTTTACTTTTAATGAAAAAATTATCAACATTGATTACTTTTTGGATTTCTAACTGATAACTATTGTTCCCAAATTCATCAAAAAACTTGAGGTAGACTTTTTATCTTCTAGCATAATTAGAATTTGAATACCCAACTAGTTTGAAGTCACCTACCTTGGAGTATTTTATCCCAAAACTTTGTGATCACTTGAGTTATATAAGGACTATTTTTATTGCTACCTAATGATTGTCCTAGGTTGTTGCATAAATCTTGAGAGGACACAAAATGTAAATGATATATCTAGTCAAGTTTTGGTCACATAAATCAAACTTCAAAAGAGTTATTTGTATTTAGTGGCATCAACCAAATTTGTTGAAACTTTAGATTTCAATTTGAGATTTTGTTCCATGGGCATTCTAAGAGGATTATAAAATTCCATTCCAAACTTGTTTAAAATGTCATGAATTTACTTCTGATGAGTGATGAAGAAAAACTTTGGTCTTTGAATTACTTCAATACCCAAGTAGTAATAAAGGTAACCCAAATCAATCATTTCAAAACTTTTCATTAACTCTGATTTGAAATTTACAATGTATCATTCATTGTTCCATGTGATGAGTAGATCAACATACATAACCAAAAACACAACTATTTTGTCAATATTTTGATAAAAAGAGTTGAAAATTTAAACTCAAAATGTTTGAAGTTCATATTCATGAGATGCTCATCTACTTTATCATACCATGATCGAGGGGCTTGTTTCAAACCATACAATGATTTTTCTAGTTTGCATACCTTGTGTTTTCATTCATTTATTGCAAAAACTTTGGGTTGTTTCATGTATATAGTTTCCTTGAGGTCACCATTCATGATTGCAATTTTGATATCCATTAAGTGAAATTGTCATCTGTTGTGAGATTTTAGATCCAACATGGTCTAAATGGTAGTCTATTTTGTTTTAGGTACAAAGGTTTTATTGTAGTCAATTCCTTATTTTTGAGTGTATCGCTTTGTGACAAGCCTTGTTTTGTGCTTGTTAAGTGAGATATTAGCCTTATATTTTTTTTGGTAGACCCACTCGCATCCAATAGATTTATAGCCATATGCAGGATCAACTAATTTTCAAGTCTCATTTTTTACCAATGCATTGTACTCATATTTCATTATTTTTCTCCAAGATTCAATATTCTTAGGTTGTTTGAAAGATGTTGGTTCTAAATCAAATGTAACATTAAGTTATTCTTATGGATAATCATTCATGGTGATCTTTTCAATTCTATCTTTAATTTATTTAAGGGACTTATTTGGTTGTGATACACTTGCATGTACACTTCTAGTTCTAATTTTCCCAACTTCATCAAGTTTTGCAACTTTTAATGTTTGATTGGCCTACTTAGGCATTTATTTCTATGTTTTAGGCATTTTTAATTCATCCTCTAAAGTTACATAACTTTTTTTCCTCTATTCTAGTGGCCATGTTCATTGTCTAATGAAGTTTCACTCTCTTTCAAGAAGAGTTTCAATCTCATGTATAGGAGACAATATAAAATCAATAGATTCCCCACTGTGGGTCCCCCACTAATTATGTGGAACATCCAAATCACTCTCTTTTTATACATAAAACTTTGGATAATTTTCAAGTCAAATCAGTTGCTGATCAATATGCTCTTCATCCTTTATAGTCTCACAAAATACAACTTCTCTTATGACAAAAAACTTATTCAAAATATCCCAAGTGGATTCATTTTTGACTCATATGGTTCAATTTATTTATCTTATCCTTTGGATTTAATGCATAACAAGTGTATTTAAAAATATAATGATGTCATACTAAAGGAAGATGAGCATACCACATCTCATACAGAGTCTTGGATTCAAGAGCTATTGATGGTGCCTTTTTATGTAGGTATATTATTGTTTTAGTTGCTTTATCCCAAAAGTGTAGATTTAACCCTTTTAGAATAACATAACACAAACCATATTCATCATAGTTTTTTTCATCCTTTTATAACTCCTTTTTTTTGTAGAGTGTAAGGAACTGTGAGATGGTGTTTGATCTAGTTTTGCTCAAGATAGGATTCAAACTTCTTTAAAATGTATTCAACACCATTGTTTGTCTTGAGTGTCTTGATGTAGGTTTGAGCTTCATTTTTAGTCATGTTTTGAAACTTTTAGAAACTTTTAAAATCTTATGATTTTTTATTTAGAAAGTATATCCATGTCATCTAGTTATAATGATCAATGAATAACATAAAGTACTTATGACCACCAGTGGAGAGCATTGAAACAAAACAAAAGTATGAGTGAACTAATTGTAATTTTTTGTCAACTTTGTACTGTGACTTAGGGAATGGTTCTCTTGTGTGTTTAGCCAAGATGTAGGCTTCAAATTTCCAAATAATTTTATAGTCAAGTAGGCATGCCAATAACACCATTATTTTACAATACATGAATGTTGTTAAAGTGAGTGTGCCTAAATATTGCATGCCACAACATGTTTAGAGACATTTCGTCTTCTATGAGATAAGCATAATTCTTTGAGTTTGATTTCTCACCCCTAAGTTTGGGTAGTTTTCCTTTCTCATATCTAGTTAATATGACTACATTACCACTTTTACCCTTGATAGTGACATCATCATTATCCAACATAATAGAATGCCCTTGTTGCCTTATGAGCATTATGGACCAAAAATTTCATTTCAATTGAGGAAGGTAGAGAACATTTTGGAGTTTGAAATCTAGAATCCCTGGACACTTGAGTCTTGTTGTACCTCTTCTTTGTGGTTGTAAACTTGATCTATCTATGAGGTATACCACACCATAACTTTATTCATTAAACTCTTCAAATAAACCTTTTCAAAAAGTCATATGTAGAGTGGAAGTAGTATCAAGAACTTAAGCATCAAACCATGATGAACTGATTGAGACATTATTTACTTCATCATCTATATTGGAAAACACACTTTCACTAGTAAATTAGGTAGAGTTTGTATTTTTTCCCCCTCTTTCTTCTTATGATATGCTTCAATTTTATCCCATGGAGTTCTCTATTCATGAGTCTCATGGCTTCCTTTTCTATCACATTGTTCATAGTATAGGTTTTGTTTATCATTTTATTTTTTACTACCTAGATTTTCATTTTTCCACCTTTCCCCTTGTACTTCTTCTTGTACTTTTTATTGCCTTCAATTTTTGAAGATGTAGACTTATTGGATACTTTGGAAGAATTTGCTTTAACATAGCACACACTTTCTCATGTTTTGGACTCATTTTTTCTTCCAAAGGCCTTTTCTCTTTCTATGGTATTTTAAACCAATTGATCAAATGTGAGCATATTCAATTGATTGCTTACTTGTAGAGACTCTAGGTAGGTTAAATAGTTGGGAAGGGATTTTATGAATGTGTTCATATAGATGTCAATTTTCACACTCATTGCTTCTACATCATGTTTTATGGCATGTATCTCTAAAATCAATCTCATCACATCAACATCTTTCAACTCAAGTTTGAACAACTTAAACTATAACTGAATAAATTCCAACTTTGAGTGTGAATCATATAGCTCTTTTAGTTTTTGAAATGCTTCCCGTAGATTATTCCACTCTTGAGTATGATGAAACAAATATCCATCAATTGATGCCCTCATCAAGGCCACTACTTTTTGATTTTTCTACCTCCATGCCTGAATATCCTTTGCATTCTCTATTGGCTCAACTAGTTATGTATCCTAATCACAAATATAAAACCATATATCATTGAAGATGAGTGTGTTCTCCACTTTTTGAGACCATTCTAACCAGTTTTCTTTGTCAATCAATGTTGTGCCAACAATAGATTTGATTGAATGCATGGTTTAGAGTTTAGAGTTTTTATTAATCTAAATTAATTTCTTATCACTCCAAAATGGTCC
The DNA here is from genome assembly GCA_037957365.1 of Torreya grandis. Lineage (NCBI taxonomy): Eukaryota > Viridiplantae > Streptophyta > Pinopsida > Cupressales > Taxaceae > Torreya > Torreya grandis. Next base: position 26,334 of record JARHVA010002408.1, read on the forward strand.
TCTTTTCTATATACCATCAGACTGATATATCAAACCTCTTGATATATCTACCTTTCTTATATAACAACCAGTATATGGAAAATTTTATCCCTTTTTATATACTCAGTTGTATGTGAAAGAGGCTTTAAGGTATGTGAGAGTAGAGTGGTACATGGTAAGTAGGTGGAACATGAAAAATATTCACCCTATCATTAACACCCAATTAATAAGAAAATCTCATACATCAATATATTTTGTTTTTCTTAATTTCTAGATTTATGTTTTTTGATAGTGATGAACAGGTAAAAAAATATCTCTACTTATTTCTTCTTGAATTTATAAAATTTAATTGTTGTTTTATAAATTTGTTGTTAGTAGATTTCTCAAGGAAATTTTAATGAAAAAAATTTCTCCAAATTCAAATGTTTTTTGAATTTAAATGAATTTTTAAAAATTGAAAAAAATATTTAAAAGAAATTTGATTTTTAGAAAAAAATCTTAAAATACATTTTACGTCTCTCCTCAAATTTTGTCTTATATTGAATTTAAAATATTATAAAAATATAAATAGAGCCTTGACCCTTATGTAATATATTATGGAATATATCTTCCTTCACATAGTTGTATGAAGCTTTGTTCTTGTTTTAGATGTTACCACATCCTTCTGGGAGCTAATATGACTACTTTGATATTTCCCTTTGAGGTGGGATATAGTCTAATTATTAGGTAAAAGTAGCAAGTAGAGAGAAATTCCAAAATAGTAACACCAACACTATATATCTTGGTACAAAGGGGCATATCAGAAAAAAATAATAGAAATTCTTCCACGCTAACACCAACTACTTGTAGAGTTAGAGACCTCCTTAGATCACACTAAGAAAAGGTTTGACATTATACAACTTATCATAACATATATCAATTATGCTACCCAATCCTATCATGCCATATCTTAGTAGAAACACCACCCATAAATAGCTTACTATGCAGGTTGACTAGGCTAAAGGTCTAAAACATCTTTAAAACTATCAAAACTAGCTATTAAATCCTTTTACAACCACTACACAAGCATGTAAATAGAAAGAATAATTTTTGAAAGAGAGATTATTTATTTTTAGGCCTATACAGTTGAAAATGAGGAGATAAATGAAAAAATAATTAAGAATATAAATTTCCAATCAAGCTATGATACCAATGACAATCTAGATAATATTTACATAATGATAATGAAATTTAGATTTCACAATTCAAATTTGAATGAGAGTAAACATTACAATAAAAAATTTAAAATGATTGTTCACTTCACATTCCCAATGTGATTCTTCCTATTCCTATGAGAATGGAGAAACAAATTATTAGAAAAAGATAAAAGGTAGACACCTATGATTAATAACTATATATAATATTATTATAATTAGTGAAATCATAGAGTATAATAGTAAAATTATTTTTGATACTTGTTTGACATTTTTTTATTTTTATTTTTTGTGTTTTCTATGCAATAGCAAAATTGTAGAACTTATCAATGAAATCATTTAACTTATTATTGAAATCATTTTTTAAGTACTTTCTATTATTATTTTCCTATTTTTTAACTTTCTTTTTTCGATCAAAGGATACCTGGTCTTGATATCTTTTAAAACTTGGCTCATTTAACCAATAGGTCTTCCTTCATTATTATCATCATTTTTAGTAATGACAACACTTATGGCTCTCTCAATAGAATTAATATAAAGAGTAAAGGTCTTGTTTATATTTGGTTTAGTAAGTAAAAGTGCACTTGTTTTGGCATCTTTCAAAATATTAAACATTGAATTAGATTCTATATCCCAAAAATAAGCTTGATTTTTCTAAAAGAGCTTGCAAAGGATTAGATTTATCAATGAAATCAATAATAAATTCATGCATAAATTTAATTTAACTAAAAATATATCTAAGACCAGATTGATCTTTAGGTGGAAGTAAATATTTAATATCCTTAATGCATTCATTATCAATAGATATGTTAGTTTTAGAGATGATAAGGCCTAATAATTTCTCTTAAGTTACTCCAAAAACTAATTTCTTAGGATATAGATCCTTACCATATTTTTTACATTTTGTGAAGACCTCATGAAGATGATAAATGTATTTATTTCTCTTATTTTAATGCATGGTAAGATTATTTAGGTAGACTTGAATAATAATGACAATTAAGTCATCAAAGGCTACATGTATATCCCTCTAAAAAGTGGCACATGCATTCATTAAACTAAATAACATTCTATTAAAATCAAAATTTCCTCTTCATTTAGTAAAGGTAGTCTTATGTCTATCCTTTAGATTTACAAATATATGATTATAACCAAAAAATCAATCAAGAAGATACATCACTTTAGATCCTATAACCTATTATAAAATTTGATCAATACTAGGTAGAGGAAAATTATCTTTAACACTATCTATGTTCAAATATCTAAAGTCTACACATAATCGAATGTCATCATTAATGTCACCATTTTTATTTAAAATATGGACTAAGTTATCTACCTATTTATAATATCTTATAAGAAAAATGGAACCATCATCTAACACCTCATTAAGTTCTTTATTGATGGTGTCTTTTAATAAGGGGCTTATTCTTTTAAATTTATGCCTAATAGATTTTATATCATGCTTGATAGTTATATCATGTTTAATAATTTTGGTATCATAACATTGTAGGTCTTTATATGACCACACAAAAATATCCTTAGGTGTACATTGAATTCTTAAATAAATAAATTTAGGATCTTTCTCGGTGCCAAGGTTAATAGGAATAGTCTCACCTATTATTATCTTATATGGCTTTTCAATACGTAAAATTTTAGGTTGATCATTTAGAGATAACATTGATTCTAAGCTAACTAAACCATCAAGTAATTTATTAGTGCGTAACTACAAGTAATCACCATAATTTAGCACATAATAATCATGATCAAAATAATTACCTTATAAAAATAAATCAACATGTCTATTACAATAAAAATAGACCAACTATCATTAAGATCAGACATTTTAAATCTAAAAATATCAGAATTAGAGAAATATATAGTTGGCTTATTATCACTTAAAGTTAAATTGGATGCAAAAACAACAAGCTTATCAACATGAGAATTGAATTACCTGAGTATATGCATGATATTAAAAGTTTCAAAGCTTTCAAGAAGTGACCAAACCTTTTGAATATACCTATGGAGATAAATTTAATTTGTTTTATAAATCTTTATAACTTGTCTAATTATCAATTCATAATCTCTAAAGAGATCTAAGTTCTTAATATTAGGTTTTATAGTATTTTCAAACCCAAAACATAAAGCTTCAAATCCCATTATACTATTAGTATTATCAAATGATAAATTATACGAATAATGAAATATTTTACTAATAGGAGATATTAAAATAATTCTAGCACCACTACCATGTTGAGAAAAAACTTCATCAAAGAATAAAAACTATATAGTATCACTAGAAAATATTCTTTCTTATTATTTTTCAGGTTCATCTAAAGTCAACATTACATAAATACTATTTCCAATTTATATAGAAGTAACAATAAGTGATATGGACTCTATGAGATTACTATTCCATTCCTCTCTCTACATAAATATAATTATGTTACCAAAAGAAACCCATGTCACATCCTTACAAACAAAAGCACTAATTGACTTAGACCAATGTCTACCTAATAACATAACATAATTAGTATGGATATATAAAACTTGAAAATTTGACATCCATTTTATTCTTTCATCTTGGGATATCTTGATAGTAATATCATGAAATTTACAACTCTTAGTTTGATAAGAGTCAAATTCAGTAAGTTTTATGTTATCAATTTTGTAAGATATACCTAATTGATTAGCAATAAATTTAGGCATTATATTTTTAGAAGCTCTTGTATCAATAATACAATTATGAATAAATTTGTCAATGATCTTATCAAATACTTAGAATGGATGAATATAATCAATAAGAGGGTAAGTATATTGAGCAAAAATAAAACTATGTTCATTATTACTAGATTCTTCTTGAAATCCTACTACTTTTTTAGGATTTAGATTTTTTATTACATCATTTATCTCATCAAGTTGTCCAAGTAAACTAGCATCTTTTAATTAAAAACCAGTTTTGATTGTAGCCAAATCATAAATCATCTTATAAGCACAAACATCAAGATGATGAAAGTGAGTATAATTTTTAGACTTATGAGAAGGATATTAAATATTATTGAATATAGTATACAAAAAGGTTATTGTTGAGAATTTGTAGCAACATTATCTAAAAAAATAATATTATACACAATTTATGCCCTTGTCTTGCATAGATGGTTTGGAAGAAGAATTTTGAGTGTTATTATATTTTGAGTCAGAATTATAATTTATTTACCTTGTTTGTACAGTATAAGCATTAGTAATCTTGATGTTATATGAAGACACATCGAAACCATACATGTTTATGTTGTCATCCAAGACAATAACAATACTACCATTTTTATAGATGAATTTTCTAATTTTTTGAATAACTATACAAGTTTTAGGGTCATGATATAATTCAAAAACATTAAAATAATGAATTATTTTTTCATTTTTACTTTTTTTAAGATTATAAGTCTTACTAGATGTACAAGGCTTGTCATTTAATTTTTGCTTGATGGAAACCAACTCATTACCAAGATTATGAATAACTTTTAATTTTTTTGCATTATTAAAATTTAAAATTGTGGAAGTTCTATATTTAAAACCAACATATTTTAATTTATTTTCATATTCTATACAAAAAATAATAGTTTCATCATAATCTACTATATCTTTATCTTCTAAATCTATTTTATACATTAAGGGAAAATTATACAAAAATATAACATATAATTTTTTGGATGGTTTAACATCATGAGGAATATTTTGACTTAGTTTAGAAAATATAATTATAAAATGTTAAACTATCTCACCTGGATCAATAAAAATATTAATAAGTTCATTGAGTAGCTCTAAATATTCTTTAGGTTTTCCAAAACAAAGTTCTAACCAATTTTCAATATCTTTTCAAGTACTAATAATCCTCATAGGAATGCTAATAAAAGTTTGATAAGCTTTACCTTCTAAAGTTCATAAAAATATTCTAAGAGAAACATTTTCATTAATAATACTAAGAGTAGCACAAATTAACTTTAAAATGTCTAAATGATATTCTCAATACTCACCAGAACTTCTTGAGAATTTAGGGACATTAAGTCTTTTAAGAAAAGGTAATTTACTAGGATGAGTACCAATATTAATGTAATTTACATGAATCTGAGGATTCACTAGACATTTCTCATTATTTACATTAGAATCAGCTTCATTATCAGTGACTTCTACTTGATCTCTATTATTTTATAGATCTAGAATCAAGTCTTGAACTCTCTATTTTAGAATCTCTTCTATTATAAGTTCTAGTAGGTTTCACTACTTGATTAGGTTGGTTAAACTTTGTAGTTGTATTAGAGTCACTAGGGATAATAAAATAATTAATATGAATAATATCATAAAGAAAACAAATTTTAGGTTAAGGATTGACAATCCAAATCTATTTTCTTTCTAGTTGAATATGATGAATACTTCTTTGAATGTGAAATTAAGTTTAATAATTAAAATTAGTATACTAATATGTTTCAAATATTGCTTTGTCTTCTTCCTCAAATATAACATCAAGAAAGTGGTGAAAATCATAAGGTCTATTATACCAAACATTGTAAGATTAGAAATAATATATACATGATCCTCAATAATATCAACTTTTAGTTGGATAATAAGAGGGGGATTACTAATGGTAATCAACAAGAAGGATTGAGACAAGAAAGAAGGGAGAAAAGAATAAAACAAAAAGATAATATTCTTGAAAAACTCCCCAGTAGAGTCACCAAGTTTGTTGAGAGTGAAAATTATTGTGTCAACTAATCAACCCTTTCACCTATCATGAATGTCAATATGGAATCAAACCATTTTAATTGTAGGGGGTCTAAGAAATAAAAATTTATTATAAGATACGTAGAGAGTTTTTTTAAATAATTTTAAGAATAAGTTATCAAATCAAACATTTAATTATGCATCATTATATTTTAAAAATCATATACTTATTCAATAATAAAATTAGGATTAGATTAGAAAGATATAATGCAACCTATCTAATAGAGTAAATCCTATAAAAGAGGCAATCTCTTGAAGAAAATATACATGATCCAAATAATTTCTTATTACTATATTTTTTATATCAATCACTCAATTCCACAAGGTCTAAAAAAAACTAAAGGAAAAGAAATCAAAGAAACCAAATGGTAAATAAAAGAAAAAAATAAATAAAGAAATGGAAACTAAAACTGTCATACTCAATTAACACTATCAACTAAAGATAAAAATAAATAAGAAACTAATAAAGATAAAATACTATTTTTAATAATTTAATAAGAATATCTATTAAAATAAATAGAATAGAATAGAAAAGGAAAATAATAAACAAATTTGAAATAAATCTAATAACAAATTCAATAAGCAATGAAACTACACTAGAACCAATAAATAATAACAAAAATAATCTAAAACTAAGTAATAGAGAGTAACAACTAATATTAAAAGATAAACAAATGTAAATAAGTAATAAATATAAAATAAAACAAAAAAGAACTATAATCTAAATAAAAGACTACTTAAAATAGAAAGGTAAATAATTAAAGGTTAACAAAATACAATGAAAATAATTTATTTAAAATAGAAATCTAAATCTAACTATAACAAAAATAAATATAAATCTAATTAAAATTATATAAATTTGTGATACTTGGAAAAAAAATTGACTTATAAGTGTAAAAGAGATAAATTTATTGAGAAACAACTAAAATGAGTTTGATTACAAACATAATATTCAAAATAGAATCAAATTACAATCAATAGATTAAAAATTTGTCATAAAATATAAGCTATTCATCATTATTTAGGTCAAGTACAAGAATTTATATGCATATTATTACATATCTATAACCATCAAATAATATTAATACTTGATAATATTTATATAATTAGTTATGAATAAAACAAAAATCATGGATATACCTATATTATTTAATTAGATTACTTCACCATTAAAGAATACATTATTTGGTCTATATATAATTTATTATTAGATATAATGTATGTAAAATATAAATCATATGGATTTCAAAATCTAAGCAGTCAAAATCCCTCAAATTCTCAAACCCATTTCTTTATGAAAAATAAAACCAACTGAATCTCTATCAAACCAAATGGAAAAAAATCAAGATTGAATGTATTCAAGATATTATTTTGTGACTCAAAATACATACAATTAATGTATATTTTTAAAGTTTAATTTTGTTTAATTACTTCACACAGTTCATTGAATTCTTCTAAAAAAATGCAAAGAGAATAAAACAAAACCCACACTCATTTGAAAAATAAAGGTATTAAAGTATGCAAAGATGAAAGGGTTTGGCTTCTTCCTTATTAGTCATCACAACAAAATGATATATATGTAGTTTTTTAAACCAATCAACACATCTCAAAAAACACATGTATCACTCCAACATATTTTTAAGTGAAGTATCATGCAAGCCTGAAAAAAATCATGTTAATAACTTTATCAAAGAAAGTGGATCAATTATACCAAAAAATTACATGAAAATCCACATTATCAAGATTTCAAACAATCTAAATGAAAAACTAGAAGTTGTATGTAATATTTTCACACATTTTATCCATATAATCTTCCATGCATACAGGGTAGAATTATTATCAAATGAAAAACTAAAGAAACTATAATTTATTTGACTGTGGTGACTATATATAACACAAAAAAGAAATAAATACATGCACAATCAAATATTTTCCATCTAATTTGTGTAACAAACTATATAATTCATGTCTTTCTCCTCAAAATCCATTTTAGCAAACATGCAATGATTTCATTATCTAAATAGAGATATATTTAATTTAAACAGATTTGATAATAACCAAAATGGTGAAATGAACTATATAATAATTAAAAAATACATACCTTGACAAAGTTTTGAAACATAGAATAGTCAAAACTTTCACAATTCATAGTTATTTCACAAATAAAAGTTTTACAGAGTTTAGCTTTTGCCTGAAGAGCTTTCCAAATGATGCAAAAGGTAAAAAACAAAGTTTTTTATGTGATGTGGTTGTAGTAACCACTCATTCAATGAGCATGAAGGTGACACGTCTGCTATCTTAGTAGACATTTACTATCTTCAAAAACAAAAAACTGCCAATTAAATTTAGTAGGTGTTTAGAACCTAGCCAAATTTTCCACCTTATTTCCAAAGTTTGAGGTTAGTAAAATGTATTTAATCACTTCCAAAATCAAACCACCAACAAATCCATCTAGCATGTTCCAATAGCTTGTCTATTGAATGCAATTAAGCTAGGGATCAAATCAAAAAATGCCTTGAGATTTAATACATTTAAGCCAAGGGTTGGATACTATATCTATTTTAATAAATTACACATAACAATATGCCAAAGTTCTAATAAATTCTAGCATATAACTTAATAAACTATTGTCATGAAATTTTTTTGAGGATAAATAAATGTCTCTCATCAATAGTCATGGGATAGAGTCCCTCTTATATTAGTAGGCAGAGCTATCTTTATTGAAAACCAAAATAAGTGATTTGAAGGTAAAATATTTATAACAAAAATATGTTTTGTATGGGGTAGTAATTTTGACCAAAAATTATGAAAATACTAAAGAAAAATATTATATAGAGAAAAAGAGGAAAATTTTCATATAAAAATCATTAACAAATCTAGAGAGCTAAAATTTGGAACCGACTAGAAATGTTAGGAAGGAAGATATTCTTCACAAAAGGAAGTCTTTCTCATTTAATGGATAGGAAAGACATTTTCATGTTCATAAGAACACACAGCATAGATTAGAATAATCATTTACTACAGATAACAAAAATAAATGACTATTTTGTATTTCCTAATAAAAATAATAAAAATATTACTTTAATCTCACTAAGACTTCACCAGAATATAAATAATAAATGTAGGTTCAAGAAAAACACTATAATAGCAATTCTAATTTTTGACCAATTTATAACAATTGTAATACTATTTTAAAATCAATGATTTGAATATATGAAAATAATATAACATACATAATCCATAAAGAAATATCGAACACAAAGATTATAAAATCTCTCTGTATTGATCTTTGTTGAATTGTTGATACGATATCTTTTTTTAAAAGTATAGCCAAAATTGTCATTATCTATAACCCTTACAAATGAGCCTCTAACTTATATTTATAGGATGAAATGGGTGGTTACGAAGCATAATCACATTTTTTGCCTCTTTAGGGGCTTGTAAAAGCACATTAGTTAATTTTCACAACTTAAAACTTAAAAAAATATGTTAATTACTTTGAAAAAATTTCAAATATGTGTTGGTGTTTTAAGATGACTTACAAAAGTATAAAGACAATTTTTCACAACTTGCAAAAGTGTATTGACAAATTTTCACAACTACAAATTTAAAAAATTACTTAGTACATTTTCATGACTTTAGAATGTGTGAATTAACTAATACAATAAAGTGCAATGACAATTGTAAAAATGATTCAATAAATACAAGTCTATGAGAAAGATCAAAATATGATGTGGAATTAATCTTTATCATCTTCATTGATAAAAATATAGACCTCCTCTTTCTCAAGTTGTGGATTTTTATTTTGATATCCATTGAGCTTCTACATGATTTTTAACACTTTATATTCATCATGACTATTTGAATATGTATAAGTTATTTATGTGTCACAATATAAGCCCATCATCTTCTATGTTGTTCCTTGTAACTTCTTAAACATTACAATGAGGTTATCCAAATTATTTTGATACTTGATTATCATCTAAATTGAATTATAACTAAACACAAACTTGGGAGTTATAATTTTATCCATGTTATTCTTGAATTGATCAACAAGGGTCTCCTTAAAAACCAACTTCTAATTATCATTAGTAACTTTACATTTGAATATTATGATTCATCCTAGTATTTCAAGGAGAACATCACCTCCCATGGACTTAGAGTCACCAAATTTATTGAAACTTTATTTAACAATGTAAACTCTAAATTTAATAGCTCCCAAAAATTTAGTCAAGTATACAACTTCATTTTTATGGATAACCTTTGCGTGGATAATGTCATCTGGAAATGCAAAAGAGAAATCTCCAATTTAGGAAGTAATTCGTTCCATTTTTTCACTTCTTCCTTATATATTTTTTAGTTTTAGTTGCTTGATCATATTTTGATTAGATCTTATAACATATAGCCATCATTGTTTGAAGAGTAGTGATGCCCTATTGCAAAATCTTCTTAGTCCATTATTTTGTTGCCTTAACCATATGACCAATTTTTAAAGCAAGATTAAGTGTCTTTATATAATAAATTTGATAGACAACAGAATGAAAAGACTGAATAGGCCTTACCAATTTTTGAACCATAGATGTTAGTTATTTAGTTTTTTCTTTGAGTTGCTCCGTAGTTACTTTATCTTGGTCCATTTTCTCAAAAAATGTGATAATTTTATGTTGGATGTTTTATTTCATGCCTTCTCTTGTAGATTTTCCCAAATGGATTTTTGTGACTCGATAATCTGAAGATTCAACATTGTCTTTATACTTTTCTATTAGAGGAAGATCCACTTTCACATATATTTCTCCTTTTTTATCAGAGATTATTCTTGAGACTATTTTGGGCTTCTTTACCACATGAACATAGATAATTGTTAAGATGTTAAAATAAATTTCTTGTGGTTGCATAATTTTCTTTCTTTTCTTAAAAAATTCATTTAACTAATGAGGATTTTTTTCATTAGGTAATTATTTCACAAGAGTGGTGTTAGATTCATTTTGAGCCTCAAAATAAGGAAGAGAAGTTTTTAGGGCTTGAGATTTTTCAAATTCTATTCCACCTTCCTCTTTTCCTTATGTATCAATTGGAGTCTTAAGATATGGTTTAGTAGGTAATTCAACATTTTGAGCAAGAGACAATGGGATGGACATATCTAGTTGAGAAGGGATATAATATTCAAATAACAAGGAAGTATCAAAAGCTAAATATTGTTGTATAGTATTAATTACTAGAGTTTGAGGCTGGGAAAGACTATCAAGAGGAACTTATTCTAAAATAGAAATAATGGGAGTGTTTGGGATTTTTTCACCTAATCTTATTGTCTTCAACTTGAGTGGTTTTTTCACTATAACAAATTTTGTAACATCTTCAACATTTATTTATACTTCTATTTCCTTTGAATCCTTAATGGTTCCTACATCTGAGGATGTCTCTATCTCCATTTTATGTTTTAGATAAGAAATTACTAGTTTGGTTTCCTTCATAAGAGGAGGAAATCCTGTTTTATCAACATTGATGTCTTTACTTTTCAACCATTTGAGAGTTATGTTTAATACACCCTGAGTTATGTCGATGAGTGAAGTATATTATTTCTTGTGTCAATTTACTATTGGAAGAGGTTTTTATTAAATTCCATATTTCTCATAGATGGGATACAATACATTTTCATGATCTATTATATATTTTTTATCTCCAATATGTCAAATACAATTACCATTCTAGAGTGAATCATGAGTAATCACAAATTTTAACATCTTTCTTGTCATCACAATCCATCTAGTAGTCTTAAAAATGATGTGCATGGATATGAATAACCAAGAATATTTTGAACCAAGCCCCTAGTATCAAATGAAAGTTATATTTCAAATGATCAAATAATAAATCAAGTCATTTCTTTGTCAATCAATTTTGATTTTTTCAAAGAAGAACAAGTGTATTGACCAATAAAAATAGGATTTTTTTTCTAGAATTGTGTTTATAAGATTGTAACTTATGTGTTTGAATCAACTATATCACTAGTTCTATCAAATCCCATTTGTCATCCACATATCTCAGGAGCATATATGGAACAATTTCATGGCCATAAATTCTCTAGAAGGTAAAAGTTACAAACTATATGAACCAACCTCTCCATCTAGAAATATCTATGGAAGCTTGAATTGATATCCTCAAATTATAAGGTTATGTTTAAACATTTGGATCACATATTATAAGAACACATCATTTAAGTTTTAGAAATGATTGCACTTTTTTCAATGAGAGTTGAAGATAAAAATCATAAATTATGATGGTCTACAGATCACCCACTGTATTCAACCATTATATAATCTTCATCTAGAAAAAACATAAATAAGATAAGAGGTCATATATAAGTTATAATGTTATATTTATCTCTACAAGTTGATTGTGAATTGAATCATTGATAAACTATCCCTAATTGATATAGTACTTGTTCTGGTGGATGATCCATAAGTACATGTACAATCATGTTTTAAAATTTATTACAATTGACTCCCTAATAACCTATGTAATAGTGTGATCATATCATTTATTTCATTCATGAAATCAAATTTAGAAAGATTTTTAGGAATCCTTATTGACTTATACCTTGATTTAGTCAACCATTACTTATTAAACCACTTTGAATAGGAGCTAGTATTGGAATCCTAGAATTATTGAGAAAATTTAGGAGTTAAATTGATAAATGCTTGCCTTTTAGGTAGCTTTAGTAGATGACCAATATATTATATACCTAAGCATAAGATTAACTCTCCTTTTGGATTCTTTACTTCTATTTTTTATGCATCATGGTGTTTGGCCATTGTTAACACCAATTCTAGACATTGTAATGCAATAGAAAATGTAGTTACTTGAGATAATCCACTATCATGGATACTCTATTCATAAATTTGTTTGTGTAAACCACTTAATTTTTCCTAAAATTATTTTAATTCAATGTGACCAAGGTTGGTATATGTTATTTCTTTAATATTTGAGTCCACGTGTGATGGTGGAACCACCCCTTGAAATTGATACTTCATATATGTGTCCTCTTCTAATTAGAGACTATTTTTGGGAGGGGTATTCTTTAGATTGTTTTCTTTAAGAGTCTCCTTGATTTGGGTGTCAAATTTTGACATCTAATAAAAATCACATGCCTGAGAGAGAAACCAAAACCTAAAATGACATTGAAAAGAAGACATAAATATGATTGTACTTTAGAAAGAGATAGATTTCACAATATGCTTATGAAAATGATGGAGTCCATAGGTATATTTAATAGAGGTTCAAAATCTAATAGTGTGCTCAATAGATTATTATATTTTGATAAGTGTATAGATAAGTGTTAGAGTTTGATAGGATGTTTAAAAGTGTATTTGATCTGATGAAGTGTTCATCAAGATCTCAGATCTTGATGAGGTTTTGACAAAGTTTTAGATCATGATGGCATGCTCAATAGGGATTTAGAGTCTGATAGGTGTTTAAGCAAATATTAAGGTCTAATGGATGCTTGGAATAGAGGTAAATCCCATCAAGTAACACAATGGAAACTTTGAAATCTACAAAGTTCTTTAGAGATGATTTGGAAGGAAAAACTCAATTAAATGACTAAAGACTAAATAAACCCTATAAATTTTTATGTCAAAGATGAAATTTTGTAAACCCTAGATTTTGTTGATGAAGAGAGAGATTAAAATCAATTAAAACCCTATAATGACAAAGAATTATGTAATGCTAAATCTATAAAAGGAGAAATGAGGGATGAAAGGTGTGAGAGATAACAAGTAAATGGCATGCAAAATGGAAAGTATGGAAGCATAAATGGTAGGGTGAGAAAAATCCATGTGTTTTAGGTCCAAGAGTGGAATAATGAAGGGGATTTAGAGATGAACAAACAATTGTCATGATCCTAAAAATATGTTTATAGAGGCCTTAGATATTGAGATATTATTTTACATGCATTAAACTCTGAGAGTGCGTTTGGAAGGTGGTCAGGATTATAGATGAGTTTGAGTAGTTTTTGGGTTTTGATGTGTGTTCAAACACACATCAGGTTCTAATGGTCTATTAGGCACCCATAAAAATTTGGATGCTTGTTTGATAGTCTTCTAAAATTTGACAAAGTAAGGACATATTCAAACTTTTGAATTTTCTTACTTTTGTTTTCAAACAACTAACCAAGTGTAGAATTTTGATGATGAAAATCTTAGGACATTTTGACTTAGGGAAATGGTGACTTTGACCAACTTTTAACTTTTTGACCATTTCTCAAAAAAAGGTATAACAACTAGCTCTGATTAGGGGCCTCAAACTATAAGGGATGAGAGAAAAACTCTAGACTTTGGTTTCATAGACTAGTGTAATTCCCTTGGGTTATTGAGTCATTTAATTTTTTCAAAATTATGGATTTATGACAAAGCAAGATAATTCTAGAAACTTTTTAAATCACTATTATCTTCATTGTTAGAAATTGCCGAGAATTTCTATGTAGGTTGTATTTGTATGTCTTGATCCACCAAATTGATAGTCAGTTCACCTATCTCTATTATATGAGACATGAACATGCATTGTCAGGATAGATCTCTTATTTCAAAAATTTGTATAACATGATACAACCAACTAACAACCAGCTCACCTATCTCAATCATATGATAAATAAAGATGTGGTACCAAGATAAATATTCTACTCATGAGAACTTTTTATTTTTACCACCTATTCATATGAAGAAATCCATGAAAAACTATCTATTCCAAAAAATAAAAAAACTTTGCATTCTAAAACTGGTATAAGACTAAAGATGTGTAGTTCACTTGAGCTCAAAATAGATGCCTAAGGAAATACAAATTAGAATGTTGAACCATTAAAAAATGGTTGTGTATTTCTCATAAATGAAATATCTTATCCAATTTAAAATCAATAATAAATTTAACCTCTTTATAGAGGTCATCTGATTGTTCAATTAGAGTTTCCAAGAAGAGAAAAGGGCTACAAGGATATTCATGTTAAATGACCAATACATGGAGAGGAGTAAACAATAGACAGGTTGTTGTATTTATTAAAATATAACACACACACATACACACACCAAAACAAAGATATGAAAAGGGATAAACCAAAATCATTATATAAATACTTACATGTAGGGGACTACCTACTTTCACTTGAAGTAATGTTTGAGATATTACTTGGTGTAGGACAATGAAATATGTGTGCCATCATAATATGCCAAGAAGAAAGTGTTGTCTCCATATAAGTTCCTGATTTTGAAAGGGCCGATCCATAAGTAATCAAACTTTCCATGACTTTATTAGTAAAATAGTTTAGTTCTCACAAAATATTGTAATATTTAGATAAATAATTATGTGAGTTGATAACTCACGTAGATAGTAGATAGAGAGATAAGTGTGTGTGAGACAATAAATGGATAAGAGAAATCATGGGAGATATTTATGGGTTTATGGATTATCCTTGATTCCTATATTATAGGAGCTCATATATCTATTTATATTATACTCCTCTATTGTTTTAATCATCTTGAATACAATATCAATTGAAATTTATTATTTGTTATGTGAAAAGTTTTATTCAAAATTTAGTTTGTTAAATCTAAACCAAATTTATTATCTGGTATCAAAGCTTAGGAGTCCAATATGAAATTTTGTGAACAAATTTGTTAATGGTGGTGGATTTTCTAACTTTTCATTACCATACAGCTTCAATGCATATAGTGAAGATTAGATCATTCTAGTGTCATGTAAAGTCATGTGTATTCCATACATATTTTTTTAGCATAATTCTCTACCAAATTATCCAATATTTCCTAATTCCTATCAAGAATTAACTGATTTGGAATTTGAGAATGAATAACTAAGTTAGAGAGAGATAATGCTTCAAAATTTAATTAAGGATGGGAGTGGTGTGGACAAACTGGACTTGATTTGAGCACCATTCATACAATCTATGATTTTTAAGGCATCAATTTTCCAATCCTCATGTAGCTAAATCTAACATGAATATGCTTGTTATCTCCAGTCATTAGTCACCAATATTCATAAATCATACTTTTAACCCAAGTGATTTTTGCATAATCAAGAAAAAATGCATATCAATTCTATCATCTATGTATTTTCCATTCTCTCTATACACAGATTATCCCATACATTTGGCTAAATTTGGAAGAATTAAATAGACAATTTTCATTGCAGATCATCACATTGAAAAGGTGACATGGAGGCTTCAACATGAGAGATAACATGTGATCTAATTATTCAATATGTGTATGGTATTTTTATTCACTCATTCATTTAATTTTTGTGCCTTTAGATCTACCAAAAATTCATGCATGTACCTATACCAGACTTCAATGTGGTTTTTGTTCTTATCATGATTCTCTCTCATGTTCCATCTATTGTCCAAGATGAGATTTTTTTTTTGTTATAAGTTTTTTTGTTTAGTTCAATTTGTGTAAAGTTAATAGTTTTGAAAGTTATTTTAATTTAAAAGTCTTTGTTATTATATAATGAAGTCCATATTATGTTAGTAAAGTGATACGATTTCATTTTAATAGGTTGTGTTTTAATTTAATGTTTAGCTAAATTTGTAATTATAGATTTTAGCTATATTATAAATTTATTTGTGTATAGTTTAAAATTTTAAAAATAGTATTTATAAGTCTATTATCAAAATAGTGTCATTTATTAGATAGAGTCAGTTTGTGTTGTCAAGGGTCAAGTCTATTTTATAAATGGATGTATTTTAAGAAAAAAACCAACATCGAGTGTTGTTGTCTCATCAACATTAAAAGGATTCATATAGCCATTTTTCAAAGTGTGTCAAATTATTTGATCATGTGCCAAAAATAGAGTCAACCATATCCAAAATTATCATTGTAAATGATGCATTCTCAATTGAAATTGACATCCAAAATGTCAAGTGTCAAGACAATAAAATTCATAAAAATCTCGAAGCAGGGTATGATGCAAACACTAACCCTGAACAAGTTTGACTTAAAAAAAATTCAATGTTTGATTGCACATGAATACATCAATCTCTTAAAAATAAAGTAAGTAGCTTCACCTATTGGAGGTCAGAGGCAATGAAGGCTAGAGGTTTCATAACCTCTCATTATCTATTAGCGACGAGGCCACTTATTCTTTAGTGGTGCATTTTATTTTTAATTATGTGTTTGATTTCAAGAGTATGTCAATAAGAATAGATTATGTTTTCTTATTCATATTTATATTATTTTAAATATTTTTTGAATGTGTGATAGTGAAAAGGGTTGATAAAAATATTGCACATCATGATGTAGTTGGTGGTAAACCACTTGAAAGCCATCCTTTTATGGTTATTAGTTAACTATATTCGAAACCATCTTGTTTGTTTATTTTGATGGTAATTCAAGTGTAAAATCATCCTTTGATTGTATTTTGTTGGTTGTTCAAGTGAAAACCCATCCTTGAGGTTGTTGGTTGTCTTGAGAAAACCATTTAGATCATGAGCAAGTTATGTTGGTGGTAGTTAGAGTACATAATAATGTTTTCCCCAAGTTTATACTAAGGAGGGGAATATTAAGAAAATGGTTTAGTGCTCACATAATATTTTAATAGCTAGATAAATAATTATGTGAGTTGATAAGTCACATAGATAGTAGATAGAGAGATATGCGTGAGAGAGAATAAAGGAATAAGAGAGAAATCTTGGGAGAGATTTGTAGGTTTATGGATTAACCTTGACTTCTATATTTTAGGAGCTCATAGATATATATATATATATATATATATATATATATATATATATATATATATATATATATATATATATATATATATATATATATATATATATATATATATATATATATATATATATATATGATACTATATTGTTTTAATAATCTTGAATATAATATCAATTTAAATTTGTTATTTGCTATGTGAGAAGTTTTGTTCAAAATTTAGTTTGTTAAATCTAAACTAGATTTATTAGACTTCCCTTTGATTATCTACATTTATCCCATAAAAGAACAAGATCTCCCACCTAAAAAACTCTTATTTTTGCTTTTTTTAACTCAAAACTGACTTTGACCTGAGCTTGGTGTTTATAAATTATGTCAACAACTCTAAATCTATCTTCTTCAAGTTTATTAAATTCAAAAATTATTTTATCTAAGGGGCTTTTAAAATTTTGATTCTCAAAAACCATGGCTAATTGAAGTATAAGATATTCAACCATTATTAAGATTTTCAAATCTATCCCATAAATAAATTGAAATGGAGACATACCAATGGATTTCTTTAATGTTATGTGATCTAACCAAAGTGCATCATATAATTTCTTGTATCAATTTATCTTATTTTCATCAACTAACTTACGAATGATAATAACTAGATTCTTATTACTTGATTCAGCTTGACCATTTCTTTGTGGGTAATAGTCTAAAGAGTGGGATAATAATATGTCATAGCTATAACAGAATCTAATGAACTCTAAAGAATAAAAAATTGAAGTATAATCTATTAGGATCTTCTATGAAATGCGCCATATTTCACTAAGATATTCTCTTTAAAGTTACAAATAACTTTTGAAGTTGTCTGTTTGGCTAGTATGCCTTCTACTCATTTGGTAAAATAATCCATACTAGTAATAACATTTGTATGTGTTACACTTGTGATGCAAGGGAATCTTCATGGTCTCTAACTTTGAGGTGTTATAGTGACTAGGAGTCATATTAGAGGTGTTTGTTATAGTTAGGAAGTTTGGGAATATTTAGAATTTGAATTATTGCATATAAGGCATTTACCCACCAAAACAATTTTTTGAAAATTTGAATTAAGCTCTAAAGCATAAAGAGGTGTTTTTTCAGTATTGGGTGAAGTCTAATGTTTTGAATTAGGGTCTTTAGGTCCTAAGGTGATTAAATAGAGTCCAAAGGTGATAAATGTGTAACACAATGATAAATGAAATATAATTTCATTAAACAAATAGTTATAACTATAGACATACAATTCATAATACCATTTGTGTTGAAATTATCAATTTTACTCGAATTGCACTCAAATACACATTTTAGGTCAAAAATCCATAAAACATGCTAAATGGTTCAAAATTGTCATTTATAAGTGCTAATTTAGGTCAAAGTACCCCTAAATGGGAAAATGCAATTAATGGGCCAGTTAACTTTGATCAATTCATTTCAAGTCAAAATGATGATTTTGCCTTTTATGATTTGGATCACTCTTTTCTCCTAAATTCATTGGTACACACCACGTACCTTTGTTATTTTTTGTTGGAAACATCCTAAATGGAAATATGGTTTGGGTGCATCTACTGTCACCTTCTAATTCTTCTTGAGTAAAATTATAACTCAGTAATATGACTTTCTGACCATTTTTATTAATTGAGGGCCAATTTTCAACTAATTGCACAAATGTTGATTAACATTGTTTAAGGCTAATTAATCCAAATCAAGAGCTTAAGTAGATTTTCCATGAGAGTTTTTGAATATTTATTTTTGAAAATTTATTCCTATTAATTACATCATTAGGTGACATCATTTCTTGATAAAACATCCCAAGGCCATAAATTCCACAAATATTAGGATTATGGGTCACCCATGGCTAGTTAATGCCTCTTCAATGCCCCTTATTCTAAGGTCATGATGAAGATAATTATGGATTTAATTCTAAACACTAAGATTATCCATGGCCACACATCTCAATCTTGAGATGGATGGTCATGGTTGATCCTGACCAATTTCAGAAATTTATAAATAGAGAGGTCATGAACATGAATTTAAAGCTTGAATATTGCAAAGTTATACTGTTAAATTGTTTCCACAAGGTTTTGAATTTGATCATATATTTTGTTTTCAAGCTTCATTGATAGGCTATTTTATTGATTTGGAATCATGAACATAGGTTTTATGGAGTGTTTTAGAGGCATTAGAGGACCTTACCACCATTGTTGACAAAGACAAGGATGCTTGATCAAGGGAGAACATGATTTTGAGCCACATGGTTATGGTGAATCCATTTGGGAAGGTTATATGATGTTGCTTTATTTCATTTGTTTCTTTTTATACTTTGTAATTCCCATGGGAATATATAGGCTTGGTTAGTTAGTTCTTGATGCATGTTTCATCATTTATGGACTAATGCTTAACTAACTTTCTTTATAATCTTCTTTACAGTAACCACCTTTTACATACATATAACTAATAAGCAAACATAAAATAATGCAAAAAATAGAGAAAGGGTAAAGACTTTAGAAGAGAGAGGAGTCAAGTAGAAGGTAAGAGTCAGTTAGAGAAGGGATAAGGACAAAGGTACAGAAAGAGAAATATGGATGAGCACTAACACCTTTGTACTCTGCCAACAAAATAGAGTTCTTAATGTACATATGTTGAATCAAATAAAGTTGTAAATGAATTAAGATGATTTTTTGAAAATTATTTGTATTGATCATGTGTTATGAATACAATGAGATGAATTGAATGTTTTAATATTTCATGAGAATAGTCTCTTGTTATGTAAATTAAAAAGATTACGTTTTGCATGACTGAATGGTAACTTTATGTAGGTTGTAATTAGAAGGTTTTGTAATAAGGGAACCTTGGAAAGAATGTTCATGTCTACTAGAGAGTGGTCTCAAAATGTAGATACAATATAATAATTGATATCCATGCATAAAATTGGGTTCATTCTCAATAAATAACAAGGTTCTAGTAATCTAACAATTTGTGTTATGTTTGAAAGTTACAGTCTAGGATTTTGGTGTGTGGTTTCATTTATAGGTATGAAGCATAAAGAAGGTGGATAAAATTTATTAATATGTTTTGGGTGCAGAGATGTCCCTTGAGTGGTTACCTCCTTTTGAGGGGCTTCACTTAGACAAGTCAATATATGTTGAACCCTTCCAAGATGAATAAATTTTTATTGAGCCCATTATGCCATCACAGGCCATTACTTGTCAAAAATTCAACATTCAACAAAACATTATCAAAACAACCATATCAAATAAAGAATCAATATTAGAGTCAGGTTCCATTTTTGAACCAACATTAGATTTAGCATTAGAAATAAAATCAACGTCATTTTTGACATTAGATTTAGAGTCCCTTGCTTTGAAATTAGAGTCAAAAATAGATTATAGTATTGGTTGTTACAACATTGGTTACAATTGACTTGCAGATTAATTTGAATATATTTACGATCCTTCTATGGTTTTTGAGGATGATTATTTTAGAATCGACACAAATTCCCCTAGTATATTCTATGAGGATTGTGTTGCCTTCCACCATCCCATTATTACCACCCAACATAGCCTTTATAGTGACATTCCACCTCCCATAAGTGTCGATCAGGATCGATAGAATCACACTTTGTTGAACTACATCCATGGTGACATATCATTTGCATAATATTAGGGTGACCAAAACCACATTCATTTAGAAGAAGAACAATCTCCTAGTGAAACCTTTTTGGAGGTGTTAGGGGATAAGCAAAGATCAAAATCAACATCTTTTAGTGACACCTTTTTAAAGGTGCTAGAAGATAATCAAAGATAAATGTTAACATCTCATTGTGAAACCTTCTCAGAGGCACTATGGATGATCAAAACAAATTCATTGGTGAAAGCCTCATCGAGGCACCAATAGCTAAGCATAAAATTTCTTCATTGTTTACTGAAGATAATATCAAAGATCAAATAAAAATAGCTTCCAATCTATAGCATAATCAGATGGTATCTACTCTCAAAATCAAGTAACAGAATAATCTAATGGTCTTATCAAGAGCATCTTTAAAGTTCTTCGGCCCCACAAAAACCAAAATTATGTCAAATCTAGCATCAATAACATTACATGTGACTAAAAGTCTTGATCTCCATTTGTTTCCCATTCATTATATATTCCATTATCACCCACCTATTTATTACCCACTTATCTCATTTATCCTACCATTATTTACCATCACTGGTAACACTTTCATTTATCAAGGTTATAAAGATATCTTATCTCTTTGTTTAAAGGAAGCAGAATCAATGATCTATGAAGATCATGAACACATTATTGAGATCTAGATCAGTAACAAGTTCTTAACAGAGCAATTATTCTAAAAGGGTGTTGGATATCAAATTATATAACTAATCATTTTTTTTGTCTCACATATTGACTAGGACGTACATCTCCTTTTCAGCAAGAGAAACAAAACCATTTTTCATCTACCATTCACCCATTTTCCATTACCATGCCTCATCTCTTAGGGAAAACCCTATAGACCCTTTTTAGGCATTATTATATGATTGAGATCCATAAACCATGTTATTTTAACTACATTTACTTGAGGTCCTTTGGGACTATGTAGGTAGCACTCAATTTTTATTGAGGTCAGCTCAGTCACCCCTTTCCCTCACTCTCACTTATTTGTGAGTATGGGCTGTTGCAGTTGGCTTAGATATCTTATTGGAACCTCTACTCTTAGGATGTGCATCTCCTCAACTAGATGGTCCCACTTTGTGCATATTTTATCCCAAAAACACCAAAAACATTAGAATATGATACACAAAAGAATAGAAACATTGTCTCACATTTTTATATATTTGTATATTCTCATTCTACCATGTTATGTTCTTGCCATTTTGAAATCACAAAAACACCAGTAAATTTCATCTTGTCCATGTAGTTACCATTCTATAAGATCATTCTTTTTCATCTCATCAGCTTCTTATTTCCCAGACCATTCTCATTTATTTATTGTATCTTCCATTTCTTCTATAATATTAATCATGATGGTATGATCATCATTTTTCTTCTATATCATTTCCTGGGAGAACTACATTTAGCCTGAAATTCATGTTAGAACATGAATCCATGGAATTATGTAGACAGTGTCCACTTGTTTTATACATTTAGAGTCAGCTCAGCCAACCCCTTCCTTTTCTTCTCTTCCCCCATTTCTTCTGTCATTGTTCCTCCTTAATTAGGGAATAATTGTCATGTCATTGTTCTTTGTTATGATGTGATGGAAATTAATGCCTCTACCACACATGTATGAACATTTGTCTTTCAACCACACTAACTTGATTTTTTTTTTTGTGTTTATTTGAGTTCTCTTGGTATTTTGTTTTATTTTTGCACCTCTCCTTTTATTTCTTCTCCTCTTTTTTTATTACTTCTTGTCTCATCTTGGTCTTGTGTTTCCTTGATTTTTTTTTTGCTTATATATTTTATTGTTCAGAACATCTTGATGATTCACATGGATCTTGATTATTTATATCTTGATCCTATGTTATTACATTGTTTTTGGACCATTTTATTTACTTTATTGTTGTTGGTGTCATGTTTTTTTTGTTTGATTTTGTTTTGTTTTTGTGTTCAAGAATGCCTTGATGGTCCACATGGATCTTGATTATTCATACCTTGGTCTCATATCATTAAGACATTCTTGCCTTTTATTTTTAAACATTGTTGTTCTTACTTAAGATCATATCTTGATTTCAAGTTAGGTTCATTTATGTTTGTATTTTTCTTTATTTTTGCTTTTTTATTTAAATGTAAATCACTGTAACTCTAGTTTTGGTCATTATTTTACCATTATCCTTAGTAATAGGTATTCACATTTTAACTGGCTTAGTGTAATTGGAATCTTATTTCATTCTAAGCTATTCATACTTATGATGTCTAATTTATTTTTCTATAGCAAGCAATTTGTGCTCAAGTCTCAATGTCTTAATGTCAACATCATCAACTCTGATGAACGATTCTCAAGAACACTTTGAAACACCTAGGCTCATGATATGGAATTAGGCTTCTAGGTAGCATGCATTTCAAGCTTCTTTTTCTATGCTCAGATGTGCATCTCTTTGCATACATTATAAGTCTAATCAATTCTTGGCCATTTTTCATCATTCCTCATTCCATTCTCTCCCAAACGTGGGTGAACTACATTGGCCTAAAGTTCATGTTGGAACATGAGTCCATAGAACTATGTAGGTAGCACTCAATTTCTATTAAGGTTAGCTCAACTATCTACATTCTTCTTTTCATCTCTCTCATCACTTTGTGCATACTCATATGCTTGGTTGTATATATATTTCTAAGCCATTACACCATTACATGTACATTTATGCCCACTCATTTTAACCTATCTTTTTAATTATATCCTTGAGCTATTTTTGCTTGCCAATTGCCCATGTTGGGGCATAACATCTGAACCATGTCTAAATCAAATCACCTCTACAAGGTAAAATCATTATTTATTCTTTATCAATGATAAAGATTCACCCTACTAGGGGAAAAATATTTGATCATGATCAAATCTACTCTGTTGAAGTACTTATTATATTCTCTTTAGAGACCCTGTTTTAGTGGTGCTTCCCTTTTTGAACTAGAATGCTCTCTCTTTTACTCTAATTCCAAGCTCTCTACATTAAATCCCATTATTTAAATATTTTAGTGTGCAACTTATCTTAAGATTGATCAATGTCTTAAGTGCACATCTTGTACTCTCAAATTGGGTATGTTTACAATGTGTCCCTTACATTTATGGATTATATCTTTCCCATTCCCCCCATCTCTTAGACCTATTATACTTCTAATTCTATTTTGATAATTTATGGTAATCACGTATGCAAACATTAGCTCATCTAGATGTGATCTATTCCATGGGTTAATCTCTCACTTTCTCTCTCTTTTTGAGAGTCCATCCTTTTCTTCCATCTTAGTATGTCCTCTCGAGGGGGCATCATGGGTCTATTCCAATTTCTTCTTGATAACTCTTTTATTTGAAAATATGTTGCTTCACTTGAATGTCTTGCTACACCTTCTAAAATAGGGGTAAAATGTAGACATCCAATTCCTAACACCATTTGTGTTGAAATTGTCAATTTTACTCGAATTATACTCAAATGCACATTTTAGGTCAAAAATCCATAAAATGTGTTAAATGATTCAAAATTATCATTTACAAGTGCCAATTTAGGTCAAAGTATGCCTAAATTGGGAAATTCAATTTATGGGCTAGCTAACTTTGATCAATTCATTTTGAGTCAAAATGATGATTTTGCCTTTTGTGATCTGGATCACTCTTTTCTCTAAAATTTGTTGGTACACACCATGTACCTTTGTTATTTTGTGTTTGAAACATCATAAATGGAAATATATTTCTAGTGCATCTAACGTCACCTTTTAATTTTTTTCGTGTCAAATCATAACTCAATAATATGACTTTCTGACCATTTTGATTAATTGAGAGCCAATTTATAAATAATTACACAAATGTTGATTAACCTTGTTTAAGGCTAATTAATCCAAATCAAGAGCTTAAGTGGATTTTCCATGAGAGTTGTTGAATATTTATTTTTGAAAATTGATTCTTATTAACTGCATCATTAGGTGACATCATTTTTTGGGAAGACATCCCTAAGCCATAAATGCCACAAATACCAAGATTATGGGTCACCCATGCCTAGTTAATGCCTACCATGCCTCTTCAATGCCCCTTATTCCAAGGTCATGATGAAGATAATTATGAATTTAATTCTAAATATTAGGATTATCCATGGCCACACATCTCAATCTTGAGATGGACGGTCATGATTGATCTTGACCAATTTAAAAAATTTATAAATAGAAAGGCCATGGACATGAATTTAAAGCTTGAATATTGAAATTATAATGTTAAATTATTTCCACAAAGTTTTAAATTTGATCATACATTTTATTTTAAAGATTCACTGATAGGCTAGTTTAGTGATTTGGAATCATGAGCCTAGGTTTTATAAAGTGTTCTTGAGGCATTGGAGGAGCTTACCACCATTGTTGACAAAGACAAGGATGCTTGATCAAGGGAGAACATGTTTTTGAGCTATATGGGTATGGTGAATCCATTTGGGAAGGTAATATGATGTTGATTTATTTCATTTATTTATTGCTATCCTTTTTAGTTCTCATAGGAATAGATAGGCTTGGTGAGTTATTTCTTTATGCATGTTTCATCATTTATGGACTAATGCTTGACTAACTTGATTTGTAATCCTCTCTACAGTAACCACCTTTTATATACATGTAACTAATAAGAAAATAGAAAATAATGCAAAAAATAGAGAAAGGGTATATATTTTAGAGGAGATTGGAGTCAAGTAGAAGGTAAGAGTCAATTAGATAAGGGATAAGGACAAAGGTATAGAGAGAGAGATATGGATGAGCACTAACACTTTTGTAGTCTACCAACAGAATAGAGTTCTCAATGTACATATGTTGAATCAAATAAAGTTGTAAATGAATTAAGATGATGTTTTGAAAATTATATGTATTGATCATGTGTTATGAATACAATCAGATGAATTGAATGTTTTAAGATTTCATGAGAATAGTCTCCTGTTATGTAAATTGAAAAGACTGTGTTTTACATGATTGAATGGTAACTTTATGTAGGCTGTAATTGGAAGGTTTTGTAATAAGGGAACTTTGGAAATAATGTTCATGTATAGTGGAGAGTGGTCTCAAAATGTAGATACACTATAATAATTGATTTCCATGTATAAAACTAGGCTTATTCTTAATAAAGAACAAGGTTCCAATAATCTAACAATGTGTGTTATGTTTGAAAGTTACAGTCTAGGATTTTGTTGCATGGTTTAATTTATAGGTATGAAGCATACATAAGGTGGAGAAAAGTTATTAATATGATTAAATACATCATGAAACACTTCAAGTGAAGTTAACACACTTTCAAACCCTATATACCTCTGTATAAGATAGACTGTGTGTGAATTTTATTGATAAGATAGTCAAGAATTTCATTTGAATGTTGAATATAAAATTGACATGGAGTGTTATGGTGTAAATAAAATTTAGAGAAGCCTCATGGAAGATTTAAACCTTTGAGGAAGTCTTAATAAGCAATAGATAAGTTTTCTTGAAACCCAAACCTGTTATATGTTTCACACAAGTAGACTGTGTAAGAAGAGCTCTTGGAGAATGTTGTTTTGAATATGTGAAGGGTGGAGTAAAAGAATTTGAAACTTGGAAAATTTGTATACAATCTATAAATATATTTCTAAGGTATTTATAATGATTTAAAGTAGATGAAAACTAATAGAATCAATAATGAACCCTTCTCAGGTCTGAGAAAATAGAGTGAACCCTATTTTAGGGTTTTAAGAGGAAACATTATTGTATGGGAGATTATACCACTTAAAGTCCTTAATTTTTTTTTTTAAAGGTTGTGATAAATTTTATTTAAGATATTTTAAGTTTTAAAAGTTGTTATAGTATGGATAAGTGTGATTTTGATAAGATTGGGTGTCTACAGGCTAGAATAAGACCTAAGAGACCTAAATAGGGAACATTAAGTTAAACAAAAGAGACCAAATAGTTTAATTAAGACAAGATATTTTGTCAAGTGGAAGAGGAGGATAGAGGGTATCCTAAAATATATTTATATTCTATTTTTGATTATATATACTACTGTACAGGGGGAAATCCTTAAAAAAAAGGCTACTAGAATTATGTTTTCATAGAGAAGTAGTTGTAAAGAGTAAATAAGATTGCATTAGGGTTTTTTGAAAGGAATAAGATTATAATGAGTGTAATACAAGGGTATAATTTCCCATGAATATTCATTGACTTAAATCTTTGAAGGAGTCAAGAACCAATGGTATAGAGACTAGTGAGTAGATGAATAAAAGGGAGCTTGGATGAGAATGGAACAAGAAGGTGGGAGTTTGAGGGAGTGTATAGATGTTTTAAAGTAAATTAAATCAAATCTAAATCCCTTAAAAGACATGACATAAAACCAAGGAGAGATAATTGTCATATAAGGACTCTTGAGGACTTTTAATACTTAACATGAAACATTTGTAGGTGTTAGAGATATAGGAGTAGAGATAAAGGGTATGCTATGCATCATTTTTGGTATCAGAGTGAGAAGGTTCATGGGAATTAGGTGAAGATGGTATGCATAAATCAAGTTTACATATTTTTTATTGATTTTTCATTTATGTATTTTATAGTTTATTGAAAGAATATTGTAAGGCTGCTAAAGAAGTTGTAGCTATAAGAGAGAGAGAGGTAGAAAGGTAATAAGTTTTTGGAAAATCACGTAAGCCAAGAGGATTGAAGAGAGAGAAGGTAGATATATAGTGAAATATCACAAGAAAGAAGCTCAAAAGGAGAGATTGAAGAAATAAAAAAATAGACCAAGTGAATGGTCAATAAGACAAGTGGGAAGGCTTGTCAAGAGAAGAGATAAGTCAAGTATAGACCTAGTGAGAAAGAGAATGTGAAGTGAAGATAATAAAAAGAAGATGAAGGGATTTAAATAAGAAGGATGCCATAAGAGAGAGGAAGTGGATATGAGGGGATTGATAAGTTGAGGGAAGTCTTGAAAAAATTAGAGCAAGATTTTATTGAACTTAGACCCATGTTTTTAGTTAGGATTAACACAAGAGTGAAATGGCCTCTCAAAGACATCATGGAGAAGTGGAAAAGATAAATATAAGTTTTAAAAGTGAAGAGACATTTGATAGAGTTGAGTAAGTAGACTAAGAATAAGGAAAATGGGGGAATCAAGCCTCATGTTTTTTAATAAGGTAAATGGTTAAGGAGGTGACCAAGGAAAAACATAGACTTGTGGAATTTAGTAATTGTGTCTAAGATAAGGGAATTAATGAAGGTAAGGAGGAGTCAAGAACATGAAGGCACTCCACATGATGAAGTTTTATTTGTTGAGTTTGAAGTACAAGTTGTAGTTGAATGATAAATCATCTTTATAAAATAGTAAGATTCATTGGTGGGTGATGTAGAGATGAAACATGAAGCATACAAAGCACAAGAAGGTGATTGGGAGTAAGAAAAACAAGCAAGAAAAGCATAGAGTTATAAATTGACTTAATGTCATGAAAAAGAACATGTTTTCTTTAATGATTTATTGTGTCTTGTAGGTATAGTGTGGATCAAGAGAGCATGCATACATATTAGAGGAGTTGGTTTTAGAAACAAGAAAAAGGAAAGAAGGTATAAAAACCTCAAGTAGGCCTCAAGATCCAAGAGTCCAAATAATGAAGATCAATAGTCAACAAGTGAAGTACAACACAACAAGAATGTTTATAACTTTTAGGGAAAGTTTTCTTTGCCCCTTGGTAGAATGATGCAAGGGCATCTTCATGGTATCCAATTTTGAGGTGTTATAGTGAGTAGGAGTCATATTAGAGGTGTTTTTTCTAGTTAAGAGGTTCAAGAGTCTTTAGAATTTGAATTATTGCATATAAGGCATTTCCCACCAAAATACCATTTTTGAAAATTTGAATGGAGTTCTTAAGCATAAAGAGGTGTTTTGTAGTATTGGGTGAAGTATAATGTTTTAAAGTAGGGTCCTTAGGTAATAAGGTGTTTAAATAGAGTCCAAAGGTGATAAATGTGTAACACAATGATAAATCAAATGTAATTTCATAAACCAAATAGTTGTAACCACCTTTTCCATACATGTAACTAACAAGAAAATTGAAAAGAAAGAAAAAGAGAGAGACAAGTTATGGACTTTAGAGGAGAGAGGAGTAAAGTAGAAGGTAGGAGTCAGTTAGAGAAGGGAGGATAGAGGTATAGAGAGAGAAAGATATATGAGCACTAACACCTCCGTATTCTTCCAATAGAATAGAGTTCTCAATGTACATATGTTGAATCAAATAAATTTGTAAATGAATTAAGATGATGCTTTGAAAATTATCTATATTGATCATGTGTTATGAATATAATCAGATTAATTGAATGTTTTAATATTTCATTTGAATAGTCTCTTGTTATGTAAATTGAAAAGACTATGATTTGCATGACTGAATGGTAAATTTATGTAGGTTGTAATTGGAAGGTTTTATAATAAGGGAACCCAGGAAAGAATTTTCATGTCCAATAAAGAGTGGTCTCAAAAGTAGAGACACTAAAATAATTTATTTCCATGCATAAAAATAGGTTCATTCTCAATAAATAACAAGGTTCCAATAATCTAACAATGTGTGCTATGTTTGAAAGTTACAGTCTAGGATTTTGGAGTGTGGTTTAATTTACAAGTTTGAAGTGTAAATAAGGTGGAGAAAAGTGATTAATATTAGTAAAGACATCATGAAACCATTCATGTAAATTTAACACACTTTCAAACCCTATAAACCCTTGTATAAGATAGACTGTGTGTGAATTTTGTTGATAAGACAGTCAAGTATTTAATTTAAATGTTGAATAGAAAATTCACATGGAGTGTTATGGTTTAAATATAATGTAGAGAGGATTTATGAAGGATTAAAACCTTGGAGTAAGTATTAATAGGCAATAGATAAGTTTTAATGAAACCTAACCCTATTATATGTTTCATACAAG
Organism: Torreya grandis; assembly: GCA_037957365.1. Classification (NCBI taxonomy): domain Eukaryota; kingdom Viridiplantae; phylum Streptophyta; class Pinopsida; order Cupressales; family Taxaceae; genus Torreya; species Torreya grandis. Next base: position 56,635 of record JARHVA010002408.1, read on the forward strand.
CAAAATATGTAAGTAGATCTCTTGGAGAATGTTGTTTTGAACATGTGAAGGGTAGAGTAAAAGAATTTGAAGCTTGGAAATTTTTTCAACAAGATAGAAAGATATTGCTAAGGTCTTTATAGTGATCGAAAGTATATTAAAACCAATAAAAATAATAATCAACCCTCTCGAGTCTAAGAAAATAGAGTGAACCATGTTCTAGGGTTTTGAGAGGAAATGTTATTGTATGGAAGATTACACCACTAAAATTCCTTGAAATTTTTTGAAAAGGTGTTGATGAATGTTATTTAAGATATTTTAAGGTTTAAAAGTTGTTAGAGTATGGATAAGTATGATTTTAATAGGATTGAGTGTCCACAGGATAGAAAAAGACCTAAGATACCTAAACATGGAAATATGAAGTCAAACAAAAGAGACCAAATAGTGGAATTAAGCCAAGAGACTTTTTAAATTAGAATAGGAGGATAGAGGGTATCCTCAAATATGTTTAGCATCTAGTTTTGATTCTGTACACTACCATACAAGGGGGAAAGCCTTAAAAAAAGGCTACTAGAATTATGTTTTTATAGAAAATTAGTTGTAAAGAGTAAACAAGATTGAATAATGGTTTTTTGAAAGGAACAAGGAGTTGAATAAGATTATACTAAGTATAATATAAGGTTATAAGGTCCCATGAATATTCAGTAACTTAAATCTTTGAAGGAGTTAACAACTTGTGGTATAGAGACTAGTGAGTAGATGAATAAAAGGGAGCTTAGATGAAAATGGAACAAGAAGGTGGGAGTTTGAGGAGTGTATATAGGTTTTTAAGTCAATGAAATAAAAGGACAAAGGGAAGTTATTTGTTTTGATCATTAGAATCTATTGGAGAGATTATTTGAGAATTTTTATATTCTGGTATGAAATGACATAATCTTTTTCCTTGAACAAATTTTTTGGGATTGATTTCAAGATTATATTCATGTACCTTTGTTATCTAGTTACTTCTCTTAGATCCTGGCTCATGTGGATTTAAAATAGATTTGACTTTTGTACTTGGCACCATCACAAAGGAATGTGAATGCAAAATATAAAACCTAAACTATTTGAAAACTTTCAAAACTATGTATGCATGTTTCTATTATGGAAAATATTAAAATTAATAATATTTCATGTTAAAACTCATGACATTAATATGATATTCAATATATTCATTTTTGAACCAGTATGGTTGAAAGAGTATGTTCTGAAGCATAACAATATATGATGGACTCCTTTTTAAAATCTAGACAAATCAGAGTTGGTGCATGAGTAATAGTAGTTTTTATCTTCTTAAATACGTCTTTAAAATCATTATTATATATAAAGGAGGGTTTATCTTTGATCATATCATCAATATGTCTGGTGAGTTCTAAAAAATATGGAACAAATATTCTCAAGAAACTCACTTTTCCAAAGAATGAATGTACACCTGGTTTACTAGTGGACAAAGACAATTTTTAAATTGCTTCAACACTTTCTAGATAAATTTTGATTCCTTATTTTTAGATAATGTGTCTAATAAGTTTCCATTCATTCACCCCAAAAATTGATTTTTTAGGGTTAAGATAAATACCATGCAATTGACATTTTCCAAATACTTCCTCAAGGTGGTCATAGTGAATTTTTTTTCAAAACATAGTTAAATCATCTAAGTATACCACAATTATCTTATTATTCAAGTATGTTAAAGTAAGATCCATGTCCCTACAGAATGTATTCCCTACATTGATCAAGCCAATTGACATTCATCGATATGCAAAATTTCTCTATGGAGTTGTGAAAGTTATTTTATGTTGATCTTCTTTATCAACCTCAATCTAATTGTAACCTAAAAACCCATCTAGCATTGAGAGAATTTATAAACCCTTAACTACTTGGAAAACTTGGTCCATGATGGGCAATGAATAATTATCTTTAAGAGAAGCTTGATTCATATTGTAAAAGTTTGCATAGATTTTTTTTCCATTATTTTGTGAACTGGGACAATATTAGCAATCTAAGTTGAATGGTGAATGAGGAAGATAATCCATGCAATCAACATTTTCTAAATTTATGAAAAAAAATATTCTTGTAATATTTAGATTATACTATCTTTTCTTTTACCTAAATGGTTTGACATCTGGTTTTAGAGGAATTTTGTTGTGCATCTATTTCAAAAAAGACTTAAAATATTTGTACAAATATGCAATTATGTCAATATATTTTTGAAGCAAACTAATGAATTTTATCTTTTCTTCTGGTGAACAATATTTTCAAATGTTAATTAATCTGTGTTGTTCTTCAAATCTAATGTTTACTTTTTCATAGTCTGTTGAGCTAAGAAAATCTTTATGCATCTTATTTTTGATGAAATTATCATGTTTATCAAAGATTTATTCCAATGTTACCAAGCCTTTAAAAACATTATTTCCTTTTAATTTGATTACTCCATCTTATTATTTATCAATACCTTCTTTTTGATTTTATGAAAAATATTCTTTATATTATGAATCACTACTTTCAAATTATAGGTTTTTGAAAATATCAAAATTTTTAAGAAAATAAATGATTTGTTGATCATCATTAAATACCTACCATTTCTCTAAAATTTTTGGTACACTGGGTCAATATACGAGTTCAATCATGTAATTATCTTTACCAAGTTCTGAGTGAGGAATGAATAATAAGGTTGATATTGTAAGTGTGTCTGCTTTGCAGTTATTTTCTCTTAGAATAGCATGAATAGAAAATGCATCAAAAAATTATAAATTATCCCACTTTATTCATGTAATGCCTTAAGCGATCATTATTTACTTGATTCTAGCCTTAGATTTATTTTACAAAAAGTTCTACATCACCCAACATTTTCAAGTTTTTAATTCCCATCTCTTCTGTAACTTTTAACCCTAACAAGAATACTTCATATTTTTTAGTATTGTTAGTATATTCAAATTACAATTTGTAAGAGAAGAGAAATGTTTTCTTGTTTGGTGATATTAGAACAATTCCTGCACCAGATCCTATTGAAGAAAAACTACCATTGAATTCTAGTACCTAAAATTCATTGGGATTAGTTTCCACGATTTTAGGATATCCAAATATTTTTTCGACATCAAAAAATAATTATCTATACTTGCATCTTTATACAAGATATCTACACTAGGATCATTACATTTATGTATTGTGTACATCATTTTTAATTTTGATTCAAGGTGTCATTTTACTCCTTTGATTAGAATCATTGAATGTGACAAATATAACTAAATTTCACCACCAAATTCCTTATATAAGTTTATTCCCAAGAGAATACCATAGAAAACTAGTATATCAACTACCAGGATGTTGATCTTGATCATTTTCTAGGGAAAAGATGCAAGGGTAACTTGGGCATCTTTGATTTGTCCAACAAGTGGAACTTATTTTGATTCCATTGAGTAATAATGGACAAATGTATTTGTATAGGTTAAGCCAAGGCATGAGAAACATTGGTGGGCATTACGTTATCTAAGGCTCTTGTATCAATTATGTAATTACTAACTTTATATCCCTTAAGGAATAATGAGATGCAAAAAGGATCAACCTTATTATATTTAAAATTTATTTAAGCCATGGAGTTTAGTAGATTGGAAGAAGGCATAGTGGCCAATATTCCCTTGGCATTGGCCTTTTTTTAGTGAGATTTTTGCCTTTAATAAAATCTACTAGTATATCTAGTTGATATTGATAGGCTCTCAAATATTCAACTTGTGACATTTGAATTTTAGTTTTGTTGACATGTTTGATTATATCAAAAGCAATTAAACTATTATAAGAGGGTAATTATACATTCTACGACATACTAGTATTACTATTAATAGGAGTATTTTTTAGATAACTAGTCATAGAAGTTGGAAAGGACTCACCTAATTTAGCTATTGGTTTTTTTTCTTTCTTTTGAATAAAATGTGGTGTTCCTCATGGAAGAATAACTTTTGTAGATTTTTCTTACCTATCATTTTATTGATTTATTTTATTCTAATTTTTTTGAAGACTGCAAATGATTGATTGTTCATGTCTTCAACATTGTTCTCATAATCATCTTCATCTAAATTGTATTCCATAAATGCATTTATGGAGTCATCACCAAGTTTTTCAATTTCACATTCTTAAGAATCTAGATTTTTTTATTCTTTTTATTTTTCAATCTCTTCATATCCAAATATTTATTTTGTTTCCAAAACAAAATTCATCGATGGATTTGTATTTTATTGAGGAGCTTCCAGTGCAAGTTTTTATTGAGGAGCTTGTAATTGAGGATGGTTCCCATGAAAAGGTACATAGTTTCTTCTTGTAATATTTTGATAAGGAGTAGTGATGGTTTTATGAGGAAGTTGTTTCTTTAAATTTATTATATCATTAGCAATATTTTGTAAAAGTTGTTCAGTTAAAGATTAACCTGAACTCTAGATTTTACCTTTAGATGATTCCCTTTTTAGTTTTTCATCCATTATATATCATCTTCAACTTAAACATCTAATGTTTGAGTTGTGGTCAAATAATCTACTCTAGCTCTTCTCAATTGATAACTTATAACTATTGAAAATTGATAAAGAAGCACTTATGATTCTCATCTGTCAATTTGAAAATTATTAGCATTTTATGTAGTAGCTTTTTAAATTTAGATATGAAATCTCTCATAGGTTCTTATGTTTATTTCTTCATCTAAGTGAGTTGAGACAATAATGTGTGTGCATCTTATATTAGTTTAAATTTATTTTCAAATTGGGTTTTCATATTATTTCAATTGGTTATTACTCTTTAAGTAAGGTGATAGAACCAATTTACTACTCCATTTTGGAGAGTTTCAATGAACACTATCACTATGACATCCTCATGTTCAACACCCAAAATTCCACATGCTATAGATAAAATAATAATATGTTCATCTAGATGTTACTCTATTTTTTTTTTAAAATTCTTACATGATCTTTTCAAAAGTTAATGTAAATTTCCTAATTCTAATGGGCCAATTATGTTACCCCAAGGTAAATCCATGGTTAGAAATACTATCTGTAATGGTATAATAATGCTTGGTAAGATTAAAACTTGAATAATGGTTATTTCTCATTGTAATTATTTATATTTCTTAGGAGTTGTGGGAATACTGACTATTTTGTTGAGTTTACCCTTCTATTTAAGATTCAATTTGAAAACAAAAGCTTCTTGTAGTTGATAAAAAGGATCAATTTCATATTTTGACTTAGTAGTTCTAGTGAATCATTTTTTTGCTAGTTTATCCTAATGACGAGGAGATAGTGTAAATTAAAAAAGTATCTGAGCTAGTATTCTTTGTTAAAATATTTGTGTATCTAGTGCTTTAACTCTTTGATTTAAAACAATACGATCTTCTTCATTTTCTAATACCTTAACATCTCTACAAAAAACGTGTTGAACTATTTATATTATCCCAAGCAAATGTTCTCAAATCTAATGAAATATCTTCTGGTGTCTGACTTAACCAATCAAGATTCAAGTGAATAACTAGTTCTTAGACCACATGAATGGTCATTAGATGATATTATTACTACTTAAAAACTTTTAGTAGTTATATGAACTACTCTTCATGCTTGTCTTCTTTCTTGTCTCTTTGAAGCAATTTTAGCATTTATTCAAACAATAGTAGCATGATATTCTTTATGTTTATTATTATAGTGACAATGTTGAATTGAGAATAACTCATTTTATTTTCCAAAGATAGTTGTTGAAGACTCAAATTAATGTCTTGTTCTACAGTTTCTATCCAGTTCAAACTAGGTTGATGATCATGATTTTAAATGGCTGAAATAGTCATGAAAAAAACTAATAATTTTGATCTATTTGTTAAGCTCTATGGGTTTATCTACATACAAGATTTTTTTTTTCTTTTTTTACATGATCTAACTCTTGATTCAAAATTCCTACAATAATTTGAAATTGAATTATGGAAACTTCATTGTAATCCCAAACTAATTATTTAATATGTGAAATGATGTCCAATTATATAGAGTATTCCAAATCCAGTTCAAGTTGGTAGAATGGTCCTTGAGTTGGTGGAAATTTCATATAGACTAATATCTCAAAATGTGGGTTGCATAAATGTTGCAGAAATGTACCCCATAGTGGGCACCAAAAATTATTTATGAGAAATTTTATCAAGAGGACAAACAGATTTTTCTCATCAATAGACATGGGATAGAATCCCTTTCCTATTAGTAAGTAGAGTTACCTTTATTCAACACTAAAACAAGTACTATAAAGGGAAAATATTTACAATAAAAATGGTTTTTTGTATAGGGCAATACTTTTGACCAGAAAGTATGAAGAGGCTAAAGAAAAGAATATATATAGAGAGAGAAAAAGAGGAATGTTTATATATAGAAAGGGCTAAAAAATCTAGATCTAAAATATAAAACCTACTATAAATGTTGAGAAGGAGGATATTTTTCACAAAAGGAAGTTTTTCTCATTTAATGGGTAGGAAAGACATTTTTGTGTTCATAAGAACACACAACATACACCATAATAATCACTTACTACTAATAATAAAAACAAATTATTATTTTGTATTTATTAATAAAAATAACCAAAATATTACTTTTAACCCACCAAGACTTCATCAAAATAGAAATAATAAATGTACGTTAAAAAATAAACACTACAATAGAATTTTCAAGTTTTCACCAGTTTATAACAATTGTAATACTATTTTGAAATCAAAGATTCAAATACAAGTAGATAGTATAACATACATAATCCATGAAGAAATATCAAACACAAAGTTTGCAAAATCTCTATATATTGATCTTTGTTGAATTATTGATATAATATCCTCTTTTAAAAGCATAGCCAAAAGTTTCACTATCCAGAACCCTTATAGATGAACCTCTAATTATTTATAGGTTGAAATGGGTGGTTACAGAGTGTAACCACCTTATTTCATTTTCAAGGGATTGTAAAAACACATTAGCTAATTTACATAACTTAAAACTTACAAAAACATGTTAATCGATTTGCACAACTTATAAAAATATGTTGGTGTTTTCACATAAATTATAAAATTAAAATGACAAATTTATACAAATTGAAAAAGCATATTTATAACTTTGCATAGCTCAAAATTGTAAAAAGGACTTAGTATGTTTTAATGACTTTACAATGTGTGAATTAATTAATACAATAAGGTGCAATGACAATTACAAAAATGATTTAGAAAATACAAGTCTATGAGAAAGTTCAAAATATGATGTAGTATTATTCTTTATCATCATTTTTGATGATGATATAGACCTCCTCTTTCTTAGGTTATGGATTTTTCTTTTGATATTCATTTAAATTTTACATTATTTATATCACTTTATCTTCATCAGGACCATGTGAATATATATAAGCCATTTCTATGTCATAATATAAGTTCATCATATTTTGTGTTGTTCCTTGTAACTTTGTAAGCATTGTATTGAGGTTATCCAAATTATTCTAATACTTGATTAACATTTAAATTGAATCATAACTAAATGCAGACTTAGGATTTATAATTTTCTCCATATTCTTCTTAAATTGATCAATAAGGGTCTCTTTAGAAACCAATTTCCCATTATCATCAGTAAGTCTGCATTTTAATTTTCCTATTCTTCCTAGTATTTATAAGAGAGTATCACCTCCCATGGACTTAGATTCACAAAATTTATTAACACTTTATTTAACAATGCAGAATCTAAATTTTGTAGCTACCAAAAATATAGTCATGTACATAACTTCCTCTTTTTGGATAACCTTTTCTTGGATAAGGTCATCTAAACATGTAAAAGAGAAATCTTCCAACTTAGGAATCAATTAATTCATTTTTTCACTATTCTTCATATTTATTTTCAATTTTAGTTGCTTGATCATATTATAATTAGATCTCAAAACATATATCTATCATTATCTGAAGAGTAGTGATACCCTGTTGTAAACTATTTTTTATTCATTATTTTGTTGCCTTACCCATATGACCAATTTGTTCTAAAACATTAAGTGTCTATGTATCTTAAATTTTATGAAAAACATAATGGGAAAGCTAAAGAGGCTTTACCAATTTATGAACTATAGACTTTAGTTATTCAAATTTTTATCTGAGTTTCTCCTTAGTTACTTTATCTTGGTCCATTTTCTCAAATAGTGTGCCAGTTATAGATTGGACATTTTATTTTATGTATTCTCTTTTTGCTTTTTCCAGATGGACTTTTATGACTTGATAATATGAATCTTCAACATTGTCTTTATCTTTTTCGACTGGAGCAACAACCAATTCTACATATTTTTCTCCTTATTGATCTGTGATTATTTTTGAGACTATTTTGGGATTCTTTTTTGCATGAGGATGGAAAATTATCAAGATGTTGGAACCAATTTATTGTGGTTGAACAATCTTCTTTCTTTTCTTCATAACTTCATTTAACCAATTAGGATTTTTTGCATTAGGGGATTATTGCACAAGAGTGGTGTTGGTATATTTTGAATCTCAAAAGAAGGAAGAGAAGTTAGTAAGGATTGAGATTTTTCAAATTTTATTTCAGCTTCCTCTTTTCCTACTATATCAATTGGAGTCTTAAGAGAGGGTTTAGTAGGTAATTCAATATTTTGAGTAAGAGATAATGGGATGAAAGTATTTAGTTAAAAAGGGATAGGAGATATAAATAGAAAGGAAGTACTAGAAGCTAAAAATTGTTGTGTAGTATTGGTTACTAGAGTTTGAGGTTTGAAAATAATATCAAGAGGAAATTCCTCTAAAATATAAATACTTTGTGTACCTAGGAGTTTTTCACCTAATCTTTTTATCTTCAACTTGAGCAATTTTTTCACTGTAATAATCTCAACTTCTATTTTTGCTTCTATTTTTTTTTTTGAATCTTTATTGGTTCCTACTTATAAGGATGTCTTTATCTCTATTTGATATTTTAAATGAGAAATTCCTAATTTTATCTTTTTCATAGGAGAAGGAAATCCTACTTTATTAACATTGATACATTTGCTTTTCAACTATTCAAGAGTTCTATTTAGCACACCCTGATTTCCGTTGATGAGTGAAGTAAATTCTTTCTATGCCAATATACTCCTATAAGATGTTTTGATTCAATTCCATTTTTCTCATAGATGGGATCCAATACATATTCATCATCTATTATATTTTTATTGATCTCCAATATGTCAAATATTATTACCTCTTTTAGATTGAATCATGATTAATCACATATTCTCACATATTTTTTGTCATCATAGTCCATCTAAGAGTCTTTAAAATGGTTCACATGTTGATAAGAATAATGAATAATATTATGAATGAGGCCCATAGTATCAAATAAAGTTCAGCTTTCAAATGATCAAATAGTAACTCGAGTCATTTCTTCATCATTCAACTTTGCTTTGGCCAAAGAAGCACAAGTGTAGAGACCAATATAAATAAGAAATTTTATTTTAGAATTGTGTTTATAAGATAGTATCTTTTGTGTTTTAGTCAACTATCTCACTAGTTACATCAAATCCCATTTATCATCCACATATCCTAGTATCATGTATAAAGAAATTTCACAACCACAAATTCTCAAGTAGGTGAAAGTTGAGAATTGTATGAACCAACCTCCCCATCTAAAAATATTTGTGGAATATTTAATTGATATCCTCATATTATAAGGTTTTGGTTCAAATAATTGTATCACATATTATAAGAACACATCATTTACCCTACAGAAATGATGTGTACTTTCCTTCAATAAGAGTTGAGAATAAAAATCATAAATTCTAGCAGTCTACATATCACCCATTATATTCAAACCATTATAGAATATTCTTCTATAAACAACATAAACAAGATAAGATGTCATATAAAATTTAGAATAAAAATCATAAATTCTAGTAGTCTACATATCACCCATTATATTCAAACCATTATATAATCTTCTTCAAGAAACAACATAAACAAGATAAGATGTCATATATAATTTGAAATATTTTACTAAACTCTACAAGCTAATTTTGAATTTAATAATTGATCAACTAACCCCAATTGATATACTACTTGTTCTGATGGATGATCTATATGTACCTATACATCCATGTTTGGAAATTTCTTAAAACCAGGCTCCCTAATACCCTATGCAATAGTTTGATCATATCATTTATTTCATTCATGAACTTCAATCTGAAAAGAGTTTTGGGAAGCCTTGTTGACATATGTCTTGGTTTAGTTAGTTATTGCTTGTTGACCCACTTTAAACAAGAGTTAGTATTAGAATCCCAAAATTATTAAATAGATACAAGAGTCAAATCAATAAATGATTTCCTATTAAGTAGTTGTAGTATATTATCAATATGCTCTAGACCTAAGCAAATAATTAACTCTCCTTTCAAATTCTTGACTTCCTTTTTTTCTAAATCATAGTGTTTGGATATTATTAACACCAATTTATGACATTGTACTAAAATAGGAAATGTAACTACTTGAGCCAATCCACTATCATGGATTCTTTGTCCATAATATATTTTGTGTACACCATTGATTCTATTCCATAATTATTCCAAGTTAATGTGACCAAGGTTACTATCTTTTATTTCTTCAACATTTGAGTCTAGGTGTGATGGTAGAACCACACCTTGAAATTGATACTTCATATTTGTGTCCTCTTCCAATTAAAGACTCTTTTTGGGAGGGGTCTTATTTAGAGAGTTTTTATTATGATTCTCATTAATTAGGGTGTTTAATGTTGACATCTGACAAAAATCACCTATTTAAGAGAGAAACTAAAACCTGAAGTGACCTTGTAAAAGAAGATGAAAATATGAGTGTACTTTGGCAAGAGGTAGATTTTAGGATTGCATATCTAAATGGTAGAGTCCATGGGTCTATTTAGTAGAGGGATAAAAGCTAATAGTGTGCTAAAAAAAGTGTTAGATTTAAATAAGTGAATAGACAAACATCAAAATCTGATAGAATGTTCAACAAGATGGATTCTAATGAAGAGTTCAACATGATCTTAGATCATGATGAGGGGCTTGACAGAGTCTTATATCCTAATGACATGCTTAGCAGGGCTTCAAAGTCTATTAGGTGTTTAATCAAGGTCTAATGGATGCTTGGAATAAAGGTGAATCCCATCAAGCAACATAATGTAAACTTTGAAATCTATAAAGTTCTTTGGAGATGCTTTGGAAGGAAAAACTTGATCAAATGACTAAAAACTAAAGAAACTATGTAAATTTCTATGTCAAAGATGAATAGATACAACCCCTAGATTATATTAATGAAGAGAGAGATCTAAATCAATAAAAACAATATAATGATAAAGACTTATGAAAATTCCAAATCTACAAGGGGAGCAATGAGGGATGAAAGATGTGAGAGATAAAGAGTAAATGGTATGCAAAATGGAAAAGATGGAAGTATATATGGTAGGGTGAAAATAGTATGTGTGTGAATGCCAAGAGTGAAGTAATGGTATGGATTTATAGATGAATGAAAAAGTGTCAGGATCATATAAATATGTTTGAAAAGGCCTCATATCCAAAGACATGTTTTTGCATGCATTAGAATCTAGGAGTGTGCTTGGTAGGTGGTTATGATTTGAGAGGTGTTGAGTACTTATTAGGTTCTAACAAGATTTTATACACACGTTAGGTTTTGATGGTCTATTAGGCACCCATCAAAATTATGATGATTATTTGGTAGTCTTCCAAAATATTACAAAGTAAGGGTTTAGTCAAAATTTTGCATTTTCTCAATTTTATTTTCAAACATTTGACCAAGTGTTGAATTTTGATGATTAAAATTTTAGGACATTTTGACTTATGGAAATGGTGACTTTGAATTTTTTACCATTGCTAAAAAATGGGTATAACACAAAAATAGGACCCCTTCATGCATATCACATGCCAACAAAAATACCTCCACTAATGGCTAGACAAATATATCATAAGATTAATCTTAAGGACCTAGCATCTAATATAAATGGTGATCATTATGGTTTCAAAACATATGTTGAAACTACCTTATAACATGCCAATAACCACATTACCTTGAGTATGCATAAGAGTATTTACAATATTGATTAAATACATGATGAAAATGTTTATGAAAGAATATTTATATCATATAATTATGTATTCCAACTAGAGGATTAGAATAATCAAATAATCAAACTATACCTATTCTCATTTTCTAATCATGTGTCAATCCAATCCATTAATATAGGCATAACCTTATGATTATAAAGAATGCAACCATCATTAAAAAAATCAAACACTAAACATTATGTAACCATAATATCAACTTTGAGACATTTTAGATCAATGATCTATAAAAATAAATTAAGTCACAACTATAGTTTCAACTGTAAGTAAAATTGAATCTACCATTGTGACAATCAAGAGAGTGCACATAGGTTAAACTGCTAGAGAGATTCAAATATACTAATTTATGAATTCATTATATACTTAATCAATTTATATTATGATATGTTGTACCTCCAATTAGTTTTATGAGTATATAAATAATTGTAATATATAAATATTTCATCTTCATATACATATAGAGAAAAACTACTTAAACTAATACAAACAAGTTGGCCCTTGCTAGTAGATTTAGAAACTATGACAAAATTCATCATATGGAAACACTAATCATGTCAAGAACTTTCAAAAACATAAGGTTTACTTAAATTGAGCATAAAAATTGGTCCTATCTAGAAATATATTATGCTTCTACCTCTGATCTGTCACTTCTATAATTATACTTTTTATGTGTTTTATGTCAGTGTCCTATCATAATCAACTAAGACAAGTCTATAATCAATAGAATGGAATGGTTTGTGTCACCATCCACTTATAGGGGACCTATCCATATTTTATTTTTGATTCTATGCTTGATCTTGATCCTAAAAATTCATATTTTCTCTTGATTTCTACTTGTAGATAGCTAAAATAATCAATAAAAATTAGTGTGTAAGCTAAGTATATCTCTTTGTAGTGTTTCTCATAAATAATATTTTTATACATTTAAAAATTTATATAAATAATAATTGTTTATTATTTTACAAATTTAGTATCCTGATATTCTCTAGTTTTACACCTACAAGCACATAAACATTTATTTAATTTATCAAAAATAGGGTAACGCATATTGGTGAACCCAAACTATTTTTTTCAAGCCCTTACTTTCTTATTTGGTTTTCACTTTCATTTTCATTTTCACTTTCATTTGAAATAATTTAGATTGTAAATATAATATGAACATAGAATTTATAGATATGAGTTAATTAGAAAAGATTACAGATCATTTATACATAGAGACACAGGAATTAGGTGGAAAAACCTTCAAGAGGTAAAAAACCCAAAATTAATGATTATTCATGTATCTAAGAAACCCAATTTACCCAATACATAAACTAATCCTCACTTCTTCAATATCCTTCACAAAACTCTTTGTTCATGCATAATTTATGATTCACAATATGATATTTCCCCATGTTCGTGTTATTTCACAATAGGAGTAAAACCCTATTTATAGTGAAAAATTAAGGGAGGTGACCGTTGTAAATAATAGGTCCAACCATCCCAAATAAAAATTTAATAAAATATTAGTAATTATTAAATAAATATAATATTATTATTATTTACACAAACTTTCCACCTCGTGTTAACAAATAATATTTAATTAACTACTAATATAAGCTAAGGGTTAAATAAGCACCACTTAGACATTAAATGCTCTAACACTTTCCCTTAATATTAAGAGGGGATAAATGTTATAGTCACCTTAAAAATAAATTATACTATGTACAAAATTGAAGGATTTAAAAATATTTATCATATAAAACATCGTCTTTTCAAATAAATAGAATTATAATGCATAAACTACTCAAAAGTAAGTTTAGGCTAGCATGATCATGAGATTACATCTTAGATTTCTCATGAATAATCACTAAGCATATTTGGAGGCTTTTATAAATAAGGACCTCCATTAAAAATTATTATTTTATGCATTGGGTACAAAATCAAAACTTTAACATGAAGTTTACATAATTACATAACTTCTACATGAAGTTTACATTGCTTTACAATGAGAATAAGTATAGAGAATAAGATGTAACACATGGACATTAGGAAGTGGTATTATCATACACACTTCCTCTCAATGGAAACTATAAGAGGCCCAACATTACATGAAACTAAAACAACTTGGTAGCACCAAGTGGTTTTGTGAAGATGTCTACCACTTGTTCATATATAAGATAGAACTACATATCAATATCACCATTGCGGACTTTTTCTTGGATAAAATAGACATGATTTTTAATATGTTTAGTTCATTGGTGTTGTACTAATTTTTTCACTAGGTCTATACAACTTAGGTTATCACAATAAAGGATGGTACTATGAGAAACATCCAAATGAAATTTTCCCAATAACCTTTGTATCCACATGGTTTCGTTTGTAGCTTCCATAAAACTTATGTACTCTAATTCAATAGAAGAGATAGAGATAGTAGGTTGTTTTTTATTTCTCCAAGTGATAAAACCTACATCAAACTTAAACACATATCTAGAAGTAAATTTTTTATATATAATATCACTAGCATGGTCAGCATCATATGAACCATATAATTTGGCATTGTCAATGGAAGAATAAAATAAAATAAAATTATTTTTACTTTGATATAACAAAGAATATTGTAGACACCTCATTTTGGCTATAGCTAGACTTTAGTTGATTTCTACCAAACAACTTAAAGTAAGCTTAGAAGTCACTAGATGTCCCAATTTCATCCCCACATCAAACATTAGTGTCCATAATTGTGTCAAGGCATCCCTATTTGGTATATTATCTTGTATGCAATGATAAACTCCCACATGTTCATCCCCATTCAAATTGTGACTTTTAAAATTGATAAATTGAACTTTTGACCCATTAAGCAAGGCACTTAACTAGTTCTTAAAATGCCAAAATCCTAAGCAAAATCAATTAACAAATAAAATCTAATTAACTACTTAAGTCAAAATTCCATGTTCAATTAATGAATATCAAATTTATAAAAAGAAAATTTTAATAATAATGAGGTCATGATGATGTCATCATCTTCAAAGTCAAAGAATTAGAAATATCTTCATAAATACAAATTTAGAAATGGTGAGCCATGCTTAATAAATGGGATATCTATCCCAAATATTAATTTCTTGTCTCTTCCCTAACCTAACCATGGTTAAATCTAGCCTAACTACACTTGAGTTAGGGTTAGTTTGAGAACCTATAAATACAAGTGCCATTGTCATTAATCCAATAAGCTCTCAAGCCAAAATTATAAGGCTAAATTGTTGAGAGATAGCTTCATTTTGTTATCACATGCCAAGCCAAGACAAGACACAAATGGGCAAGGAGAGGTGATACCCACAAAGTAAACACATTGATAAAGGACTCCATTGGACAGAAACACTGAGCATGAACACTCTTATATGCAAATGAATAATCACCATTTGACAAGGAAGGTAAAGGTATTATTTTATTTATATTATAGTTGTAATTGTGCTAGTTATGTTATTTCTCTTCTAAGTACTTAAGCAAGTAGTATTCATTTTCATTGACTTGTTTGATATTGGATTTTATAAATCCACTAATACGAGAAAGCTAAAAATATTATTCATAATAATATGTTACATAATGATATGCCTGGTGGGACCATACACTCCACATACACTAAGGGAGTGATATTGGACCTTTAAAATCTGATAAAATCTCACTTATAACTTTAGGTTTTAGATTTTTTGCCTTAAAAATCTGTGTTTTTTATTTGACTATGTTTTGGTGACTTTTCTAGGTTTCTTGTGTTCTATTTTCAACTATGTTTTTTAAGAAAATAATGTCTTTGCTCTTGAATTTTGGTGAATTTTATATAAATATCAACTTCACCCCCTAAATTTTAGTGGCTTTGACCTACAACATACTTTTATATAAACAACTTCATCAATAAGAAATAGTTACTTTGTCCCCTGAGAATGATGACTTTATCAGGTAAATATCCTATATGTTTGTATGGTTTATGAATAAAAATAATGAATTTAACTAATATAATCAGTGACTTTACACCTCTTAAATAGTGACTTATCCAATATTGTGTTCTATTTGTTAGTTTTGTAAGAAAATAATGACTTCACCCTATTCTCTAAACAATGACATTGCCTTGTGTCAAAAACCAGAGAGCTTCAAAAGTGAAGTTTGTTTTTGGACTAACCATTTTAAAAAAACACAATTGAATCCCCTAACATTTCCTATAGTAAAATAAGTCAAAAATAGAATTTTTTAATCACTTTAAAATTCATTCACATTTGTCTTTTTTGTGCTTAAAAATCACTTGCAAACAACTTTACTTTTTGTTTTTGAAAGTTACAAGTTTAAACATAAAGGGCCAAACTTCACATTTTTTTAAGTACTTAAAAATAATAATATTATTATATTATTACTCCTAAGATTTTTTTTTTTTAATTTATTTTTTAACAAAATTACTTAGTTTCTTTTCCTAAAGTAGTCTTTTTAGCAAAACTTCATGTGTAAGCTCTCCCCTCATGCCCTTTGGAGAACTTGGGTGATCAAAAGTGCATCATTTTTATAATAATTGAGTTGTAGAAGTGAATAAAAGTCATGTATGATCTCCCCAAGAGTCAAGTGACTTGGGTGACTCATAATCAACCCTAAATTTCTTCCATTTTTATTTATTTATTTTTCCACGTTGGCTTGTGAGTGAGAGTTCATAGCTTCCTCATGATTTCTCTATAAGGAATTTGACCTAGGGTTTCATCTCCCATAACTATTCCAACCCCCCTCTTTGATGAGGTATAAAACTTGGGCATACTTTTAGATTGGATAGTGGTGAGCAATTAGCTTGACCATCCTAAAAGATTCTCAATCTATATGGTAGACAAATATTAAAATTCACTAAGAAGTACATGGATGAATTAAATATGCAAATAAATATATTCTTAAATAAAAAACTAGGTAGTTTGGAATCATTTGATGTGATTAATCCCTCATGTTATCCACACATGTGTAACATCTAGAACACATCAAAAAAATTAGATTTAGATCAACCCCTCTTATCACAAAATATCCAACCAAATGTCAAGTAGCTTCATCATCTAAATTATTGACACATATCAATGCTTGAGACACAAAAGGGGACTTAAAAAAATTTACCTACATGCGCTCTTAATTTTTTGGATTAATAATTAATTCCTTTTGAGCATTGGTATATTGGTGTAAACTTTGGTAGAGACTATGCAACATTGTCAATTTTAGTGTAGGATGTGCAATTAAGTACTTTTCTTATTCTTTTACTTACATTTTTTTTAGGGTATAAATTATTTTTTGGGTCAAACCATGTCCAAAATAAATAAAAATCTTAAAATACAAAACACATGTTACTCCACCATTTTACACTAGGAAGTGTTAAGCTATCAAAATCACTCCACAACATTTATCTTAAAGATTTTCAAAACCACCTTTTGTAAGATTGGTCAAAGAGGCATTGTTACACTACCCAATTTGTCCCAAGATATTTACATTTATTCAAAACCAAGTCCAAAACCATTTGTGTAACTTTTTCCTAGATGTGTTGTTATGCTACCCATTTGAGTCTAGGCCATTATTCATTTAAAAATATGACTCTTTTATACCAAGTTCTAAATAATATTTCAATGTTCAAATAAAAAATTGATTGGTCTACACAAAATTCTTGTCTAATTTGGTCTTGGGAATTTACCTTTTAAATTGGATTGTGCACCTTGGATCGATTTCTCACTTGATCTAAATACCTTTGGCTAGACCTAGGACTGGTTTATTTTCATGTGTCTCATACCAATTTACCATCTCAAACTAAGGTTGAAACTCATTCTTTAAGTATAGCTCTAAGTGTGACTAGTTTACATTTGAGCATTGCTTATCACTTGGGCTTAAATTTTTTACTCTTTACTATTAATTTATTACTTGATATTGACTTTCTCAATTGAATTTATACATGTTCCTAGAGTAAGTTATTTGTGCCAAGATTAATTTATGTGTTTATATCAAGTGTTCCAAGCCATTTACCTTAGAGTTAGATTGATTTTAATTTTTTACCTCAACCATGTTATTCCCAAGTCTATATTTGTCATGTTGGTGAAAGACCTAGCATTATTTTCATGATTTATACCTAGTTCATTCCATTACAAATTATAGCTTTATGATGTTGGCCAAAGACCTAGAACCTTTTGTTTCATTGTCAGAACTAGATTAAGTTTGTTCAAAACACTATGTTAAATGCTAATTTAATGTGCCTTGTTCTAGACTTTAGTTTATTTACATACTTCAAATCTCACATTTCTCATTCTAATATTAGACTTTGTTTGTAACACTTGCCAAGATCAAGATCAAAGTTTTCCTTTTATTGACCATTCATTCAAAAGACCTTAGAGTGTTGGTGATATTTTAGACCAATTTTCTATTATTAGTTTTCAACAAGGATCCTTTCTAGGCCAAGTTGAAACCATCTATAATAATATACTGAATTTTCTTTCTAGGCTAAGTTTTAATACATTTACAAAAAAGGAACAATCTTTTTATACCACATTTTGAGCATTTGTGAACATTAGACCTATTTTTTTAGAGACATTAGCCATAGATTTAGATATGCCTCACTATACACATAGTGGGACCATGTATAATCTAGATTATGAGAACATGGTCATAAATGAATATAGTCATGCCAAATAAGGGTTTATTTTTGAACCCACATTGTAATTCAATTACAGTCATTTTTGATCCTACATAGACCATGCCAATCGAATCCCTTTCATTGCCTAGACTTAGACCATGTCAATTACTGAGACCAAATTCACCCTCTTTCATGTCATGCCAATTATTAGGGACTAATACTTCCCTCTTTGGGATAATTTATAATTGCTAAATGAAGCCATTTTTATAATCATATGGAAAATACACCCTTATTTGGGTTAATTATTGAGACCAAGTTTTCCCTCTTTGGAGCCATGTAAAATACCAAGATCAAGACTGTTCACTTTGGGCCAATTCTAACTTCATGGACCAAACCTTTCAAATCAACCATGGCCCCAAGTGTAAAATTTATCTAATGAAGCCTTGAGAGACATATTTTATCAATTGGTCACAACAAACATAATTATGTGTCCACATACTCAACCTTTTATTGAAAATGATCTCAAACTTCCCTGGTACCAAATGGATGAATATTGTGAGTATCATGGAATTTAAGGCCATTCACTTAATCAATGTGTGAGTTTCACAAAACATGTCCAAACCTTGAGTGACCATGGGGATATCATGATTAATCCATAACCACACCAATCATTTCCTTATAACACTCACCCATCTAAGTAGGTTAGTGTATCACCAACTCATTTTCAAATCCAATTTGAAAAATGGATTGTTGAGAATAGAGATGTATCCCTTTTAAAAACATTGAAGGTTAGAGCTATATTCTCATCTAAATTTTCTAAAGAATGATTGAATAATATTATTTGAAAATAATAAATACCTCAAATAGTCGATCCAATCTTTGAGCTACAAAATATCCCATCATTGTCTATCCATACACCATCATTAGGATATGTCATGATGAAGTATCTAAGTGTTCCCAAGTCTAATATTTTTCAAATAAAATTAATCCAAGGCCAAGATAACCAACCATTCCTTAATGTTTTTTTTGAAGCACCTATTCATGATGAGTTAACTTGTGATAAATCACCCTTTGTCCCTTTCCCTATCTTTGAGGAGTCTTACTTTGACAAGCTAGTCTTTGTTGAGTCACCCTTCAACTATTGCCCTATCTTTGAGGAGCCTCACTTTGACATGCCAGTATTATGGAGTTGCCTATTGACCATTTCCCTTTTATTGAGAAGCCTCACTTTGATAAGCCAATATTTATGGAGTCATTTCAAAACCCTTTCCCTCTCTTTATGGAGCTTCATATTAATAATATAGTCTTTGTAGAATCCTTATTAGATGAGACTATTTATTAAGAGACTATTTTTTAACCATGTGCCATTACTCTTCCAATACCAAAAATTCAATGTAACATCCTTACTACCACACTATAAAAAAATAATCATTAAAGTTAGGTTTTATTTTTGAACCAATATCAAATTTATCATCAAAAGCATAATCAATGTTAGTTTCAACATTAGATTCAGAGTCCCTTGAATCAGACTTAGCTTCAAAATTAGAATACATTAATGGATATTACAACATTATTTACACACTCCTTATAGATCAGTTTGAATATCTTTGTGATCCTTTTATGTTTTTTGAGGATGTTTACTTTAGCATTGACATAAGTTTGCCTAGTATCTTATATGAGGATTGTGTTGCCTCTTACCATTACATTACCATTTCACTTTCCATTAACACCAACTAACCTATCCTTTATATTGACATTACACCTCCCATAAGTATCTATTTGGATAGACATAATCACACATTATTGAATTGTATCCATGGCGATATGTCAGTTGAAAAATATCAAGGGTACCCAGACCACATTCATGTAGAAGAAGAATAATCTCTTAGTGAAACCTTTTTGAAGGTACTAAGGGGAAATAAAAGTCCTAACTTAGAATCTTCTAGTGAAATATTTTTTGAGGCACCAAAAGACAATCAAAGTCAAAAGTCAACATTCTTTAGTGAAACCTTCTCAAAGATGCTATGGGATAATTAAGACAACTTTATTGGTCAAAACCTCTTCGAGATGCCAAAAAATGAACACAATAATTGTTCATTTTTTTATGATGACATTATTGAAGATAACATCAATACAACTTCCAATCTAAAACATAAGAAGATGGCATCATCTCTTAAGCCCAAATAATAGAAAATTTTGATGGTTCTATTGAGAGCATATTCAAAAGTCTTTGGCCCCACCACAACCAAAATTAAGTTAAATACAAAATCATCAACATTGTGTGTGATTGATGATATCAATCTTCATTTTTTACCCATTTATTATACATTTCATTATGATCTATTTATCCATTCTAAACCTATGTTACATTACCAAATCATACCTTCTATCTAATGCTTATCCTTATTTACCAACCCTATCCTCACTTTCCTCTAAAGAGGATAGGAAGACATCTTGTCTAGAAGTTTGGAGGAAATAGAATAGATGACAAATAAATATCACAATAGTATTATTGGAGTTCAAATTAGTAGCAAGTTCTTGATATAACATCTATTTAGAAGGAGTGTGGGCTAGCACTTTAAATAATTGACCATTTTGGTTGTACCCCATGCTAATAAGGACATGCATCTCCACATTACTAGGAGTAAAAGAGTCATATCTTACCATTTACCATTTTCATTAATTTTCCATCCTTTCATACCTTTCCAATGTGCCCAACCCTTTTCCTTGTCTTGTTATTATATCATGCCATATTTCCATGCCCTCATCATTTTATGAGTAACCTAACCCATGTTATTACCATTTTGTGAGTGGTATATTGTCAATATATAATGAGTTAAGATACCCCTAAAATTCTAAAAACATTCAAAACATTTCAAAAACTTAAACATTTAAAAATGGATTACAATCTATTAGAGAGATATGAAGCCCCAAAATTTAAAAACATTTGTTTTTCCCTAAACCTAGTTAATAGTCCTCAATCTGCCTACTTTGGGGCACCTTAGTCCTTGAGCCAATTATTTTAGAAAGCATTAGAATGTGTCCTTCCCAAATATGTTCTAAAGGTTAAAATTCATGGATGGTTCCCATTCACACTTTTAGGCCAAGTTTGTATCTTTCACTTTGTTAGGGTAAATTAAAGCGTGCAACTTATTCCAAGATATCTTATCCCTACATATCATTCCCTTACATATATCCTTGTTTGGGGGAACCATCGATTTATAATTCCATTACACCTTCATATATATTCATTGAATTGGTTGAGGATAGGATGATTTTTATTGCTTTTATTTTCAATCTTTATCATGCCTAGTCATACCCTTGTTCCATTTTTTTAGACATTGCCATCTACCTATTCACAAACTTGTTATTACCTAGTCAAATCCTTCATTGTAGGGAAGAACTACATTAAATTGAGGTCCTTAATTACTATGTATGAATTACTCAATTTACATTGAGGTCAGATTTTTCACCCCTTTTGTCATGTGTTCATCATTTCATGAAGAATTTATTGAGGTCAGCTTGCTCACCCCTTTTGTCATCTGTTCATCATTTTATGAATAATTTTAGTAAATTCTCTCAATATTTTATGATGATTTTCATTAAACGCTCTCACCATTTTGAAATCAGCCTAAGCCACACTCTCATCATTTTTCAAATTAGTCCATTCTATGTCTTGTAATTCTCTATTGAGTTGAGATGCCTTTAAAACCCAAAAATATGGATATATTCTAGAAAACTCCTAAACAAGCCTTCAAAATTAGGGCATTAAGATTGTATCTATACCACTCGAGATGTGCATATCCTAGTCAATAGGTATAACTAAATCATTCACATGGATTATATCATGACCATTTCCATTTTCTTGTTCTATTTTTTTATAGTATTTCATCCCATTCCTAGGAGAACTACATTTAGCCTGAAGTCTATGTTAGACCTTGTCTCCATAGGATAATGTAGGTAGCATCCAATTTCCTAGTGCATTGGATTCAATTCAACCTATTTCAATGATTGATTTAATTCACTATTCTCTTGGATCATTCCTTTTTTTAGGTTTGTTTCCAAACACTCTTTTCATTTTATGATTTATATAACTTTCATGCTCTTTCCATTTTGCAAGTTATTTACACTCTCATCATTTTTTGAGCTTATTCTCATTCTTAGCCTTAGACATAGTAAACATTATGAACCAAGTTCATTTTTAAGCACTCATATCTTATCTTTTAGAGTGGTTTTATCCTAAACCATGCTCTCAAAGTTTCATGAGTTTTGTATGTTTGATGCTTTCATGATTGTGAGTGCCACCCCCTATTTACTTTATGCCCTCACCATTTTATGAGCCCATTTTCTCTTTCTTCTCTAAGTAATTTATTTTAATTATCAATATTTTATTCTATCCCATATCTTAGAAGAATTACATTTGGCATGAAGTTCATTTTGAACCTTGTGTCCATGAGATTATGTAGGCAATGTCCACTTTCCTAGTGCATTTAGAGTTAGCTCAGCCACCCACCCCACCCCTTCCTTATTCTTCTATTTCCTTTTAACCATTCTAATATGTTCCTTATAGCCTAAAATCCACTTTTGCGGTAAGCGTAACAATTCTATTAAACATACACAAATAATTAGACTAGTTTTTTTGTTCTTTTATCTTAACTTAGATTGTTTATTGCTCATGATTGAACTCATTTGCTTATTTCATTTCTTTAGCTTGGTTGTTTATTTCATGCACTTTATATAACTTTTTTTATTAATTTATGGTTCTTCCTTTTAAGTGTTATGTTTCTATATACAATTAGTTTACACTTGAGTCTTGCTTACAAATTGGACTTGAGTTATTTACTTTTTGAATTTTGATTGTGTTATTGTGCCTCCCCTCCCCTTGGTTGTCATAGGATCATTACACTTTATTTAAAATTGAGTCTTGATTACCTATATCTTGTACTTGAGTTGTGAATTTGTGTTCATTCCTACACTTAGTTATTGCATTATATTCACTTGGGATTTGATTATTCATATCTTACACCTAAGTGATTTGTAATTGAATTTAAACTAATTTTTTAATGCTTATGATAGACATTGTTATTATAGTTATCTATAACTATCATACATAATATCATAAGCTACAATAAAAATTAGGTCAATAGATCTATCAAATAATGTAGTGCATAGTACTTCTCTTTATTCATAATTGGCATATCCCAAACACTACCCAAACACATAGTAATGAAATCACAAATTAATAGTAATCACTACTATTTATGACATGCATATCTATACTAGTAGGTAGTCCAAATTCAAATATCTCCTCTATGTCATCTTACTATTAATATGTGATTATGGATTTATTACGTAAGATCCCTTTACTAATTTGTCATAATGGGAAAATTTATTTAGACCTTCACTGATTGTATCTACCCTACGAGAGCATTTTCACTACATTAATGATTATAACCATCTTTGGACAAATCATTATTCCACTCCATCTACTCTACTAGGGTAAATTACTATGTCAATTATTATAACTACCTTTGGGTAAATAATTATTTTTTGACCTACCCACCCTACTAGGGAATTTTCACTACACTAATGATTATAACTACCTTTGGTACAATCATTATTTTCCACCCATCTACCCTATTGGAGTAAATAACTATGCCACTAATTATAATCACCTTTGGAAGAATTAGTATTTCCACCCATATTACATATGGATAGTGTCATTTTCTTCTTTTTGAGGGAATGTTAAATGACTCTATTTACCACCCAATCCCTTGAGGGGGCATCCAAGACTTATCCATAACCCTCTAAGTCATTAGACAAGGCATTGATGACATTTTAATTGTTTGAGAAAACATTATCATGCCTATGTCTTACAACACCTTCTTGAATAGGGGAAAAATGTAAACACCCCATTTTGGCCACAACTAGACTTTAGTTTGATTTCTACCAAACAATTCAAATTAAGCCTAGAAGTCACTAGATGTCCCAATGTTGTTTGTACATCAAACATTAGTATCTATAATTACGTCGACACGTCCCTATTTGGGGTATTATCCTTTGTGTGATGATAACCTCCCATAGATTCATCCCTAGTCAAATTTCAACATTGTAAATAGATAAATTGACCTTTTAACACATTAAGTGGGGTAATTAACCAATTCCTAAAATGCTAAAACCTTAAGCATAATTAATTAACTAAACAAATCCAATTAACTTCTTAAGTGAAAATGTCATATTCAATTAATGAATATCAACTTTATAAGAAGGGAAGTTCAATAAATATGAGGTTATGATGATGTCATCATCCTCAAAGCCAAGAAATTGAAAATATATTCATAAATGGTGAGCCATGCTTAATAAGTGGGATCTCTATCCCAAATATTAATTGATTATCCCCTCCTTAAGCTAACCACAGTTAAATCTAACCTAGGTATACTTGATTTAGGGTTAGTTTGAGAACCTATAAATACAAGTACCATTTCCATTATTCTAAAAAGCACTTAATCCAAACTTATAATGTTAAATTATTGAGGTATAAATTCATTTTTTTATCACATGCCAAGCCAAGCCAAGTCAAGCCACAAATAGACAGGAAAGGTGTTTCCAACAAAGAAAACACATTGACAAAAGAATCCATTGGACACAAAAGCTGAGCATGAACACTCCTATATGCCAACGAACAAACACCATTTGATAAGGAAGGTAAAGGTAGTCTTTTCTTTATATTATATTGTATTTATACTAGTTTTGCTATTACTTTCCCAATTACTTAGGCAAATAGTTGTTTTTATTGAGTTGTTTAATATTTAGGTTTGTAATTCCACTATCAAAAGAAATCTAAAAATATCCTTAGTAATTATATGTTACAAGTATGTTTATCTAATTTTAAATGATAGAAATATGGAGCTTATATAAATCTATAAGTAACACCAACAACATATGAAATATATGACCTAGTAATGGTTAGATAAATCAAATTACCAACAAGATCTCTATATAAATTAGGGTTAGTTTTTTCACATGCACATGTTAGATCAAGTTTTACATAAATTTCAATAGAAATATATGTAAATTTACAATCAAGCATATTAAACTTAACAAGAAGATTATGTACATATTGATATTATGATATAATAATAAAAAATTTATATTGAAATATAGTCATTCCTAAAAAATGATGCAAAATTCTTAAATTAGACATTTCAAACATTTGAATTAGTTTATTCTTATATTTATGAATTAAACTAGTTAGATCACTGGTAATTAAAATATCATAAACATATAAAACAATTAAGATAACTTGACCATTTTTAACTTTAACAAAAATATTATTATCAAAATAGTAGTTAGAGAAACTTAATTCTTTGAAAAAAGAATTAATTTTAGAGTACCAAGATTTATAATATTATTTTAAACCATACATGTATTTATTTATCTTACACATAAAATATTTTAGGTTAAGATCAATAAAACCTTTAGGCTGAGTCATGTAGATTTACTCTTCTAAATCACCACTTAGAAAAGCATTCTTGACATCCATTTGGTGGATAACCCAAATATTTTGGGTTGCAAGAGCAATAAGTAATCTAAAAATACTCATTTTTTCTATAAGAGAAATGGTTCCAACATAGTCAATCCCAAGCTTTTGATTAAACCAAAAATTAACTAACCTAGATTTAAAATTATCAATTTTACCAATTGAACTATATTTAATTTTATAAAGCCACTTAAAACTAACAATGTGCCTTTCAGGTAGAAGTGGGATAAGATCCCAAGTCTAATTTTTAATTAAATCATTGAACTCAGCATGCATAACAACATTCCATCTATCATATTGAATGGATTCCTCAAAAAATTAAGGTTCACATTCATACATAGTCATTAAGGCATGATAATAATGTTGACTCCTAATTAATTTATTAAGATTATTAACTTATAATTTTGGATTAGGGATTATACCCATTTAGGTATTTTAATTTGAACATGAAATTTAGGGGGTTCCTTAGATTTGAATTTATCCAAAGATGGATCAAATTTCTGTAGGGCATATGTTTCTACATAAGGAGAAATATGAAAGTGATGTAGATCTCTAGGGAGAAGTTTCACATAACATCAAAATATGCCTTTGGTCTTTAAAAATATCTCTCTATTAAGTTAAGATAACATCATTTGTGTGTTTTAGCCTATAAGGGTCAAGTCTAGTCAAAGTTGATGTCTAGATGTTTAAGGGACCTTATTAAGTCCATTTGAGTCTTTAGTGTCCATCCGGAGTCATTAGGATAAGCTTTATGGAGTATAAGAGTATTCCCTCAAAAATAGGGATTTGAAAATTCAAAAATTATGTAGAGGAAATAAAGATAAGTCCTCATATATGTCAACTGCTAGTTCTCAAATTAATTGGTCACTTGTTCTTGTTTGATGTGATCTTCAATATTACATTCCTAGTTCAATATTTCACTAGTCTTGATCACTTTGTGGGTTAATTTACTTCTTGATATCCCTATTTTTTGAAATTTAAAAGTGTTTATTTATGAATTTAATCCTATTTAAATCATAAAAATAATTCTCTATCATGTTTCACTCCTTATTCCCACTAAACTTTCTTCCTCACTTTCAATAGCTTCTTACTAGGCTAGTAATGTAGGTCTCAAATACCCAATTCTTAAAGTATATTCCAAGATCCCAATATAAATACATGGATAGTCTTATATTGACATATAATACCTATTTCAATCCATTTATAGTAAAAAAAACCAACTCTTCACTCAATTCCACCTTCCAAACTCTTAAATGAGGGACACTAGGCTAGTAGCCTTTTCTGAACATTTTCCCTTAACTTGAGTAATTTGTGCCTTTCCTTGTAGATGAAATAACCTTTTTGGATTCTTTTTAACGCTATTCAATCCATCACCAAGTAATAATACCTATCTCAATGTCTTTCACCCCTTATTGGTCTTGTACCTTCTTGGGCTACCACTTGCCTTTCTTTGCATCACTCTCATGCCTCATGACTTGGTCATCTATCTTGACCACTTTATGTGCTTTGTCATTTTACTTTTATTTCCACACTTGTGATTTATTTCCATTAATGTTTTTTCTTTGTTTGACCTCTTTCTTGAGGTTATTCTCTTCCTTTTCCATACCTACTTGTTTAAGCCACTTAGGCCACACATATCCATGCCCATGTTCACCTTTTGAGGGTTGCACTTTGTCATATTTTCTCTCAACCTACATATCAGCCTTGTATTCTTCATAAAGTTATTTCTCTTTGTCTATCTTTATGAATGACCTCCTTATCTTCTTGGGTGACCTTCTTGCCTTCTTGGTGCACCATCTCCTTTATTTTAGCTTATACGCATACCATTGCATCATAATATTCCTCTTTGTCTTCATCTTCATCATGTGAAATGTCATCAATATTAAACACTTTGTTTTTATTTAATGCTCCTACATCATAAATCCAGATTCACCAAAAGAAGAACATTGAGGAGATTCCTCAGAGGGCTCACAAAAATATTTTTTAAGAATAAGGACATTCTTATTCTCAATGACCTATCTTTTAGATGGATCATATACTCTTAGACCTATAGTATTGGCTATATAACCTAAAAAAATAAAATAATAAGAGGTAGGATCAAGTTTATATCTTTTAACTATAGGAATAAAGATAAAAGTAGGGATACCAAAGATTCTAAAATGAGACACATTGGGTTTCTTTTTAGACCACATTTTTAAGGGAGTAGAAATATGAAAAGCTTTGGTAGGGACTCTATTCAAAATATGTACAAAACTATTCATGGATTAGACCCATAAGAACTTTAGAATATTTAAAAAATGCAACATTGTTCTAGTCATTTCTATAATGGTGCAGTTTTTCCTTTCAACAATACCATTTTATAGAAGGAAATAGGGAGTTGTTAGTTCCCTTTGAATGCCACAACTAATATAAAAATAATCAAACTCTTTACTAATGTATTCATCACCATTATCAAATCTTAATCTCTTAATAGAAAAAATAGAAGTATTTTCAACAATAGCTTTAAATTCCTTAAATTTACAAAACACTTAAAATTTATTTTTAATAAAAAATGACCAAATTGTTCTAGTATAATCATTTATAAAAGTAAAAACATACAAATAACTATTAAGAGATATAAATTTAAGAGGTCGTGCAACATCACTATTAATTAATTCTAAAAAATGAGAAGAATTCATATCATGATTCTTGTGAAAGGGATTGGTATGTTATTTACCATGTAATCAACCCTCGTAAGTTTCATGATTAGAAGAACTAGATGGTAAACCAGTAATAAGATTATGAGAATACATATCATGTAAACTTATAATATTAACATGACCTAATCTTTCATGACATAATTGAGATTCATTCTTTTGAACACTTTTAATAATTAGAGAACTAAATTAATTTACAATGGACCAACTATCTTTAAGAAATGTTATAATGAAATTATCATTCATAAGTTGATAACAAGATAACAAAATTTAATTAAGCTTAAGAACATACAAAAATCATTAATAAAAATATTTGTAAATTTTTTATTTCTTTGCTTAGTTGCTTTTAAAAATGAATTATCTCTTAAATAAATATTTTCAAAAATATCTTTAGAATAATAAAAAATAATAAACAAACAAGTCATATGATGCAATGAACCACTATCTAAAATCTAGTCATTCTAATTTAAAGTAAATAAAGCAACAAATAAAATAATAACATTAGAATTATGATACTGATTGCTATTCTAATTACCATTTTGATTCTTATGTTTGTTTTGATTTTTATGTTTATTTTGATTAGATTTATTGCCTTTATTATTTTTAGAAGATTGATTATTAAATATATCTTTATTTTTATAGCATGTTTACCTTCTATGACCAAATTTACGACACAAATTATAATTCCTATTAAACTTAGGTTTATGATTCTTGTTCATGTTTTTATCTTTAGCATAATTAGGGTTAGGTTCTAGTTTATATTATTCTTAGAAACATGGTTGAGAGAAAGAAGTGCTTGAGTGGCATTATCTTTAGAATAAAAATTAGTCATAATTTATTCTTCTTAAATTAAAAGAGATGATAGTGTATAAAGGTCAAGGATATCTTCTTCTATTTAGTACTTTGAATTTAGAATTGAGATAAAATTATGAAATATTTCATGAATGTTAAGTTGAATAATAAAATAAAGCAATTGATCTTGAATAAAATTATAGTTACAAACATCTAATTAAGATTCAATATTCTTAATTTTAGAAAAAAAAAATTAACATTTTCATCACCTTTCATAGGTGTGGTCAACCATTCAAGGATCAATTTAATAATCTTTGAGAGACGAGTCCCCTTGTGTAGACTCAAGGGGTTTTCAAGAATTTTTAGGAGACTCTTGATTACTAATGTGGAATAAGAATTTATCTTTAACACTCTGTAAGATAATCAACGTGGCTTCTTATAATTTATGTTGAAATATATTTGAAAGCTTAGGTGTCACATGTCATCTTGACAAGGTTTTCAGTCCTGATAACAATTTTGCATAGCTTTTAAGCCATAAATTGGACTTTAACATGAATTTTATAAATGTTATAGTTAGATCCATAAAGTATTTGTGATCTATCTAGTACAAAATTAGTAGAATCCATTGCTTACCTTTAAAAATGATAGTATAAAACTAGATAAAAACTTAAAATTGAACTTTTTTTAATAATAATCTCTACTCTATTTAAAAATAAAATAAATTACAAGTATAAATAAACAATAATTGTTTAAATTAATGCTAGACAAAGCAAGAAAATTATGAAAGATTATAATAAAATAAGTTGGCAGAAGTGTTGCAATAATAAATTAATGTAAGAAAATTTAAAAAATAAACCTTATTTAATGTGAAATTTAACTTTATTTAATAGTAAATTAAATTAAAAACATAAATAAGTAAAATTTGTTCAAATATATGCTAAAGAATGCAAAAAAATTAAAGCAAAATTCACTAATTTATATCTCACAAGAGACACATAAAATAATTATTTAAACACTATGATTAAAAATGATGTAAAAGATATAATATGAGGTTTCAAAACAAAAAATGGACCACACCAATATGTATAGAATGTCACAAAACCTAGAAATCAATTGGTTACATGACTATGGTTGACAAATTTTTGACTAGATTAAATGTCATAAGAAGGTTGATAAGAGAGAGGGGTTTACACATGAGAAAATTTGGCATGCAAACCAAAAAAAATTAAAATTTATTAATTTGAGATTTAAAAAAATTAAATAGGATTGGAGAGTTTTGAACATAATACCTCCCTACTTTCAAGATTTTAGTAAAATAATAACCACCAATCCTTCTAATAAATTATTTAAGCATTTACATGCACAAAATAGTATTTAAACCTTATCTTTCAATATTCTAAAAAATAAAAATATGTATTTATATATAAATAAATACCATGAATGTAAAATTTAACCAATAAAAAAATATTTAGTTGTCAACTTTTGGTAAAAGGCTTTAAATAAGGGTGGAGGCCACATGATTTGCATGAAATTTTAGAAATTTAAAAAAATAATTATTTTTAAAATTTTTTATGAAACTATATGAAATAAGAAAAATACCTATAGTGTATCATGGCATTGGTATGGCATAATAGCAGTTGTAGGGGTGAGAATAATAGCTTGCATAAAGCGTCAGAAGCCTTAAAAATTATCCTCTGATGTATAAAATGATTTCAAAAAAGAATTTTGAGAAATAAATTATTGTTTTAGGCCCACATCGGTCATACTATGGCATCTAGGTGGAAATGAAAAAATTCAAAATATGATTTGGTTGTTTCACTGGTCCTTCAATAGGTATTAATAGGCTTAAACTATGGGTTTTAAACCTTACAGGGAGAGAAACAAGTAGTATATGCTCCAAGCTAATTTTTATTAATTTTCAACATAGGAAGGTTGTATAATGGCACCCCGATGAAGAATAAAAATATTAGAATAATTTATTTGATTGGATTGACCTTTGGTTACCCTTGACATATATATACAAAGCTTTTTTGGTTCAAATCTTTAATTACGAGGCTCTATAGAGATCAAGGATGCCATAATTAATTTTTAAATGAATTCATATGCCACATAGGCATACCATAGGCCATACTATGGTGCTTATGGAATATTTTTTCCTCAAAACAAAGTAATCTCAAGCTTCATGAGGCTCTTCCCAAGGTGTTTAGAAGCATAAAATGAAAGACTTGAAGATAAAATAAATATCCAAGCATCAGAAAAAAAAAAGTTCATTTGCCTCAAAGGCAATACACCACATCCTCAAGCTTGAAAAAAATAATTTCTTCATAGCATCAAACTCTTTCCAATTAAATACACATCTTCATGCTCTAAAACCATGAAAAAATTCAAAGTGTATGCAATATGAACACAAAAGTTCTAGATGTGACTTAATAAGTAAAGACGATAGATCATTTATACATAGAGACATAAGAATTAGGTGAGAAAACCTCCAAGAGGTAAAAAACCCACAACTGATGATTATTCATATATCTAAGAAACCCAACTTACCTAATACATAAACTCCTCACTTCTTCAATAACCTTGAAAAAACTCTTTGTTCACACATAATTCATGATTCACAATATAATATTTTCACACACTCATGTTATTTCACAATGGGATTAAAAACCTATTCATAGTGAAAGTGAATGAGGTGACCATTCTAAATAATGGGTCCAACCATCCCAAATAAAATAATAATAAAACATTGGTAATTATTAAATAAATATAATATTGTTATTTATTTACATGAGTTTTTTACCTTGTGTTAATAAATAATATGTTATTATTATTTAATTAACCACTAATCTAAGCTGAGGGTTAAATAATCACCACCTAGACATTATTTTTCTTTGTTTTCCTAAAAATTATGTTTTGGCAGTTTTAAAACTCATAGGAGTCATCATTCTAGGCAAAATTATTATTAGTTTTACCTAAGTTGTGGTTTGAGGGGTACTTCCCTACAAAACTATTCATATATTTTAGTTTTCACATAGCTCATAGTTTATCCAAAATTCCCAAGGTGTATTTTTAGCCATAAGAAGCCTTCGACCATTTGTTCTTGTAGTGCACCAGTAAGTGGTTAGCATTGTAAAGTTACTCTTAATGTACTCCATGAGATAAGATAGTACAAATATGGGAAGATTATAATACTTTATTTCATATTCATTATTTATGACTAGGATCAGTATATCTAAAAACCTACAAAGTGAACACACCCTTGACTAGTCTCACCCTTTTTCCTCATGGAAAATTTTTAAATTTAAAACTCAGTCATAATGAATGCACTTAGTTCACATATTTTTAAATTTAGTATCACATTTTGTCTTACTTTCCAAGCTATTATTCATTATCTATATGCATTAATCAAATCCAACATTCATAACAAGGCTAAAATCACTAATGCATAATCTTAAACCTTCTTAAATCCATATTTTTACAATATCCAATCTGAACTATTACCCATTATAACCACATGTCAAAGGGTATGTATGACTCAATTTGTTCCTTTTACTCTATGATCACAAGATTATATTAACCAATTTCATGTTCCTATAATCCAACCAAGGCTCATATTAGATTCTAATGTCCATATCATCAATAGTAGATAAGGATGGATACCTCACCTACCCTACCAAAATTATGGTGTTCAACATGTTCCTCCAAAACCCCCACCACCACCTATAAGGAAGTAACTATATCTAAGGGTTATGACATCATCAATCAATTAAGAAATACACTTACTAAAAGTTCTATTTTGGATATATTAAAGAGATCAATAGTTTATAGGGATATCTTATATGATGTTTTGCATGATATAACCCTTCATAGTGGTATAAATCTAACATCATTTAATTATATCGTGAATACCATCAATAATGTCAACATTGTCATCACATTCAATAATGAATAGTTACCTCCCAAACACATCATATACAAATATATTTTAGTATTCATTTAAGGTCAGATATATGGAAAGGTTATCAATCATGTTTTTGTTAACAATGGTTTAGAATTGAATATGTGTATCTCTATTATTTTAAAAAAATAGGCATCGATATTGTTATCACATAGATTTTGCACCTATGTTGATGTTGTAGCTCATTTGTGTGAAAATATAATGATACAATGGGATCACCTCCAAGTTTTAATACCTTGGATATTTGAGGTGAACCTCTGGAGAATGCTGTATTCCTTTCACTAAATTTGGTGTAACTGATAAACTATCATCCTATGTATAAATTCTGCTTCTTAGTGATCTTTCTCCTAAACCAGGGTTTGATTGTGAGAAAAGAGTTTTGGGAATGAAAAAAATTGAAAATGGTGATTACACAAAATATATTGTAGTGTATTCTAATGTATGCTTGAATGAACACAATAGAACAATAAATATATTGAAATTTGTAGGATCACAAACTCATGCAACTTTGGGAATGAAATTGCAAAACTGGAAATGGTGATTACACCAAATATATTGTAGTGTATTTTAATGCTTGCTTGAATGAACACAATAGAACAATAAATATATTGAAATTTTTAGGATCACAAACTCATGCAAATGTGAAACTAATGGAAGTATTAGGTATTCTTCATACAAGGGACAAGATTAGTTATTTTTAATCAAACAATATTTTGAAAGGGTAAAATAATACCACAAAGTGAAATTTCATCACTGAAATAAGAATTAAAACATCCAAAAATATTTAAATAACCTTGCATACACAAAGATTACACAGATAAGAAATATAAATATTAAATTTATTCTCATTCTCCAAGTTACAACATGTAGACAAGTTATTCAAAATGTAGAATAATATCTCTAATATCAAAAAGATGAATGGTTACACCATACTACCCATATTTATTCAAAAAATCTCATGAAAGAAATGTAGTTAACAATAAAATACATGCCTAGCTAGATAACATGTAAAATCTATAAACTCCATGAAAAGAGACATGATCTATAGCTGCAATGGCATCCTTGGCTTGGTAAAATGGTTGGAAAATATCATGAAATTGTTGGGCATGATCCAAACTAATGGAGGCATGGTGGAAACTTGTGGAAACTTCATGCAACACCTTTCTCTTCTTAAATTCAACTGCAATAGCTTCTCCATGTAATAAGGTGCCAAAGTGAAACTCCAAATTTAGAGAAAAAGATAGATTTAGATAACTTAAGTTACTTTTTGTAAAATCCTAACTTGTAATTTTTAATTGGGACTTTTACAATTTTCAAGTCCCATAATTCTGACAAAATTGTAAATGTGTTTTACAACATGTACCTTTGCAACTTAAGCAACTCAACTTGTCAAAATGGAAAGTGTAATTTACAAGTTTACTTTTTAAAAAATTCAACTTGTTAAAAAGAAACATGGAAATTACATATGGCCCTCTCTAAAAAAAGGCTATCAAAATAATAGCTATATTTTACAAGTTATAACTTTATAATATTTTTACAGCAATGAAAATACAAATTACAAAAATGTTTTTGATATAAAGAATTAATCTACAACCAAAAAAATTAAGGACTCTTTATCCCTCTTCACCTGTGTTTTCTTAATATATGCATCAAAATTATTAAATATCTCCAGGATTCTATCTTCATCAAGACCAAAAGAGAAGAGGTTGCTTATCTCACATTTTTTTATTGTATCAAAGAGTTCCTTTATCAAGGCTCTGTATTCTTGAGTCTCTTTTCCCATTTGATCTAATGTGTTATGGTACTTGATAAAATGGTGGATAGAGATCAAGATAAAGGTTGTATCCTTTGTTGATTCTTCTTTAACCACTTGATTTAATTTATTCTAAATTTCTTTCACTAAAAGGACTAGTTTAGCTAATCTATTGCTTGACATGATAATTTATTTAGCAAATCCTCAATGTCATATATCATATCAGTGTCTTTACCATGCGCATCCTTAGATTTATTAGCATTATATGTGAGTATATTTATTCTAAATTGAGATATTCTATCCAAATACTCTTGCTTTACATCATTTCTTAGTATCTTTTCTATAATGAGGATTTCAACTTCAATTATATCCACAAATATCAACTTTAGATAGAAAAGGTTCAACCTTTCTATCTCTTATTAATACTTGTTTATTTTCTCTCTCAAATTAGCCTTTCTCTCCTTCAGAGTTTCATAGTGGTCAATTACTAATTCAATAACTATGTTTCCCTTTGAGATGAGCTCTTCTGCCCATTCCTTTTTAGCCCTTCCCATGCTTCTAATTTTTGTCACTGCATCAAGTGTTGCTTGATCTATGATCTGAGTAATGGATTATGTTATTTGGGTAGTGAAATCAATGAATCTATTCAATTCAATAATTTTTTGATTAACCTTATTCTTTAGCTCATCCTTAGTGACCTTGTCACTATCTATTTTCTCAAAAAGAGAGTTAATGTTGCATTGAACATCATGCTTCAATCCCTCTCTTAAAGGACATCTAAGGTGAACCTTTGATACCTAATAATCCCCCACCACTATATCTTATTTTTATTTGTTTGGTGGTGGGACTACAATCTCTACATACTTCTCCCCTACTAAATCATACAATACATTTGAAATGGTCTAGGGAGTTGTTTTGGATTTCTTATGTGCATATATGAGGCCAAAATCCAATGTGTTCAAGGACACCATCTACTTACATTTCTTCCCTACTATCTATGCTAACCAAATAAGAGTAGAATCCTATTGTGTTGACACTATCACTTGAGAATCTATAATTGAATATATTGTACTAGTGGGCATGATGACAAGTGTTGTATCCTTTACTAATATTATTATTGATTGTTCAGAAAATGTCTTTACAGCCTCTTCCCCACTGTTTGTGGGTTAAGTGTCCACATTTGTATCAGTTAATTTCTCCATCTCTACCTCCTTTGAGGGGGTTGGGGTTACTATGGAAGTGGAAGATATGGATGCAATGGAAATGGATGTGTTTGTTGGGGGTGTGGGAGATGGAAGTGATACTAATATCGGAGGAAGTATAGGGAGTTGGAATTGAGGAACCTATGGAAGTGTGAACTCCAAAGCATTAAATGAATCAATCAATGTTGTAGGGACACTTAGGGTTGGTAAAGTAGGAAAGGTGAAGGGAGATGAAGATGAAATAATAGTTGTCCTAGGGGTTAGGATGGACAATAGGATTATAGTTAATATGAATGAATCCATGGCTATATATTGTTGTGTAGTATTGGTGATTAATGGGGATGAGGTGTAAGGGATTATAGATGATATGAAAGGAATTATGGAAGGGAGAGTGAGATTATGGGAGAGGGAGGTGGAATAAAAACATGAGTATCCAATTGAATTGATTAAACTAATAGTAATGGACTTATTAACACAAGTAAACTGGTGGAAATGAAAGGTGGAATCACTTGAGGTGAAGGAGGAGTGCAGATGGGAGGAGGAGGTGTTGAATCTGATGGAATGATAGAGATACATGGTGGGGGTATTACATAGATGGGAGTAGATAATATAATTGAGATGGGAGTAGGAATTGTTATTGCTTCCACAACAGTTGTATCTTTAGATGAAATCACTATTGGCTGATTTGTTGTTGCTCCCTAGATGCTTTATTATCTCCTCTTGGCCTTTGATTTATTCATTCTCTTGTGGGATATTAATGTCCTATCTACCTATTTTAGGAGTGTTCTATCATTATAACCTTCTATTGATGGTGGTACTCCCTTCTCCTTGAGTTCTAGTAGTTTTTCATTAATGCTCACTATTTATTTGGTCACTTGGATCCCTTTACTTTTCATCTAGTTAAGTGTTCTATTTATTACATTGGTCATTCTATCCATTAAAGAGAAAGACTCAAGAATAGACCACCTTACTGTTGGAAGGGGTTGATCATAGATTTGATTATCATAATAGGCCTTGTCTATTGGGAAATCATTATCTACCATGTCCTCAGGGATTGGTACCATGTTAAAAGACAACCTAATCCAAGGTCATTATTGAATAGTTCTTCAGTCTTACTTCTTATTTATCTTCCAATTCCTCCTAGTATTCTTCATAGTATGAGACATAGGAATATGTTGAGATTCCCAGTGTAGTAGTAATGTTGCTATGAACATAATAGAATGGCCTTGCCTCCAAAGCTCCCAAGGTCATTTGTGTCATTTTTGCATCTACACACTTGGCTTTGGCTAAGGAAGTGCATGTGTACCTCCCTATGTTTATGGGGAAATGAATTCTCACCTTATGTTTGCTAGATAACAACTTGTGAGTTTTAACTAGTTGTCTCACAAGCTCCATCAAATTCCAATTGTCATTCACATACCTCAGAAGGGTGTAAGGAAAACCACTAAATCCACATAATTTAATGTATGATTATGTGGGGAATTGGATGAAATAATGACCCTAATTGGTAATATTTAAAGTGGTAGCATTATATAATCTATTCTTCTCTAGTTTTTTGTCAGACATAACTTTGATGCAGTAAATGAATGCATCATTTACTCTCTTGAAGTGCTACCTACTTGCCTCAAGAGTGAGGTTAGGGTAATAGTTGAAAACTTTATTTACTTTTTTAGTTACTATTTTAAGTCTTGGGAAGGCTCTCCCCTTGGCTAATATATAAACTAGATAAGAAGTCATGTACAACTTCCCTATGTTATGGACTTTGATCAACTACATATGGATGGAGTCACTGATGAGTTATGTCAAGTGGATTTATTACTTATTCTAGTGGATTACCCATATATATTGGTACATATAGTCTTGTAATGTATTTGCATCAAGGTTACCAATGATCTTATGTAAGAGTATGATTAGATCACCTACTTCATCCTTAAAATCAATCCTTGTCAATGTTTTAGGCAATCTTGTAGATGTATCCCTAAGGATCCTTAGCCATTATTTATTCATCATCCTATAAAATATAGTGTTGTTATCTTGATATAATTTCTTTAAGGATTCTAGAGTTATATCTAAGTAACTCTCAAATTCAAGTATCAATAACATAGAGTCTATGAAGTTTGGGTCTGGGTTTAGAATCCTTTACCCTTTTTCATTTAGCACCTCTCTCTTATCCACATCATAATGCTTTATTAGTGTAAGAACCAGCTTAAGGACTTACACAATCAGGGGTAAAGCTGCTACTTAGGGTAATCTATAGTCATAAATTCTTTAAATCCAACCATTCTTAAATTCAGCATTTAATCTAGTCTAGAAATCGCCTAATTTAATGTGACCTAGGTCTGTGTCTATAATCTCAATTGTATTGGATTCCATATTGAGTGTAACATTGAGTACTTTGGATTTAAACTTCATCTCTTTCCCAAACATGAATTTTAGAGAAATTACTTGGGGAAAAACCAACTGTAGAGTTGGCAAGATTTGCAGGTGCAAAATGCAAGTGAAAGTTATGGTGGAGATTAAATTTGAAATTACACATGAAAATTTCATGGGGATATGTAATTATAATTATAGGTAGTAATCTCTAGCAAAAATGGTAGATGTAAATTACACTTGTGATCCTTAGTGGAAAACTTTGATAGAGATTGGGGTTGTTAAGTGCACATGAAATGTCTACATGACTGTGGGGTTGTAAATGCAAGTGTAAATCCCATGGGTTTTGAAGTTGCTTTAGCAAATTTAAAGTTCATGGGGACTATGTAGGGAATAAGCATGGGAATATTTATTGGTTTGGGAATATCTTTAGAATATGTGACTGTTTATATGAACTTTGGTAAAACACTAAGTTTTCAAGGAAAAGATTAGGAAATGGATAAAAAAATGCTAATATAGACAACCCAAACAATACCACAATGATTTATCTAAAAACCCTATTGATGTCTAAGAAATTCAAAGAAACCCTAAAAATGCAATCAAATTTACCAATAATGTGCAAGAAAAAAATAACTCAAACAAGCTTGATTGCAAGAAAATATGGCTTGAAAATGCAAGAGGTCAAATAGAATACCATGTAGGGGATGAATGGTAGTGTAGCTCAAGTTCATGGTTTAACAAGTGTGTCACATGGCTTGAGGTCATTGGCAGGGTCACAGAGCTCTAAAATCCAAATTAGTGAACTTAAATAATGAATTATAAAAAAACCTAATTAGATTTATATAACACTAAAATAAATGCCCCAATGGTGGTGGTTGGAAAAAGTCATGGAAATATGGAGTCTAGGAACAACTTTGCAATTTTTTAAACTTACAATTTGCATTTTGACCTCTAGATTAAATGAGAAGGTTTTGACTATTCAAAAATGGGAAGGTAGAACTCAAGGAGAAATTTGCAACTTTGTAAGTTGTAATTTTTACTTAGAGTTTTGGATTTTATAAGAAGGGTGGTCAATGGAAGTAGAACTCAAATTGTAATTTAAAACTCTACAAGTTATAAATTACAACTAGAGTTCTAGTTTCTATTTGGAGTGTTACATAGGAAGCATAGGTTGGGAAGCAATTTTCAAGTTTGAAAGTTATAAATTACATTCCAATCTCTAGTTTCTATGGGGTATGTGTTTTATGAAAAGTAGAAATCTACTTTTAATTTGAAAATTTTCAAGTTTCAAATTATGAGTGGGGTTATAGTTTTTTTTTGGGCTAAGTGTTTAGTGGGAAGCAAAGGTCTGGATGCAATTTTAAAGTTTGCAAGTTGTAAATTACATCCAAATATCTTATTTCTATCGGGCTAATGCATTATGAGAAACAGAGGCTAGGAATCAATTTACAAGTTTACAAGTTACAAATTGTAGTCCAATATTTGATTTTTTTTGGCTTAGGGAAATGAGTGTTTTGGGTCATTTTAAGGCATTTTTCCAAAAAATTAATGGTTTTCCCTTAGGTTACTTGACATTTTAACATTTTTGAGACAAAAATATTAAAATTTTTGGCGACCTCTATGGGATGATTTCTTGTTAATCAATTTCTTTCTAGTATCCTTCTAGTTCATTGGACATGGAGTCATTTTAAGCTTAACACACTTTAACTAGTGAAGAATAAAACTAGGATTTGCCTAAACAAGAACAAAATAGAGAAAATAGAATAAACTAAGTAAATAAAAACTCCTAATGAGTTGACCTGTGTGAAAGCACTTATTTGAAAAACATAACTAACCTTAATATACACAAAAATTACTTTTTTATAATGGATTCTAACCTCAAAATCAAGCTATTAGGTATATCCCATTGACTAGGATGGGTAGTTTTGATCCATTGAGCTTGGATAGCTAGAATGCATTAGCTCCTTTACACTGAGTTATTATATATGGACTGCTCCATATTACATCAAACTTGGTGTGCTTGCCTAGTTTAGCTTTGTTTGCATTCCATTTACGAACCATGTCTCCTTCATTGAAGCTCTTGTTAGATGTTTTTTGCTGAAAATCATTTTTGTTTGAACGTGATTTACTTCTAGAACTTTCATTGACTAGTTCCTGACATCTTCTAGTTCCATGAGTTTCATCAATCTTACTATCATTTCATCATTATCAATCAAATCTAATTGATGATTGAGTTCTAAAGATGGTAACTTAATTGACAACAAAAATCTAGCTTCCCTTCCATATACCAACATAAATGGATAGTTACCAATGGCTCTCTTAGGAGTGATCCTATCATCCCATAGTGCTGATTTTAAATTTGTGTGCGATGTCCTTTGGTTATCTTTCATTGTTATTTTGATAATTGTTATGTGATTTTTATTGGTATAATTGATCAAGCCATTACCCTATGAGTAATAATTAGAATAATTACTCAGGTATACATTGTGATTTATAACCCTTTCACTCACTTGAGTGCTCAAAAAAGGTTTGGCATTGTCTAAGATAATGGTGTGAGTAACACCAAACCTTAAGACTATGTCATGTATGAATTCTAGGATAGATGCCTCTATGGCATCTTTCAGTGTAACTAATTTAGTCCACCTCATGAAATAGTCAATTGTTTTAAGGACCTATATATGGCTTTCACTAGATGGTGGATTGATCATGCCAATGAATTCCAATCCCCATTGAATAAATGGTTGGTTAGCTTGAATTGGTCTGAGAGGGAAAGGTGCTAATATTTGCTTACCTATCAAGTAAACACACTTCTCATATTTCCTTACCCATTAATGGGCATATTTTAATATGTCAGACCAATAATATTCCCCTCTCATTATTTTATTGGCCATGGTTCTTATAGATAAATGTCCACCTGACAGGCCATCATGAAATTCTTTAAGCACCTTGGGGATTTGATCATGTTTGATACATCTTAGCATGATTTCATTCATATATTTTATAAATAATATTCCATCAACAAAAACATAAGGAATGGATTGGACTTTGAAGTAAATTTTTTTAGACTATTAAAAATCATACGAGTACTTGTCAGTCTATAGGAAGATGGTCATGTCATGGATCCATCTATTGAAAAGAGATGGATTAGTTGGTTAAGATGTAATTTGAGCATATATTGGTTTAGATATTATTTCAGCAATCTTGATATCATAATCCAACTAATTACATAAACCCTTTCCTCTTATAATCTTTGTAACTTTAATGTTTACATCATATTCCATGACTTTTGTGATCCATCCTACTTTTTTTTCATTTATTTCTCAACTCAGTAGGAACTCTTTCACACTTTGGTGACTAACCATCAGATGCATTTTATTATTAGAGATCATATTCCTAAACTTTTTTAGAGCTTTAATTATAACATATACTTGTTTCTCCACAAAATTTTATTTTTCTTCATAATCCTTCAAGGATTAACTTAAAAATGATATTGGTTGTTTCAATTATTCTTTATTCTACTAGGTTAGAATAGCTGAGATGTTGCCTTCCCCTTCAAAAGAATAGAGAATTAAATCTTTATCATAGTTGGGGTTGACTAGGGTAGGAGCCTGAGAAATAGTCTATTTGATGGCTTTAAATTTGTCTTTTTTATCTTGTGTCCACTTGAAAATGATACCCTTCTTAAAAATTGTAGTAAAGGGCTTGGCCATAGAGGTAAAATTTGGAAAAAATCTTCTTGCAAAGTTGATTTTTCCAAGGAAACTTTGTAATCCCTTCTTATGGCTTGGAAGAGCTAATGTAGATATATCACTTATTCTCTTTGGGTCTATTACAAGACCCTATTTTGAAAAAATGTGTCCTAGTAGTTTCCCTTCATGAACTATGAAAATGTAATTTTTTGGATTTAGGGAAACTCCAAATTCTCTATACCTTTCAAAAATTTTCCTAAGGTGATCTAGGTGTGCATCAACATGCTTTGAGTAAATAGTGATATAATCTAGGTATATCAGGATCATCTCATTATCAAACCTATGAAATCCATATACATGGCTCTTTGGAATGTTGGACCAATATTAGTTAGACTAAATGACATCCTTTTATATGCATACATACCCCATTTTGTATTGAAGGTAGTCTTGAACTACTTTGATTCTTGCACTAGGATTTGGTTATATCTAGAATAACAACATAGAAGGGAAAACCTTTTAGATCCTAATATAGTTTTTAAAATTTGATCCATGGGTTGAAGGGGATAATTATCCTTTAGAGACATTTTTTTAGATCCCAAAAATCTACACAAATCTTGATTTCACCATTATTTTTCCTTCCAGGGACCAAATTAGCAACCCAAGATGAGTGTTTGATAGGGAAAATAATGTTAGCCTCTATCAGTTTGGATAGCTCATTCTTTATTAGGGGTTCTATTTTTGAATTAATTAGTCTCTACTTCTATCTAATAGGCTTGGTATTTGGGATATGCTAGGTTCAAACCCCCTTAGATCATGATAACTCCAAATGAAGTTATCATCAAATTCTTGACACAACTCAATTAAATATTTTTTTAAGAATCATTACATACCTTTCTTATCTTTAGTTATTTCCCTTCTGAGATGGATACTAGCTCACAAGCTTATTC
The DNA here is from genome assembly GCA_037957365.1 of Torreya grandis. Classification (NCBI taxonomy): domain Eukaryota; kingdom Viridiplantae; phylum Streptophyta; class Pinopsida; order Cupressales; family Taxaceae; genus Torreya; species Torreya grandis. The sequence continues at coordinate 100,312 of JARHVA010002408.1, forward strand.
ATTTACCATGATATTCTTCTTTTCACCTTTCAATTGATCATCTGAGTTGAAGATGTTTTCTAGAGTAATAAGACCCATGGGTAGTTTATTTGTCTTCAACTAGATGATTTGATCTCCATATTGATCTTAGAGTCTTGACTAGTTTCTATTAGAGAATTCAGATTCTTCTATTAGAAAGTAGACAATTTGCTGATTACTATCAAAGACTTGCCAATTGGTCGCATTATTAGGAATAGATGGCCTTACTATCAACCTTACATGTTGGTTGTTTTTCTTATTTATTTCTTCAGGTAGGTTATACTAGGAGCCTATCGAGGCCATACAATCAACATCTTTACTTTGTGCTCTTGGTACCATTTGAATGTTTAAAGTGGTAAAGTATTCTAATGAGTCCCAAACCCTATGTTTGTAATAATTTAACAAATTATTCTTAGTTATGTTTATGGATTTCACTTAGTGAATAATCAACTCACTATCACCCAATATTTGTAGGGATTTTATCCCTCTTTCCTTGGCCAATTATAGGCCTAAAATCAAATCTTTATATTTAGCTACATTATTTATGAAACTAAACCAACATCTAAAGGAATAGAAATATCTCTCCTTTTATGGAGAGATCAAGACAATACCTATACCTACACCATTCTTTCTTCTCAAACCATCAAAGAATATTTTCCACATTCCTTGAAGATCTTTAGTTGGTTTTATAAGATTCAAGATAATTGCATCATTTTCATGGATGTAATATATACCCAACCCAGTTTCTTATATGTAATTTTAAGGATCAAATTGGAGAGATGATCTCTATTCATCCAAATGAGTGTCTAGAATGTCTTCCATAGGTGTTGCAACTTCATGATTAGTTTCTTTTTCCTGGTCCTATAATCTACAAATCATGTCTACAGGGTTAGGAGTTTATGGCTCAATATGGTCTTTATCAATTAGATCATCTCTTATTGTCACTCTTGTTCCATATCTCATCCTAAGAAACATGTGAGACCAATCTACAAATAGATATCTTCCCATTTTTGTAATGAAGTCTCATGAAAGACAAATGGCAAAATAAGGGTGGAGATCAATAACTGAGATATCCTTAAAAATTGATAAGCTTGGGCATGCACAGATAGGGATATTTAGCCATTTTATTGTCCTTACTATTTGAATAGTAGTCCCATCTAATTGTACTACACCTTTTGAGATAGGTGTATACTTAATACCAAGAGCATCAACTATTTTCTCAGGCATGATAGAACTACTAGCCCATGAATCTACCATGCAATTATGAATGAGATGCTTCCTTACTATGAGTGAAAGATAGAAAGGGGGAGGCTTGCCAATTTTTATCTCTTTAGTGTTAGTTTTTGGATAACAAAAATTGACTGTAGCATTAGGTCCCTTAGCTGGAACATTATCCATTATCTAAAAGTTTCTCAAATATTTATGTAGCAAATATATTTTCACTAGAATGGATAGTGATTCCCATGTAGTGGCATTCAAATTTGTCTTCTTCATCTATTAAAAAATACTAAAAGGAATTTTACCAACCTTATTTGGTGTTTTTTTAAGAACTATGTCTTCTTTTATGAGATTTGGAGTCAGCATTTTTGATTTGGACTAGCCTATGGGCACAAAGGGTGGCTATTATACTATGTTGCTCTTTGTAAGTTATTGTATGAATTTAAAAGTTATAGCTTTCTCCATATTTTGTGGTTGGTCATTCTCTATTTATATTTTATTTGAACATGTATTTGTTGTCACCAGAGCTCCACCATTAAATAACACCTCCTCCTAATTTACACCATAAAAGTCCTCTTGCTAGTTTAAAAGAGTAGCCTCAGCTTGAATAGGTTTGTGTGTATCTACTTGTTGGGAAGTGGCTTCTTCTTGTTTTCCTAGTACATTTGATATGCCTTGCACTATCAAGGCTTGATTAATGACACCATTAGGATAAGTATTTTGGTTATGTGGTTGAGCACAAGGATAAACCATTCATAGTCTTGAGCCAAGTTAATCTGAATAGATACAATAACTTTGAAAGTACCTATTTCAGGTAGAGCATATATGTTTGGAGGTTTTGCTTGCATATTTTGACCTTATGGTTGTTACATGCCTTGGTATGGCTGTTTGTTAGGTTGGTATACTTGGTTATCTTGTTGATAAGGACTATAGTTCTAGGATCAATGCCTCTTCATTACTACTAACTCATTGATAAAGCTCTTAAGTAATTAATTAACATCATATAAATCATTTATAGGTGTGGGAGTTAAATATAGTGCCTTGATTGTGGTGGGAATTGGAGGAATTATAGGTTGTGTAAGAGGTATTTTAATGAATAGAGGCATTGGTGGACTTGGGGTAATTTTTCCTACTTGTATTAGGTAATTTTATACCCTTATTACAATTTCATAGGTGTTGGGAAGTGTGGTACCACTGATATGATCTTGATATTCAATATATGCAGAAATACCCTTAAGGTAGGGAAACACCATATAATACTCCTTTAGGAAGGAATAACTCCACAATGTCTCTTCGAGGGGACAACCTCTAATATCCTCTTACAATAGAAGACTCAATGCTTGTTTGATATCTTTACCATGATAATCATCTCCTATATATATATATATATATATATATATATATATATATATATATATATATATATATATATATATATACATCTATCTAACCCATGGATGGGTAACCTCCTAATCCCAATGTAGGATGACCATTACCCAAAGTACTACTTCTACAAGTTACTCTATTATCCTAATATATTGTACCCATATAACTAAGGGGATGTGTGCCACATGTTGGCATCTCCATCAACCTATATACATTAATATATCATATCCCTAGGTACATATCATTACTTCCCTCCTTGACATGTTTCATCCCTGAAACATAGGAAGAAACCAAATAATGAGTGTGCTTCAAATCATTGCACACTTGTCTCCAATCTCGATCATCTAGCCATCCATATGTGATCTTGGTAGGTGATAGCTCTCTAAGCTTGTTTCCAAATTCCCTTGTGCTCCTTTGTTTTTATTTATGATCATAATTATACTACTTTGGTGTCCAAGCATAATTATTCCTCTTTTTATTCCATGTATCATATTCTGTTGTGCTTCTCTGATTCCAACCATGACCATAGTAGGTATTCTTCTATGCATAGTCATAATTATTTCCCCATTCATTCCATGTGCCATAGTATTTTTTCTTTGGATTCCATTCATATCCATAATGATTGGAAATTTTATTTCCTGTATAGACAAAATGATTGTTATTATGACACTTCCTCACCTAGTTCCATGATTGTTTCCTCTCATGATGATGTGGGTGTCTATATACCTCAACCTTTTCCAATACTTTGACCTTATCCACCTTTACTTCTACCTCTTCCACCTTTTCCTTCTTTGTCTCTTGAGTAGATGAAGTGCTCATTTGTAGTGTGTCTTTATCTATATCATCTGAATCTTCATCATGTTCTTCATCACCTATTTCCATCTCATCCTCATGATCTACCTGGATTGTTATTGGTGCCTTTTTCACTATGATATCTTGTAAAGTGATCTTCTTTTTCCTATACCAAAACTTCATGAATTTTTTTTAAACATTAATATTCATTGTTCCCAAAGTCTCTAACCATGGATATCCAAGAACTATATCCACATCATCCATATCCAAAGCATAAAAATCTGAATGCAAAACATATTTTTCCATAATGAGCTTCAGATCTTCAAACATTGAAATATTCTTACCATCTACTTGAACCTCTTTGATATTATTTTCTTGAACATGTAGATGCTTGGACACATTAATGTTGATGAAGTTATACTTACTGGTAGGGTTTATGGACACAATAACCTTTTTTTTTTGAATGCATCCATGAAATTGAAAAATTGACTCAGATTTCTTTGGAGCCAAATAATTTGAACCTTTATCATCCAATTCTTCTTCTTCTTCTTCTTCTTCTTCTATTGCTTCTTCTTCTTATACTTCTGTTGATTCTTCTATTTCTTCTTCTTCTTTTTCTGCTTCTTCTTCTTCTACTACTTTTTTTTCTACTTCTTTCTTTATATCCTAATGATCTAAAAAGATCTATTCCATTTCTTTCCATGAAGAAAACCTTTCTGTACAGCTCAATTGATCAAACCAATGTAGTGCATGCCCAAACAAAAAAGGAAGTAATCATCTTTGCCCAAAAGTTTTTGTAAAATGATTCTCCAAAAGGAGACACCATTCTCTGGCATCAATATCATCTTCCCCTGAAAATTTTTGCAACTCCATGATCCACAAAAAAAATTAAGGTTCATGAAACCCTAAAATGTCAAAACTGATACATAAAATCACAACAAATCACTTCAAACAACTCAAAAAATTTTGAAATTTTTACTATGCTTCTCTTATATTTACTTACATCTCCAGTAAAAATTTAGAATAAAAATTCCCTATATTTTGGAAGATATAGAGAAATTATTATAAACCCTAAAATAGCAATAACTCCCTCAAAAAAAATCAAAAAAATCTCTATTTTTTTACTGTGACTTATTTTAAATATTATCTATTTCTAGCAAAAAATTTGTGGAAAAATTCGCAACCAATCAAAAGTTATTGATGATTAAAAAAAAAACTAGGGTTTCACTCCACATATTGCCCAAATCAAAGCTCTGATACCACTTGATATGATTCAAATATTCAATATATGTAGAAATACCCTTAAGGTAGAGAAACACCATATAATACTCCTTTAGGAAGGAATAACTCCACAATGTCTCTTCGAGGGGACAACCTCCAATATCCTCTTACAATAGAAGACTCAATCCTTACTTGATATCTTTATCATGATAATCATCTCCTATATATATACATCTATCTAACCCATGGATGGGTAACCTCCTAATTCCAATGTAGGCTGACCATTACCCAAAGTACTACTTCCACAATTTACTCTATTATCCTAATATATTGTACCCATATAACTAAGGAGATGTGTGCCACATGTCAGCATCTCCATCAACCTATATACATTAATATATCATATCCCTATGTACATAGAAACCACCCATTAACTGAATCATAATATCTATATCACTATTCAAAGCTCTTAAGTAATATAAGAAAACATTATTTAGGGTTGGCTTGACCAATATTGGAATTCTATTCCATGTCCTTTGAAATCAAATATTGAAATCAGTCATGAGCTCATGAGGATCCCATTGAATAGCTTTTAATTGTTTAACTAGGGAGAGGTGGTCACTCTTGTCTTCAAATTTAGTGCATAGTGTAGTGCCTAAGTCATTCCAAACATGGATGGAATTGGGAGGCAAGCCTTTATACCATTACAAGGCTTTACCCTTGAAAGAAGAGACTAGGAGTATGATTGCAACATTATCTTATACCATGTTGTGGATTGAACAAAGATTAGTAATGTCTTATATACATTCTATAGGAGTGGTGTAAGTTTCATGAATAAAATATGGAAGTATTTTTAAAGATAAGGTAGGTATATCATCATACTGGGCCAACTGGAGTGGGTTGCCTCTAGTGAAGGCTAAGAAAATTTGATTTCTCACAGCTATAATGGGAGGTATGAAAATACAGGGAATATTTGAAGGATATGCAAATAAATTTTTAGGATATACTCTATTATAAGTAATAACTGATATTGAATTTTTTTTATATGGAAATGACAATTCCAAAAAACTGGCTTTCTTACCTTTAGTAGATGATCTTGTTTGCTTCTTTGGCATATGTAAACATTGAATTCCTAGATCTATAAGATAGTAGAGTCACTAGGTGATTTTAAAATGTGTACGGGGCTTGTACAATTCTTGTTGAGAATAACACCAAACTCTTTGTAATTTTTAGGTCCCATTGGGTGTGCTAAAAACTATTATCACATAGATTTTGCACACATATTAATGTTGTAGCTCACTTGTGCAAAAACATAATGATACAATGGGATCACCTCCAAGATGTATGACCTTATTAAATTGAGGTAAACCTCTAGAGAAGGCCAACTTACTTTCACAAAATTAGGTGCAACTAATAAACTACCAATCAATGTAGAAATTTTGCTTCTTAGTGGTCTTGCTCCTAAACTAGGGTTTGACTGTGCAAAAAGAGTTTTGAGAATGAAATTATAAAATTGGAAATGGTGATTGCACCAAATATGTTGTAGTGGATTTTAATGCTTTGCTTGAATTAACATAATATAATAATAAATATATTTAAATTTTTAGGAGCACAAAATCATGCAAATGAGAAACTAAAGGCAATATTGGGTATTCTTCATACAAGGGACAAGATTCTTTATTTTTAATCAAACAACCTTTCAAAAGGGTAAAATAATACCATAAGTGAAATTTCATGACTAAAATAAGAATTAAAACATCCATAAATATTTAAATAACCTTGTATACACAAATATTACACAGACAAGAAAGGTAAATCTTCAATTTATTTTCATTCTCCAAGTTACAACATGTAGATAAGTTATTCAAAATGCAAAATAATCTCTCTATCAGAAAAAAGATAAATGGGCTATGCCATAGCACCCATATTTATACAAAAAAACTCATGAAAGATATGTAGTTAATGAGTAAATACATGCCTAGTTGAAGAATATGCAAAATTTGGAAAATCCATGCAAAGAGGCATGATCTACAGCTGCAATGGCATCCTTGGATTGGTAAAATGGTTGGAAAAGATCATGCAACTAATGGGCATGATCCAAAATTATGGAGCATGGTGGAAACTTATGGAATCTTCATGTAATGTTTTTTTTTTCTTTAGGTCAACTGCAATGGCTTCTCCATGTAATGAGTTACCAAAGTGAAACTCAAACTTTAGAGCAAAAGATAGCTTTAGATAACTTAAGTTAATTTTTGTAAAATCCTAATTTGTAATTTTCAATTGGGACTTTTACAACTTTCAAGTCACACAATTATGACAAAATTAGAAATGCATTTTACAACATGTGTTTTTTCAATGTAAGTAACTCAAACTTGTCGAAATAGAAAGTGTAATTTACAAGTTTGTTTTTTTTAAACTTTCAACTTGTCAAAAAGGAACATGGAAATTACATATGGATCTTTCTCAAAAAGAGTTGTGAAAATGATAGCTGCAATTTACAAGTTACAAATTTATAATATTTTTATAATAATGAAAATACATATTACAAGAATGTTTTTGATAGAAATAATTAATCTACAACCAAAACATTTGAGGACTCTTTGTCACTCTTGGCATGTGTTTTCTTAATATATGCATCAAAATTCTTGAAGATCTCCAATATTTTATCTTTATCAGGACCAAAAGAGTAGAGGTTGCTTATCTCACATTTTATTATTGTATTAGGGAGTTCCCTTCTGAAGGATCTATATTCTTGAGTCTATTTTCCCATTTGATCTAATGTGTTATGGTACTTGATGAAATGGTGGATATAGCTCAAGCTAAAGGTTGTATCTATTATTGATTCTCCTTCGATCACTTGTTGGAATTTGTTCTAAACCTTTTGCACTAAAATGACATGGTTTAGCTAATTTTTTGCTTGACATGACAATATATTTAGTAAATCCTCAATGTCATATATCATATAAGTGGAATTTTCATGTGAAGCCTTAGCTTTATTGGTACTATATGTGAGTATATTTATTCTGAATTGATTTGCTCTGTCTAACTCCTCTTGCTCTACATTATTTCTTAGTATCTTTTTTGTAAGGAAAATTTCAACTTCAGTTATATCCACAGCTATCAACTTTGGATAGAAAAGGTTTAAACTTTTTATATTTTCTTGATACTTGTTTATTATCTCTCTCAAAGTAGCATTTATCTCCTTTAGAGTTGTATAGTGGTCCATTACTAGTTTAATAACTTTTTTTCCTTTAAGATGAGCTCTTCTACCCATTCCTTTGTGGCCCTTCCCATGCTACCAATTTCTATCACTACATCAAGTGTTGTTTGATCTATGATATGAGTAATATGTTGTGTTAGTTGGGTAGTGGGATCAATGAATTTCTTTAGTGTATTCATTATTTGTTCAACCTTATTCTACACTTCATCCTTAGTGACCTTGTCACTATCCATTTTCTCAAAAAGAGAGTTTGGATTGAATGTCATGCTTCAATCCCTCTCTTGTAAGATGTCCAAGGTAAACCTTTGATACCTAATAATCTCCCACCACTATATCTTCTTTATGTTTTTCTAGTGGGGGGATTGCAATCTCTACATCTCCCATATTGAATCATACAATATCCTTGAAATGGTCTAGGAGTTATTTTGGACTTTTTATTTGCATCTGTGAGGCCAAAATATAATGTGTTCAGGGACACCATCTGCATCCATTTCTTCCCCACTATCTATTCTAACCAACTAGGAGTAACATTATGTTGTGTTGACACTGTCACTTGAGAATCTATAGATAAAGATGCTACACTGGTGGGCACATTGACAAGTGTTGTATCCTTTACTGATGTTATCATTGATTTTTTGGTAGATGTCTTTACAACCTCTTCCCTATTGTCTTTGGGTTGAGTGTTCACATTTGTATCAATGACATGTTCCATATCTACCTCCTTTGAGTGGGTTGGGGTTATTTTTAAAATGAAAGATATGGGTACAATGCAAATGGATGTTTCTATTTGGGGTGTGGGAGATGGAAGTGATACCAATGGATGAGGAATAGGGAGTTGGAATTGAGGAACATATAAAAGTGTGGAGTTCAAAACCTTGAATGAATCAATTAGTGTTATAGGGACACTCAGGTTTGGTAAAGTAGGAAAGGTGAAGGGAGATGAAGATGAAATAATAGTTATCCCAAGGATTGGGATGGCTAGTGAGATTGTAGCCAAGATGACTGAATCCATAGCTATATATTATTATGTAGTATTGGTGATTAATAAGGATGAGATGGAAGGGATTGTAGATGAGATAGAAGGAATTATGGAAAGGGGGAGTGAGATTATGGGAGAAGGAAGTGGAATGGAAACTTGAGTATCTAATTGAAGGAAGACCTAAGTATCTAATTGAATTGATTGAGATGTTGGAAATGGACTTATTGACACAAGTAAACTGGTGGGAATGGAGAGTGATATCACTTGAGGTGAAGGAGGAGTGGAGATGGGGGAAGAGGTGTTGAAGCTAATGGAATGATAGAGATGGGTGGAGGGAATATTATAGAGATGGGAGTAGATACTATAACTGAGATAGGAGTAAAAATTAGTATTGCTTCCATAGCAGTTATATCCTTAGATGAAACAACTATTGGTTGATTTATTGCTACTCCCTGGCTGCTTGATTGTCCCCTCTTAGCATTTGATTTCTTCTTTCTTTTGTGGGAGATAATTATCCTACCTATCTATTATGGGAGTGATCTACTACTAAAACCTTTTGTTTATAGTGGTACTCCCTTCTCCTTTAGTTCTAGTAGTTTTTCATTGATGTTCATTTTTTCTTTGGTCCCTTGGATCCCTTTACCTCTAAGCCAGCTAAGTGTTCTATTTATTATGTTGGTGGTTCTATCCATTAAAGACAAAAACACATGAATATACCACCTTATTGCTAGAAAAGTTTGAACATACATATGATTATCATAATAGGCCTTATCTATTAGGGACTCAATATCTACCAAGTCCTTAGGTACTAGTGTTATGTTAAAAGCCTTGACCTGATCCAAGGTCATTAGTGAATAGTCCTTCAGTATAACTTCTTCTTCATCTTCTAAGTCCTTCCAATAGTCTTCATAGTTGGGGACATGGGAATATGTTGAGATTTATAGTGTAGTAGTAGTGTTGCCATGAACATCATAGAATGGCCTTGCCTCCAAAGCTCTCAAGGTCATTTATGTCATTCCTACATCTACACACTTGGCTTTAGCTAAGGAAGGGCATGTGTACCTCCCTATTTTGATGGGTAAATGAATTTTTACCTTGTGTTTGTTGGATAATAAATTGTGAGTTTTAACTAGTTACCTCGTAAGCTCCATTAACTCCCATTTGTCACTCACATACCTCAAAAGGGTGTAAGGACAACCACTGAATCTACATACTCTAATGTATGAGTATGTGGGGAACTAGCTAAAATAAGAACCCCAATTAGTAACCTCAGAAGTGATAACATTAGAGAATCTCTTTTTCTCTAGTTCCTTGTCGAACATGACTATGATGTAATAGATGAAATCATCATTTACTCTCCTAAAGCATTACCTACTTATCTCAAGAGTGAGGTCTGGGTAATAGTTGAAAAATTTATTTGCTTGGTTAGCTACTATGTGTAGTCTTAGGAAGGCTCTTCTCTTGGATAATATATAAACTAGATAAAAATTCATGTATAACTTCCCTATGTTATGGAATTACGTCAACTACTTGTGGATGGATTCATTCATGAGTTGTGCCCAGTGGATGTATTGCTTGTTCTAGTGGATTAACCATATATATTGGTACATAAAATCTTAAAAGTTCTTCATGTTAGGGTTACCAGTGATATTATGCAACAGTATTATTAGATCACCTACCTCATCCTTAAAATTAATGTTTTAGGAAATATGGTGTATGTATCCCTAGGGATCCTTAGCCATTATTTTTTCAACACCCTCTGACATTCAATGTTTTTATCTTGATATAATTTATTTAAGGATTTTGGAGTTATATCTAACTCTCAAATTCAAGTATCAAGAACAAGGAGTCTATGAAGCATGGGTCCAGGTTTAGAATCCTTTATCACCTCTCTCTTATTTGTATCATAATTATTTTATTATTATTATTTTTGTAATCTAGTCTTTAGCTCCTAAATAATAAGGGTCTAGAGCAATAAGAAAAATCTAGTTTAATGGGGAAAAATATAGATTTTTAATAGGTAATTTTATAAGAGGAAGAATAATAAACTTATCTAAAATCAAGATGAAACAAATGATCCAAGGGATGGTAATTAAGGTGAAAGATTTAGACACTATTAGGAATCTGAATTTGGCTTTCATTTTCTATTTGGATAGGAAAACCGAAATAGGACACCCTGGTGTCTAGTATTGTAGTCCTTCGATGACATTGTTATCCTCAAGATCTAAGATTTCTTGGTTTTGTTCACCAAGTCAATGTGAGGCTATATACCAAATTGTGAGGTCCAGAAGTTAATATAGCTCATTATACATCTATTTCAATCTCCAAAACTTGTATATATCTACACACATGCAAACAATGAATACATCAAAAATAGTAGGGGGAAAACTAGGTTAAGAGAAGAATGATCACATGATATAGAACATGATCAAATGTATTTATCCCTTAAAGAAGGTGCATAATCAATGGACATGAAATATTCAATAATGACTTTCACCTAGGCCCTTCTTTGATCAAGCATGCAAGTCTATGTGTGATGCAGAATGTTGAGTTATACTACTGACCACTTTTTATTATGTCTAATGTGCCAAAATAGTAAGTACTAGATATAAAATGTCTTGTGTATTAATTTATATAGGAGACTCATTATTTTGAATTAGGGGGCTTTATTTGCAGTTGGCTGACATTAGAAAACTTAGGGATGAAGCAAAAAAAGGGGGTAAGACTCATCCAGTGGAAGAAATTGACCAGTAAGGCTCAATTTAACTTTGGATAGGAGCACTAGAAATTGAACACCTTAATTTCTAACACTATAGTCCAATCCCAACACTCTTATTCTATAGGCTAAGGACTAGGGGAGATGGAATAAGCATGAAAAACTTGACCTAACTGAGGTGGAATGGTCGTTTGAAAAGCTCAAGATGACTAAGAATAGGTAAAAAGGTGAATTAAGCTTGAAACAAGACCAAGATGACTAAAACAAAAGACATGACTAAATGTGAACAAAGATCCTATTATCTAGTTGGAGTCTCCTATGAAATCACTGTGCAAAGACATGATATGTGTAGTTGCTTGACCAATTTAGGGTGTATACATTTGCCCCCCTTTTAATCTAGTGATACAATGAAATGAAGTACTAGAGTAAAAGAAAGAAAGAAGATGTGTACCTAAGATTACCTATGTGGATATAAGTGTGTTAAAAAAGGTTCCAACTTCTTAACTAGGGAAGTGGATGAAGAACTGAATAGTGGTAGGAGAAATAAGGAATCCTTGAAATGGATGCCCCCTGTACTAAATCTAAATAGTGCTTGGAAAAAGAAGGAATCCCTGAAATAGATGCCCCTTATATTGAATTTGAATAGAAATGAGAAATGCTCAAAGGCCCAAAACTAATGTCTGCCCTCTATCTCACATAAACTCATATAATCTAGAATGTGTGTATAGAATCTATATGATGTGAAGAGAAAAATTTAGTATGTCCCCAATCTGAACTAGAACTAAAAAGTGCTTGAAGGTCTAAAACTAATGTCTTCCCTCTCTCCTGCATAAACTCGTATATCTTGGGTCTAGATAATGCTATGGACCAACCACTATATATGATCATACGGTCTGACTTGGTGATAACCTAGGTAGATCTAGGTGTAATCTAAAATTTTGGTAAATATGTAAGAAGAAAATGGCATGTCTTGACATTCTAATCTATATAATCCTAGATGATAAAGAACATGAACATCTATGGCATGCCCCTAAATCTAGTATGTGAGTAATCTATATGTATAGTCTGGTAATATGTATAACCACATGTGATATGAGCTATCATGCCATGCCCCATGTACAAAACTAGAGATCAAAACATTGTGTTCTACACTATGCCTATGATATGTTATTTAGTCTGTAAAAATATCATGTTGTATAAAGCTATATGTGTGAGACATGTAGTGATATACATGCCCCCAAATCTGATGTCTAGTCTAATCTATATCAAAGTTGCTATGAATCCATATGATGTAAACCACTATATATCTAACTAATCTATGTATTTGTAAACTGAAGGTATGTCTCTCTAAATATCTTAAATAATGTTGAATGACCCATATAGTCTAAATCACTGTGTATTTCAATTGATCTAAGTTAAACCTCATGATCTACCTATAGGAGGTGTAAAAACTATGTTGAGTGACCCATGTAGTCTAAATAACTATATATTTCAATTGATATGAGTTGAACCTAATGATCTAACTATTGGAGGTGTAATAACCATGGTGTATCCACTTATGAAAGTGGATGGGCATGTCAATAAGTATAGGAATAGGAATAGTAGGAATGATGCCCCCCTTTTGGGGAGAGGGACAAGATCTATGATAGAGGAGGTTGAGCCAAAAGTGATGACTAGTGGTGTAATGATAGAAGTGAGGTTGGTATAGTTTGAATTGATTGAATTTTATAACTATTTACTCTCAGTTAAAATCTATACATACATACATACATACATACATATATATATATATATATATATATATATGTATATATATATGTATATATATATATATATATATGTATATATATATGTATATATATATATATATGTATATATATATATGTGTGTGTGTGTGTATATATATATATATATATGTATATATGTATATATATATATATGTATATATATATATCTATATATATGTATGTATATATCTATATATATATATATATGTATGTATATATATATATATATATGTATATGTGTGTGTGTATATATATACATATATATATATATATATATATGTAGATATATACATATATATATATATATATATATATATACATATACATACATACATATATATGAGCTATTGATTGATTAGACTAAGTTGTTTTTAATGATAAATGAGCTATTGATTGGTTAGGCTAATTTTTTTGATAGTTGGATGAGTATTTTATTAGTTAGGACCAAATTATATGTTTGGGTAAAAAATTGGTATAGAGATGTGTGTGACATAGTCGGAAGATGATGTACTAAGAGATCAAAGCTCATGTGATATCAAAGGTATCATTATTATGATTTTGTGGAATAAAATAGCTTTTAAAACGGAGCTATGAGGTTGAAGTTACAAGAAAAATGGTATTTTGCTTTGAATGAGAAAGTTGTTTGATATAGGAAAATTGGATTGATTCTAGATTCATTTGTGAATTGACTAGGTTAAGATTTGGAGCTCTAGAGTAGGAGATATGTTGAGGAGATGAGAACCTATCACAACCTGATTTGAGCAGTTGGTAACCTAGATTGAGGCTGGTGGGGAGTTACCGTGGTAAGTAGCTAAAAAGCATGATTTTTCCCTATTTGGAAGCTTATTTTGGATGTTTTTGAGCTACTTTAAAGTGTTTTAGGAAATTTCCACTACTTCCAATACTCATGTCTAGGAGTCAATGCTCATATCTATTGTTCAATGTTGTTGTCTAAGTTTTGGTGCTAGTGTCCTTTTGCAGTGTTGTTATCCACTAGGATTAGTTTTTTGAGATTGGCTATTTGTTGTTGGTTAGGTTGGTTGTTTACTTTGCCATATTTGATTGATACATATGTTATTTTTTGGTGTTTTTATAGGGCAAGGTATGGATGAGGGAGTTTCATAGAGGTTAGGTTATGAAGACATTGTGGTTGTTACCTTTATCAGTGGATGAGAGGGTTGTGATGGATAGAGTGGGACTGGGTCATGTGTGTAACCTAGGCACTATGCAGTGGGATAGGTATCTTATTACCACCTTATGTGAAAGGTGAAATTTAGACACATGTACTTTCTATATTCTTACTAGAGGGATTATGATTATCCTAAAGGATGTGTACCATATTTTGTATTTGTTGATTAGTGGATGGTGGGTGACATTACAGGATGACATATGTATAGATGCTATTGATCATGCATCCTTATACTTTGTTGGTGTGCCTTCAGGAATACATAAGAGAGGTAGTGATAGTGATGTATTATTTCTAGTTATTGTGTAGTCAAGTGGTGTTCCACATTTGTGGATGTGGTTAGCTGTGTTACTAGCTTCATTTATTACTATGGATGGGAGTGGGGTGTCAATTATATATAGGATGCATAGGATCATGCATAATGTAGAGGTGTATGGCATTATGTTCTCATGGGGTAAAACTATGGTTGCCCATTTATATAAGGACCTTTACTAGTTTACTCAGGAGGCATTTAGTGGTGGTGTGAGTATGGCTACTTTATTGCATTGTTGGGTTTATGAGCACATAGAGATTGTGCAACTGATAAGATTATTGAGGGAGAGATGGGCACCTCCACATCCATTTAGAGAGTGGTAGATTAGTATGTTGGATACCTGATCTCTTGGGATAGATCATTATAAATAAGTTTTAGATAGATTGGTAGCTTGGGATATCATATGGAGGCCCTAAAGAGGATTCCTTGGGTAGCCTAAGGATGGATTTTAGTTTTGGTATATAAGGGTCAGTTGTTGGCTACATGATCATTAGGTTGGAGTGTATGAGCACTTTTAGCATGAGAAGGTGACTAGATAGTTTAGGGTACCAAAAGACGTGCCCCCTATAGTATGGGTATGGATGAGGAGTGCACAGGGACCAACAAGGGTAGGATCTCATGGTAGACCTACCAAGGCTAAGTTAGCACCATTACCTTTGGATACGTGAGATGAGGTTATATATATTCCTAATGTAGATGGTGTTAGATGCATAGAAGCATATACCACATGGTGGATGAGGCATTGATGGGCTTCATTATATCCTATTGGTGGAGGGGATACTCTTGAGTATGAGTATCCTACTCTGATCTAGATGATGGGAGGTAAGCATTGATTATATTTGAATCATATATAAGTTTGTGATATTTTAGCTTATCTTGAAAATGTATGTCTAACATAGTGTTTGTATTTTTGTGTGCAGGTGGAGTGGGATGTGTTCATGATGAAGCACCTATAGGGGGAGGAGGTTGAGATGATGGGTTCTAGGAGACCATCATTGAGTCAACACTCTAAGAGCTAACATGGCATGTTCTTGATGATGTAGTGGAGAAAGGTTTGATAGAGTGAGTGATAGTTACAACTGATAGTTATGCTCTTTTTTTTGATAGGGTTATTATAGCTATAACTGTATATGTTAGAGTAGCAGGAGAGAGAGATACGCTGAGGGTTGAGTTAGATAGGCATAGGATACCTCTAACTGATTATAGAAAGATGAGTATATAGATTATGGATGAGTAAATAAATCTTTAGAGGTGGTATGTAGACTTTCATGAGGAGCATGGTTGGTTGTTGGAGTGAGATAGTCATCATAAGATCTATTTGATAGTTCAAGGAGGTGTGGGGACATCGAGTGCTAGGCTAGACTATGGGACTAGTATTGGAGGAGAGAGTGAGATTAAGAGTGAGGGCATGATGCCTATTCATAATTGATTGTAATTGATATAACGTATATGTATTTGAAAACTTGGTTATATATATATATATATATATATATATATATATGGATGTTGGTTTTATTTTGTCTCATGCATACTATGTTATGGGATTTGAAATATAATACTATATTTGTTGCATATGGTCATTGTAGAAGTAGTTGATTTGGTATCTAATGTTGAGGTTGTATATGTGTTATATAAAATGGTACTTGGAATATGATTTGATTGTTGTTGATATGTTTAGGTGTGATGTTAGGTTTTTGATTTCAAATTGTATGTAAGTAAAGAGCTTTATTTGATTTGTAATTATATATGGGAAAAAAAATGTTGGTTTTATAATTGTGAAATTGTTGGGAAAATTTGAGTCAGTTTGAGGTTGGTAAATTGTTTGGATGGGTTGAGTTGGTTTGAGATTGGTAAATTGTTTCGATAAGTTGCATTAGTTTAATGTTGGTGAAATAGGATTTGGTAAGATTTATATTTTTGATAAGTTGGTTTTGGCTATGGGTAGTTATTCAGAACTAGGAATGTTAGTTATTAGTATGTGGGCATGTAAGATAGCATGATGTGTGTATAACTTCCCTAAGAGTGGCTCAAGAATACAAAGGGTAGCTAGACCTTTGGCTCCATCATTGCCCTACTAAGTGAAGCTTTATGAAATGAAACTAGTATGAATATATGGTGTGGTATCTTGTGTTGTATCATTATTTAAACCATGACAACCAACTGAACAAGTGCCCATATTCCTCATGCTATGTAGGAATGTGATCTGTATCTAATACTATCTATTGTGTACTACCTATAACTATGCATGGAGATTTTATAAAATGTAACTTTATTAGTCATGTAGCTAAAATTGTGTGCTATGAAGAAGGCTCATCTATCTATAATTGTATACCTCGTGGCTTTCGCTGTGATGTGTATGACTATGAAATATATCAAGATGGAGCTGAAACCTATAATGAAGGTTCATTTAATCTTAATTGTAGTGGATTTTTACATGAGATAAGACCCAAAAAATCTATCCATAGTGAATATTTATCATGAGTAGTACTCTATGGTGTAGGGTCATTTAATCTTAATTGTATTTGATTGCTATGTGAGATAGGACCTGGAAAATCTGCCCATAGTGAAAATTTCTCATGAGTAGTACTCTTCTATGGTCCCTGTGACTCTGCTAGATATGTATATGGAACTACACTATGTATTCCTCAACTATAGTGTTATATGTAGGTTGTTCTTGCTGTACTAGTTTCCAAACCTCTGAGGTGATGAAATAGGAGATCTATGAGATTCTATCCTAAAACCTACATTGTTTCATGATGAGTGACCAATGATTCTTGTAAAGGAATGTCTTGGGATGACTCAGTCATGGAGGAATGAGGTCTAGGGTTCCATGATGGAGGAGATCTTGGTGCCCCCTATGTGAATGTTATGATGCCATTATCAACACATCTAGTAACATAATCCTTGAGTCCATAATAATCATTATCTTTATGTCCATGGATATGATGATAGTTACAAAAGAGTTGACGTGGTTGTCTATGTAAGAGATGTGGATCTCGTCAATGAGTAGAAGGTAGTGTGATTAACCTCATATCTAGTAGTGTTGATAATATGGTAAATGGGCTATCCCACTCTGAATCAAACTATAGTGGTGCCTTGCTATTATTCTCTATAGTGCAATCTGTAGGTTGTGCTCTAGAAATTAGCTCTTTATTCTTGATTAGTTGCTTTTTTGGTTATGGTTTCCTATCTTGTTTAGGACATGGTGGATGATAAGTGCTAGGAGTTATAGTTTAAAATGTTGTTGTAAAGTCTAGAGTGATCTAATCAACTGAATCTACCTCAATCAATCCTAATTTCTTTTTCAAAGATAAAATTGTATAACACAAGTGTCTGAAAGAAGACTCTGTCTAATATAGTAGATGCTCAAGGAGAGGTTGGTGAAGCTCCTTAATAAAGATATGTCTAATCTCTAAATTTGCTAGTTTGTATATTTGCCTTAACATGTGAGCCTTGAATCTTAAGCTATACTCACTAACTGGCTCTAAAGAATTTCGATGTAGTGTGGCAAGTTTCTCATATGTAATATGAGGGCCCATATTTATGATTTAATATATGAGAAATTCCTCCCCTAATTCATCATATGTGTGTAATGAACCAATGGGGAGTAGATGGAAGATCCAATTATGTGCTTCCCCCACTAATGTCTATTAAAATAGCTTGAGTAGAATCAAAGGACTCACATGAGATGACAAAGCCTTTTGAAAGGCTTGAAGGTGTATGAATGGATCTCTAATTCCATTAAAGTGCAGTAATGATGGTATCTAAAAATTCTTAGGTAATGAAGCTTTTATGAATGTCTTCAAAATAGGGTTACCATGTAGATCATTAGCATCCATCCAAGACTTATAATCTTTGTTTTCTAAGGTAAGGAGATGTACTTGGTGTTTTAATTCACCAACTACATGCATTAAAGAGTATCTCTTGGGATGGTACGTTAGTATCTTAAAGTGGTTTGTTTAATCATTGAATTTGATTGTTAATTTTAACCATGGTAATGCTATATTTAAGAATTAGACCATAAAGAGGGGGTGTGCTCACTTAAACCTTGGGAGTAATGGTAACGTAGACCTTATTGGAGAGATGTGGGCTACCATTCTCTTTAGGTGAAGAGTGATAATTGAGCTCTACTGTAGTGAGGGGTGGCTTGGGAGATTCTTTGGTATCTTTATGTTTTAGTGAATCACATTCTAATTAAGTAGAAGATGTGCTATTAACATTTACATGTGCATTATTTGAAATATAATCATTCATATAAGTATCAACTACATTTGGAAGTACATTATGTTTGAGAGGAGTGAGAGAAAGGTTAGAAACATGAAATGCATATGCTTCTTCACTATGTGCATAATTATCATCATTGTTATCATATATGTAATATTGTTCAAATCACTCTCATTTTCATATTCATTGGCATGGTCACTATCATATTTATTATTACTTCCATCATTGCTAGGGAGAGGTGTAAGAGAAGAATTTAGTTATTTTCTAATATGTAATAAATTATCATTTGAAATTGGAATATCATGTGCATCTATGTTATCCATTGATGAAAGACATGCATTATTTTAATTTACAATACGAGAAGTAAGAAAAGGAGGTTTTTCATTTGAACATTCTTTTGACAAAGTAGAGTTAAGAACATGAAATGTATCATTTGAACTATGCATTGGTAATTTGATTCTATTGTGTTTATATTATTGTAATTTGAACATTGAAGGAGAGAGAGAGAGAGAGAGAGAGAGAGAGAGAGAGAGAGAGAGAGAGAGAGATATTAGGTTCATGTGGAAGAAAGTTATTGCCAATAATAGGTTCACTTGGAAATGCATGACTAATTTGTTCATTTAGTGCATTGTGCATAAGAGAATGAGGTGAGAAGTATCTTTCCCATTTATCAAAAAAAAAAATTTTAGAAGAAGGAATAAAATAGATGGGTTTGAGAGAAAAAGGTGCATTTATTTGTTCTTTACTATCATCATTATGTATTTCATCATATCCCTCATTACAACAATAGTAATTATCTTCATTGTAAATAAAAAAAATTCTACATTCTTAGCTAATGTGCAATTTTGCAAATTTATCCAATCATTGTCATAATTATAAGAAAATTTTAGGAGTCTATCTATGGGATGAGAAGGAGGAATTGCCTTTGTCACCATTTTATTTCTTTCACCAAAGAGAATTTTTGAAAGTACTATGAAGTAAATAAATCCACAAAGAACTGCTATCATCAAAATTTTGAAATTACTTTTGATAATCCAAATAATTTGCAAAAAAATCAAATTATTTTTCCAAAAATTATAAGGGAGGAAAAATTGAGGTTTGAGGACCTAGTTTGGAAATCTAGGGTTTTATAATTTTGGAAAATTAATGCAATAATTTTAAATTTTAAAAATAATTTTGAATAGGAATAATACACAAAATTTTATATAAATATCAGAATTATGAGATTAAATTTTTTGCACAAGAAAACTAATAATATTGAAATTTTTAAATTATTTTTGACAAAGTAATCAATGTGCAAAAATTCCAAAATATTTTTCTAAAATTTATAAGGGGGGCAAATTTGAGGTTTGAGGACCTAGTTTTGAAATATAGGGTTTTAAGGTAAGGTTTTAGAATTTTGGAAAATTATGTAATAATTTTAAATTCTAAAAATAATTTTGAACAAGAATAATGCACAAAAATTTATACAAAAATCAAAATTTGGAAATTAAATTTTTGTACAAAATATGAAGGAAAAACCCTAAGTGTAGTTAGAGTTTTAGGTTTGTTTAAAGTAAGTCAGGTTCACCAAAATATTTTATTATTTTTGGGAATCTAGTGGTTAGATCCTAAATAATAAGGGTCTAGAGCAATAGGAAAAATCTATTTTAATTGGGAAAAATATAGATTTTTAACAAGTAATTTTACAAGAGGAAGAATAATAAAATTATCTAAAATCAAGATAAAACAAATGATTTAAGGGATGGTAAATAAGGTGCAAGACTGAGACACTATCAAGAATTTGAATTTGTCTTTCATTTTCTATTTAGATAGGATCATTAAAATAGGACACCCTAGTGTCCAGTGCTATAGTCCTTCTCTGATGCTATTGTCCTTAGGATCTAAGCTTTCTAGGTTTTGTTCACCAGGTCTGTGTGAGCTTATGTACCAAATTTTAAGGGTTAAAAGTCAACAGAGCTTGTTGTAAGTATATTTCAATCTCCAAAACCTATATCCATCTACACCCATGTAAAAAATGAATACATCAAAAGAAAATGGGGGAAAAACTAGGTCAGGGGAAGAATGATCACACGATCTAGAACCCCTATTGTCTTGGTTATTTGCCTACATTAACCCTCAAGCTACGGTCTTAGACCAAATGTAGTTCTCCCTTAGGGAATGTACATAATCAATGTGCATGATAAATGCAATAATGCCTTTCACCTAGGCCCTTCCTTGATCAACATGCAAGTCTATGTGTCATGCAAAATGTTGAGTTATAGTATTGACTAATTTTTATTATGTCTAATGTGCCAAAATAGTGTGTTAGATATAAAATTCCTTATGTATTCCTTTATATAGGAGACTCATTATTTTGAATTTGGGAGATTTATTTGTATTTGTACAACATTTAAAAACTTATGGATGAAGAAAATAAAAGGGTTAAGACTCATCTACCAAAAAAAATTGACCATTAAGGCTCAATTTGACTTTGGATAGGAGTGCTAGAAACTGGACACCCTAGGTTCTAGTGCTATAGTCCAATCCTAGTGCTCCTATCCTATAGGATAGGGACTAAGGGGATATAATATGCATGAAAAACCTAACCTAGATAAGGTGGAATGATCATTTGAAAATCTCAAAATGACTAGGAATAGGTAAAAAGGTGACTCAAGCCTGAAACAAGACCAAGATGACTAAAATGAAAGACATGACTAGATGTGAACAAATATCATATTCTCCAATTGGATTCTCCTATGAAAGGACTATGAAAAGACATGATATGTGTGGTTACTTGACCAATTTAGGGTGTATACACTTTGTTAGTGTAAGCAACAACTTAGGTCTTTACATAGTCAAGGGGAAAGTTGTTGCTTGGGGCAGTCCATAGTCATAAATGTTTTGAATCTGGTCATTCATGAATTTAACATTTACTCTAGTCTCGAAATTACCTAGGTAAATGTGATCTATGTCTATGTCTATAATCTCAATTATATTATATTCTAAATTGAGTATAACATTAGGTCCTTTAGATTTAAACTTCATCTCTTTACTATACATATATTCTCAAGAAATTACTTGGGGAAAAACTAACTATAGAGTTGGCACAGTTTACAAGTGCAAAATGTAGGTGAAAGCTTTGACAAAGATTGGAGTTGTAATTTCAAATGAAAATTTCATAGGGATATATAATTTTAATTACAGGTATAAATCTCAAGTTGAGATTATAGATGCAAATTACACTTTTGATCTCTAGTGGAAAACTTTGGTGGAGATTGGGGTTGTTCAATGCACACGAAATGTTCATGGGACTGTGGGGTTGTAAATGCAGGTATAAATCCCACAAGTTTTGAAGTTGATTTAGCAAGTGAAAATTCCATGGGGCCTATGCAAGGAATAAGCATGAGAATATTCCTTAGTTTGGGAATATCTTCAGAATATGAAACTAGTTATATGAACTTTGGTGAAACCTTAGGTTTTTTAGGAAAAGCTTGGGAAATGGATAGAAAAAATGCTAACACAAACAACCCAAACAATACCACAAAAAACTATCTAAAAACCCTTTTGATGCCAAAGCAATGTAAAGAAACCCTAAAAATGCAATCAAATTAACCAACAATGTGCAAAAAAATGAAGATAACTTTAAAAAGCTTGATTGAAAGAAAATATGGCTTGAAAATGTAGGTATTCCCTTCTCCTTGAGTTCTATTAGTTTTTCACTAATGATCATTATTTATTTGGTCATTTAGACCCCTTTGCTTCTGAGCCAATTGAGTGTTCTATTTATTATATTGGTGGTTCTATCCATTAAAGAGAAAGACTTAGGAATAGACCACCTTACTACTGGAAAGGGTTGAGCATAGATCTGATTATCATAATAATCCTTATTTATTAGGGACTCACTATCTACTAAGTCCTTAGGGACTAGTGTTATGTTAAAAGCCTTGACTTGATCCAAGGTCATTATTGAATAGTCCTTTAGTATTACTTCCTCTTTATCTTCCAAGTCTTCCCATTAGTATTCATAGTAAGGGACATGGGAATATGTTTATATTCCCCATGTACTAGTAATGTTGCCATGAACATCATAGAAATGTCTTTCCTCCAAAGCTTTCAAAGTCATTTATATCATTTTTACATCTTCACACTTAGATTTGGCTAAGGAATGGCATGTGTACCTCCCTATATTGATGGGTAAATGAATTTTTTCCTTATGTTTGTTGGATAACAACTTATGAGTTTCAACTAGATACCTCACAATCTCCATTAAAACCCATTTGTCACTCGCATGCCTCAGGAGGGTGTAAGGACAACCAATGAATTTGCATACTTTGATGTATGATTATGTGGGGAACTAGATGAAATAAGAACCCCAATTGGTAATCTCAGAAGTGATAGCATGAAAGAATCTCTTATTCTCTAGTTCTTTGTCAAACATGACTATGATGCAGTAGATGAACTCATCATTTACTCTCTTGAAGTGTTGCTTGTTTGCCTCAAGAGTGAGGTCAGGGTAATAGTTGAAAACTTTATTTTCTTTGTTAGCTATTGTATTTAGTATTAAGAAGTCTCTCCCCTTGGATAATATATAAACTAGATAATAACTCATGTAGAACTTCCCTATATTATGGACTTCCATCAATTGCTTGTGGATGGAGTCACTGATGAGCTATGCCTAGTGGTTTTATTGCTTATTCTGGTAGATTACCCATATATATTAGTACATCCAATCTTGGAAGTTTTTTGCATTAGGGTTACCAGTGATCTTATGTAGGAGTATGATTAGATCACCTACCTCATCCTTAAAACCAATCCTTATCAATGTTTTAGGAAATCTAGTGGATGTATCCCTATGGATCCTTATCCATTATTTATTCATCACCCTCTAGCATCTAATGTTGTTATCTTGATATAATTTGTTTGAGGATTTTGAATTTATATCTAAGTAACTCTCAAAAATTAGGTATTAATAACATGGAATCTATGAAGTATGAGTATAGGTTTAGAATCCTTTCCCCTTTGTCATTTAGCACCTCTCTCTTATCTGCATCATAATGCTTTGTTAGTGTAAGCACTAGCTCAGGGATTTGCATAATCAAGGGGAAGGTTGTTACTTGGGGTAGTCCACAATCATAAATGCTTTGAATCTAGTCATTTTTGAATTCAACATTTACTCTAGTTCATAAATCACTTAGGTCAATGTGACCTAAGTCTATGTATGTAATCTCAGTTGTATTAAATTCCATACTTAGTATGACACTAGATCCTCTGGATTTAAACTTCATCTCTTTCCCAAACATAGATTTTAGAGAAATTACTTGGGGAAAAACCAATTTTAAAGTTGGCAAGATTTGTAGGTACAAAATGTAGGTGAAAGCTCTGGTGGAGATTAGAGTTGTAATTACACATGAAAATATATAGGGATATGGAATTGTAATTGCAGGCAAAAGTCTTAGGTAGATATGGTAGATAAAAATTACATTTTTGATCTCCAGTGAAAAAATTTGGTGGAGATTAGTGTTGTTCAATGCACATGAAATGTTCACGGTACTATGGGGTTGTAAATGTAGGTATAAATCCCACAGGTTTTAAAGTTGCTTTAGTAAGTGAAAAGTCTATGGGACTGTGCAAGGAATAAGCATGGGAATATTCACTAGTTTGGGAATATATTCAAAATATGTGACTGGTTATATAAACTTTGGAAAAACCCTAGGTTTTTAAGGAAAAGCTTTGGAAATGGGCAAAAAAATGCTAACACAAAAAACCCAAATAATACCATGAAAAAATATTTAAAAACCCTATTGATGCCTAAGTAATGCAAAGAAACCTTAAAAATGCAAACGAATTTACCAACAAAATGCAGGAAAATGAAAATAACTCAAATAAGCTCAATTGTAACAAAAGATGGCTTGAAAATGTAGGAGGACAAATAAAATATCATGTAGGGGATCAATGGTGGCAAAAATCAAGTTTGTGGCTCGAATGCATGGCTACATGGTGGTGAGTGCATGGTTCAAAATTATGGTGCATGGTTTAAGGTCATTGGTAGGGTCATAGAGCTTCAAAATCTAAATTAATGAACTTAAATAATGAATTACAAAAACCCCTATATATTTTTATAAACACTACAATAAATTCCCTAGTGGTGGTGGTTAGTGAAAGGCACATAAATTTGGAGTCTAGGAGTAACCTTGAAATTTTTCAAAATTTCAATTTGTATTTTGACCTCCATATTTTGTAGGATGGTTTTGACTCTTTTAAAATGTGAAGATAGAACTTGAGGATCAATTCCCAACTTTACAAGTTGCAATTTGCACTTAGAGTTCTGGATTCCATAGGAAGGGTGGTCAATGGGAAGTAGAACTCAAATTGAAATTTGCAACTTTACAAGTTATAAATTATGATTGAAGTTATAGTTTTTGGTTAGAGTGTTGCATAGGAAACATAGGTTGGGAAGAAATTTAAAAGTTTTAAAGTTACAAATTGCATTCTAATCTCTAGTTTCTATAGGGTATGTGTTTTATGTAAAGCAGAAATCCATTCAAAGTTTCAAATTATGAGCAGGGTTCTGGTTTCTACTAGGCTAAGTGTTTAGCAGATGGTGGAGGTCTAGATGTAATTTTTACATTTTTAAGTTGAAAATTGCACCCAGATCTCTAGTTTCCATTGGGCTAATGTATTGTGGGAAGTGGAGGTTGGGAAGCAATTTGTAAGTTGCAAATTGTAGTTCAATCTCTGGTTTTTGTCGACCTAGGAAAATGGGTATTTTGGGTCACTTTAAGGCATTTTTCCAAAAAACTAATGGGTCTCCCTTAGGGTACTTGACATTCTAACATTTTTGGGATAAACATATCAATAGATATGAATAATTTTAAAAAATCATAATAGAATATCAAAGGATTTGATAATACTCCTCATTAAACACTTAGAACTATCACATTGAATTTAAAAGTAGGTCCCAAAATAACACCTACTATTTTTTAAGTCATATCAAACCAATTACATAATAATTTACTTTTAGGGAGACCCTAGATTCATGCCATGGAGGTTGTACCTTATATATCTATTAGATGTATCAAATTTATCAATGATAGATATGAATATACTCTTCCAACAAATGATTCACCCTTCATAAACTATATAATGACCCAATCACAATTTAAGGATCATTATATTATTCCACCTATGTAACCTATCACACTTTATCAAGTGCATACATATGAGGTAGGTGTGTTAAGTATAGAACATGCCAAATCACCAATAATAAGTATTCAAGAAGACATACATCAATCATTACCATCCACTATATGAAAAGAGGAGACAATAATCGATCTACCTATTTTAGCAAATTTAGAAGACCCAAACTATATAATTATATATTGTATGATAGTGATGATGATGGTATGTAATATCCAATAGATGACAAGTTGTGTAAGTTAATTTTCTACCATGTTGATCTATAATATTATTTATCCTACACTATTTTCATACATGTGGGTGTCGGGACATATTGAGATGATTCGTATATAGTAAAAAGAGATCAATGAAAAACTACTATGGAAGAACAATCTTCAAAGAACAAGAAAAAAGTTATAGTCCAAGATGATCATCATAATGAAATCATTAATACTTGTTGTAATATCAACTCATAACAACATCAATAAAAAAATCAAGTTTTATGTCTAAAGGTTGTATCACTTAAATAAAAGATATAAAATTATCTTAAGTTCTCAAATGTCATAGTTAATGTCATATCTCTTCATGAATAATTACAAGTTGAACAACAGAAGTAGGTTGAACAACAATAATTGCAAATATCATAATTCAAGCACTTAGGTTTCTAAAAAATAAATCCAAAAGGAATAGTTTCAATCAAACAAATAAAATAAAATGTCACATATAAAGGAAGCACAAAAAGAAAACCTATTTCCAATTAAGTAAGATAACACTCTCAATAAAGGATTTCTTGCAAAGAATAATCAAAATCAAGACAAAGCAAATACAACTAAAATGGTTTTAAAAGAGGTAGCTATAAAACATTTATGATATCTAGAGCCTTTGATTTTTAGTCTTCACATTGATGTCAAGCAACATACTGAGGTTTAGGTTGTTTCCCTTCATGAAGCTAATATATTAGAATGATACTTATTCAATATATAACATATGATAAACAATGTTTGGGTAATATTATCATGCCAAAATGTTGCATCAGATCCATTTAGTTATCTATCATGCTTAGTTCAAAAACATGTTCAATTATAATTAACACTGACCTTACCATAAATCAATGCAAGGTAAAATTTGTAAAATCATGGATGAGAATAATAGAATCAACTTTAGGTAAATATTATGACTCTATTATATTCAAGCATGAAGCTAAAATGGTAAAAATCTCGAGAACATATGATCCCATCATGCTATAAAATCAAAGAAAATACTTCTTCAGTTCTCATTCCACCAAATGAACATCATACAATACATATAAAAAACTAAACAACATTGGAAAATATAATTATAAACTAGGGTGAAATTGGATTTACATACATAGATAAACACAATTATCTCAATACCATTCCATATTTACAATATCAAAAAGATGGTTATGACCCTGATTGATATTATGCAAAATATTGGTATGACAATCCTAACAACATAAGATCTGTGTAGTGGCATCCCATTCCAATGGGTGAATCAACTCAAAATTCAATTAGTGATTACATAAGTTACGTATAAATCCATGGGAATGTCCTATGGACCAATTTATTTATTAATTAAAATAATTCCAAAATATTTAAAAATAAAAAAAGCAAAAAATATCAAAAAATCAAAACAAAACAAAAATTATTGTCAAAAATACAAAAACATTCAAAAAAATAAAAATTCATGATCTGAGCATGACATAATATGTTAGTTTACTTATTTTTGTATGTTATTTATCACATATTTGGGAGATGGCATATTCTCTTCTATACATATGCATTTCACAAGGTATATGAGTGTGATGCATATCAAAAATTATACATGTATTCTTATATGTTATAATCTATTTTACCTAATGGCCATGCCTATGTTGGTTGCATCTTATTTTACAGATTACACTATCATAGGTTATATCTAGCTATGACCTCATATGCAATGTTGAGTTACATATCTTACATGTGTCTTGATAACCACTCATATTTTTATATTATGCTATATATATATATATATATATATATATATATATATATATATATATATATATATATATATATATATATATATATATATATATATATATATATATACTTATTTTTTATAATATAACATCAATACATGTGGATGTAATAGACTAGTTTTCACTTGTTATATGTCTCTTTGATGTTGTTTCCTTTCTTTCACAATGGGCTTAACATTTTTTACTTATTGAGTGTGGCACTTATCAATTATGTGCAAAAATTATTTGAACATCTCTATGATATTTTTGCTTTTATTGTAGACATTTCAACATTTGCATTACTTGTGTCTCTTAGACTTATGTGTTTAAAATATTTGTTTGTACAACATTTAAACATGTCCCTTATATGCAACCCTTTGTCCTTATTGTGTGACATTATTGTGTGTAGTGAATATGTGCTTGCTAATATTATTTAATGGTTCTATGATACATGCCATGCACTTTTACATGTGGTTACCTTATTGCATGCCTCATTTATAAATATATAGGCATAACACTTTATATGTCTTATATTCAATACGTTACATACATGCTTGAAAATTACAATTGTATTTTCTATGATAACATTCTATCCAACATGATGACATAATAATATATATTAATATCTTTATCACATGATACAACAAACTCTTCTTTTGAAATGAGTGAATTGAAAGTTACATCCCTTAGCTAAAAATGGGGGAATCACATTGTGCTTGTCTTATAGATCCAAATCTCCATGAATAAATTTGGTATAAAATGTAGGTTTCAAAAATATAGAGTATAGATTTTCAAATATTTAAACTAATGCAAAAAATATATTCTATAATAAAGTACATGTTTTCATATATTTAAAGTATTTTAGAAATCAAACATATGAAATATATTAGCACATTGATATATATTTTTAAGGCATATGACATGCATATGCACTCACTTATAAAATACTAAAAACACAAAATCATACACACTTGAATGCATATGCATGGGCATTTGTAAAAAATTACAAGAGACGAGTTACAAGTTATAAATACATTTATAATTAAGAAAATATATGCACAAAAATTTATATCATTGGTACATATTTAGAGGGAGAATGATACTCATTTATGTTCATGCTTATTCAAAGTGGAAAAAATCAAAGTTTTAAAATTAAAAGTTGAAAAATTCAAAGTTTCAAATTTGTAAAGTTTTAAAGTGGAAAGATTCAAATTTTCAAAGTTCAAAATAAAATTATTCATTTCAATGCAATTCGATGGGGGCATGAATATCCTTCAATCCTTTTTTATCATGAAAGATAAGATCTAGATCCATCTATTATGGTGTGTTTAAATTTGTGTGGGTGATGTACATCCAAGTCTAGTGATACTCAATAGCCTTGGCATCATTTTTAGTGAACTTAGCATGGTTTCACCTTTTTGGATAATTACATTGGTATTATTCTCTATTCTTGAGAGTTATAATAATGTATCTTTACATATCAATAACTTGATTAGTTATTCAAATCAAGAATTGATCACTCCCAATTCACCATTATTTCAAATTATCTCAATGCTTCAATAAAGGGGCATGGTTATTCACTATCAACTATAGGTTATAGGAAAAAATGGTTTCACCTATATATAGGTGTACTCCACCCTCGATCTCTTTGTAAAATATTAAAATTTTCAAAGTTAAGTTTTCTCAAATTTCAAATACTTAAATGACTACTTCATGAGATATTTCAAGGTTTATTAAATTTGAGTGCCCAACACAATTTAATTATCTACTTAAATGCAAAGTGTGTTATACATATTTAGGTTCAAATCTTTCTCCTTTACTATAACAATTTATTTTCTATAATAAAGGAGGGAAATGTAGATACATAAATCTGGTCATAGGTACCTAATAATGTTAATTCTTGACACATTCCACACCACATAACTTATTCTCAAATACATGACTCTTATTCATCATTCCTATAAGCCATTTCTCTATATGTGGGATCAACCTTTTATTTATGTTATCATTGTATAGAACTTTCAAAGTCAAAGCTCAATTTTTCTAACATAACCTTCATATTATCCCCAACAAAAGATAGTTGTCTTTGATCCTTCTAGATAGGTCTATGTTAGGTGAATAAGAGTGTAATGCACCCTTATCCACTTATAGTAGTCATGTCTCATGCTAATAATGACTAGTTTATAAAATTAAAAACATATTTTTGGGTATTAACACATGTTTTACATGGTTAGGTAAAGGAAAATTTCAAAATATTTACCTAGTCAGTTATTATCTCCATTTGTTATTCACTTGGTTCAAGATTATACACTTATGCATATTAAGAAAATATTCCCTATTATATCTAAGTTATGAATCATTCACAAAGAGAAGACATAATTCAAATTAATATCCCTCTAAATAAAGTTAATAACTGTCATTTTCAAGTATTTAATCCATCTTCTAGTTGTATACATATATTCAAAAGATCACAATTGCACATTCACTCTAGGTAGGAGAACTATTTGTCCTTGATTTCCCTCTTTGGAGTATTGGATACATAGGTAGTGATTAATCATTAAGGGGTTGGTTGAGGTCAACTCATCCCATTACACTCCCTTTTTTTCCTTGAAACTTTTCAAGCTATCAAAGTGATCTAAAGGTTTCAAAGCTAATAGATGATAAATATCAATTTCTACGCAACTAAACCCTAGTTGTGATATCTCAAATTACTCAGCATTTATAGGTGAAAAAGGTGTACTGATCAGTTTTTACATAGCTAACTAGAATAAGTATATCATCAATAGACTTAGGCACACTCCATTATTATCCACTTATAATGGTATTATGTATAATTATCTTATGCTTCTACCTTTAATCTATCATTTCCATAATTTTATTTTATTTGTCTTTCCTATTAGTAGCCTATCATAGTCAACTAAAATAAGTTCACAGTCAAAAAATTAGAATGCACTATACTATCATCCACTTATAGTAGACCTATTCATATATTTTTTATTATATGCCTGATCTTGATCCTACACAATCACCTCTTCTCTTGATATCCACTTATAGATAACTATAATAGTAAAAAAAAATGGTGTCCAAGCTCATTATA
This sequence comes from Torreya grandis, assembly GCA_037957365.1. Classification (NCBI taxonomy): domain Eukaryota; kingdom Viridiplantae; phylum Streptophyta; class Pinopsida; order Cupressales; family Taxaceae; genus Torreya; species Torreya grandis. Next base: position 131,647 of record JARHVA010002408.1, read on the forward strand.
TATCTTCGTAGTGTTTTCCAAAAAAAAGATTTAAAAAATTATCAAAATTAGAATTGTTAATTATTTTAAATATTTATCATTCTGATATTCTCTATTTTTACACCTATAATCACATAAAGATTAATTTTTTTAATAAAAAATAAGGTAAAATATTATGAGACTTTATATATAAAGACTTCTCAAAATTAAATTAATAACTTATGAATACCCAAGTTGACAAAGTAAAATAAATAGAAAATCACTAGTCCACATAATTAAATGAGGAGGAAGAAAGGTAAAAGGTCCCATAAATATATAATGGACATAATTGATGGTTCATTGATTATGTCTAGGATAAAATTAAAAAAATAGTTTTTCAATTTTACCCTAGGCATAAAAATGATAAAGGAAGAATAGAAGAGGCTTATAATCACAAGGAAAACACATAAGAGATATAAAATAAAATAAATAGAATAAATTTAGACCATAAAAATAATTATAAGAGGCAAATAACACACAAAAAGGCACTAATAAGACTCTAATTTGAACTAATGATCTATATGCATAAAATCGTACTAAAAACATTACAATAATAGTCCCTTTACTAAAATTAGGTGCTCACGCAATTCCCCATTTTCTATTGTGTGTATGAATCCATATGTGTGTCAAAGTAAAACAAAATTTAGACACGTACCTAAACTTTCCTAAGGCATGGAAGGATGATTTCTAATTTCTAGATTGGGTGTGAAAATTTTGATGTAGAAGAGGCTTCTAGTCACAAGGAAAACATATGAGAGATATAAAACAAAATAAATAGAATAACATTGGATGACACAAATAATAAGGAGAGGTAAATAACACATATAAAGGTACCAATAAGACCCTAATTTGAACTAATGATCCATATGTAGAAAACCATACTAAAAACATTGCAATAATAATCCTTGTACCAAAATTAGGTGCCTATATATTTCCCCATTTTGATGTGTGTGTCTATGAATATACATGTGCATCAAATTAAAACAAAATTTAAGCACATACATACACTTACCTAAGGCATGGAAGGATTATCTCTAAATTTATAGATTAGGGGTGCACCCACATTCAATCATAAACAAATCTGGTTTACTTACAAGTAAACAAGTAGTAAATGTCTCGATATATTAATGTGAATATAGTAAAATGAAATAGAAAATAAAAAATAATCATATGAAAAAATTAACCTAGTGGTACATGAACCATGATGTTATTCATGGGAATATCTCGTACTATCAACTAAAAATTAAAATATTAGAACTATCAAGTTTAAAGGTATTCTAAGACATTTAGGACTTTAGAGTAATTCTTGAAAATTTTAGTCCACCTTCTTGATCAGGGAAGTAGACATTTAGGGAAAGTCTTAGTCCATCTTTGTAAATATATTTTTTTAAATTACAATCCATGCAAATCTAAATCTAGGTGTAGAATATATAGATGTATGACCCCCTTTTGAGGTGAGGGATGTGTACTTGATCTTGCATATCACTCATCATATAAAGAGTTGTGCATGTCATGTGTCATCATATAAAAATATAGCCATATTTTTTAGAATATTTTAAAACACATGTATGTAGTTATGTAAATATACCATCATGTTGATAGTAATAAATGACTCATGAGAGTATGAGATGATCAACAACAAAGGAAAACTATATGCCCCATTATAAGTGGCAAGAAAGACAGAATATGTCTATGTATTATCATATAGGATATATCTCATCATTTAAGTCTTATCAATTACCAAAATACTCATATGTTAATGTAGTAAAAACAAGGGAATATGAATGAAGGGGTAATGTATATGCCTCTTTCTGAGGTCAACATACCCCCATTTCTAAAAATGAGGACCCTTGTTTCAATTTTTTAAAAATTTGTGATTTAAATTAAAAATGCCACTTGATTAGATTCCTTTATTTGAATATTATCCACACCTGGTCCTCATTTTTATTCTTGTCTTTTTTTTACCTAATTTTGCTAATGGTTACTTTACAAATTTTTAGGTTGCAGGCTTAATGGAGTATTAACATTATGGACAATGTCTAGGGTTTCAAGCTTAAATGATAAATTGACCCTTTGATTAATCATTGGTTCTTAATTATTCAATTAAATTCATGTTTGAACATCTAAAACCCCTTAGTCCAATTCTTTTAACCTAAGCCTTTAAATTTAAATTCATTTTTTTGTGGGGTCACTTTAGTTGAAAATTATGTAGAAACACTTTATATTTATTTAAAACTTAGCTTATATTTTATCCTAATATGTTTTTCATGTTTATTAACATGAATAAGACCTTAGTCTAAAATTCTAATGCTAATTTATTTATGACCCAAGACCCCCTTAATTATTTTATTATCCACCTAAAATAATTAAATGCAAGGTCCCCTTTGTTATATTTTATACTTGGTCTAAAGTTCATCCAAATTTTTAATTATATTTATTAATAAAATTAAAACCTTAGGTTAAAGACTTTATCCTAATTCCTAAAGCTTACTTCAATTTTTTTTGTCCATAAGAACAGAAGGGACTAACAAAAGGATGATAAGGGGCAAGATCTCAAAACTCAAGCAAAAGATTTATGGTTTAAAAGACTCTTCAAATTCAATAATTCAAGCACCTAGATTAATGATGTGTGTTTGATTAGGCAAAGATGATCCTATGGTGAGTGAGACATCAATAAGTCAAATAACCTGCAAGTAAATAAAATAACCAATCACATCTGACTCTATGGATAAAAATCTAATGGTACATATTCATCCTCTCAAATTAGATCTAATGGCATGTATCAAGGTCAAAATGTCAATAAGCCCTATGATTAAGTACAGAGATGACAACTGTCATACCTATAATGGATAGTTAAAACTCAAGCATTATTTCAAATATCAATGGTGTGTAACTAGATGTACACATTTTGATCAATGGTGATCAATAAGTCAAAACTTTAACAAAGCCCTGAGAAAAGCAAGAAGGTGATAAGTGTCACAATCATGGATACTGTGTCAGAAAATCAATGGTACGCAAAGCAAAGGAAAAGAAACTAGAGGATCTAGATCGACAATGCATGTTGATCTATGCAACTAAGATCTAATGGTGTGTATTAAATGTTGACTTCTCAAAATGAACCTAGGATGAATGTGAAGTTACCACATGGTACAAAGGCATTGTTCAAAAGGAAAATGATAGATGGAGGCATAGAGAAAGCTTTCATAAGTGACACATGGAATAATCTTGGGTACCAAGCATAAAGGGTGACCAAAAGTATTCAATCCTTTGAATCCAAATTAATGGTATGAGATAAAGGAGAATTTTCAATGGGCCCTAACCCAATGATATGTTAACACGTGTCTTAAAAGACAAATGGTCACTTTTTAAACATTAATGAGTTGTGTGACATGGTGAAACCACATAATTTCCAAATCATATCAAGAGATCTCATGGACTCTAAAAGGAAAAGGTATAAATATGATATCTAAATGCAAATCTAAGTCATGAAGCTCTCAATTTGCTGTCACTATTAAAACTCTGTATGAACTTGCTTGAACCTCTAGAAAGCCCTAACACATAAGGAAGCCCTAATTGACCCTATTTTCATTATAATCAAGCCAAGAATCATTAATTTATCACCTGTTCAAGGATATTTCAATCCAAAATTGAATTGTAATCCACTTGTGAGTGAGTTGATAGAATTCATAGCAAATGGTAGCTCAAAAGGGTGTTTCTAAGGAAGATGTTGAGTTGTATTAGACCTCAGATGTAAAAGAAAGGGTTTTTAGCGACACATAATTTATCACCAATGCATTAAACACTAGAGACAAAAATTGGTCAAACTTTTTTTAGACCAATGAGAACTAGCACCCATCACCCAAGAGAATGAGAAGAACATGTCTACCTAGAGGTTGTACTATGGCATAGTTATAATCTAAATTACTGGTCTCCACTATGCGGTAGCAAAACATAAATTATTTCATTGTATCAATATCCTTGATCTAATTTTTAAGGATGCTAAAATAGATAAAGGTTGGAATCATGTATGTGTACCAATTGTCTATTTTATGGTTGATAAATATATTACCCCTCCCCTAGATGAAATTATTAAAATTTATTTGAGTATGTATATCTCTCATTAAATATAAGAAAACTAATTTTTACATGATATCATACCTCTTAGATGCTCTCTGTGCCAATACCAAAATCCCAAATCAAAAGGAATGGTCACCTAGTGGAACACAAATAGTTTCACAATACTATTCCAAGCTACACATATTCAAGTATAAGGATCACATTCAATTCATACATGATTTTTTCTATCCAAACCTTAGTGAATCCATCATCATTCATCCCATGGAGAGAGTTATCCCACTCATTAGGTAGTATGTTCAAGCTATGGGTGATATCTGGTTATACCCATATTATATAGTTATTAGAATTTAAGGGACCCAATACACTCCCCTCAAGCTACCCATCCATGTGCCAGATAAAATAGCAAAATAAGAGGTGGCTTATCATCTATTTCATGATATAGATGGTCTTTGTAAGACCAAAAACTTCCCCATAATAATTGGGAGGACCATTTTAAAATAATGGGAAAACATTGAGATAGCCTCCAAACATAGAACTTATTTCAATTTGTAAATAGATGAGCTAAGATAGTGGGACCCTTATGGGAGGGTTAAGGAGCATTTAAGGCTTGAAAATGTTTTAAGTGTGCCTTACGATCATAATATTGGTGCTTATGATCCCTTTTGTATCAAGGCATCTAGCTACTCGAAGGTCATAAAGAGGTTTAAGGGCCATAACCTTAAACCTAAGCCCAAAGTAGAGAAGAACCAAAAGGGAGATGATAGAATGAAACTTGGGCCTAGGTAGTACCATTTATTAAGTAGTACACCTATTATACCTCCATTAACTCAACCATTAGTAGAGTATAAATCTGAGACACATATTAAGTAGAGACCAAAATAAATAAGCCCTGATGAGATTGCATCATCTTCAACCCATGTAGAAGAATAAGAATTACCTCAGGAGAAGGTAAACATGATAGCATTGGATCTTGATGAGACTATAGAAGATGTACTCAAAATTTCATCACTAGTTTATGAATCAGATGATGAAGAAGCTCAAATTGAAGAGGCCAAGGAAGAAAAGGGTAAGGTAGTATTAGACTTAGTTCCTATAGAAACCCCCAAAGAAAGGTTGAACTAGTCATTATTCTAGTAAAGACCAAGAAGCCTAAAGTGACTTTCACTCATCCTTTGAGTGAAGTCAATTTATTTAGTGAGGAGAACCTAATTTATGGACCAACTATTCTAGAGTGGTTTGTTTATGGACCCAAATTATATAAATTTCCTACTACATATCATCCTTGGGCTATGATGCAAGCCATTAACATCCTTGTGCATGAAAAAATCAAGCCATGGATTGTGGCTCTACAAAAATAAAATGAGATAAGATTGGTTACTCTTAAATAATTAAGTGGAACACAAATGGAAATCCTAGCTCCTCAGGTAACACAATCCTCAGTTGGTGTCAAATTTGATCCCAAAACTATTATTTTGTAGAGAGTAATGGAGAAAAGAGTCATGATAGGTGGTGAGGAGATCACTTATCAAAAGGGAGAACCCATGATTGGTCTAACCCCAGTAGTAGGACAAAATCCTAGAGAGAAACCTATTTTTGAGTATAATGTATTGTATTTGGCCAAGGCACAGTCAGAACAATTACAGATAGTGATTAAGGGCTTAGAACAACAAAAGGAGAATTTGGAAAAATAGGTTGTCTTATCAATCCCAAAAGCTATGATAAAGATGTTTGAATCATCTTTTTTTGATATTTTCAACTCTTTAAAAGAAATGAAACCTAGACAAAATATGGTGAGCCAACACAATAATTTGTCTATGAACCTAGTCCACCAATGGTAGAACTCAAGAAACAAATTAAAGGATTTGATTAGTATACTAATAAAGGATCAAATTCCTAGATTTGAAAAAATTATCTTAATCCACCTAAACATGGCATTGGAAATAATGGTGGACAAGATCAAGGGTATGAGAAAATGGTCCAAGAACCTAGAGGAAATTCATGAAAATGGAAAATAACTAGTAAATAGGATGGAGCAGATACTTGGGAGCATGATCACAAATTCCACTACTCCCAGCCCCATAGTGATAATCACTAATGAAGAATTAAAGTTGAGAGCTGCTCAAGTTATGCAATAAGTGAGAAACTAGAGCCAATAAAATATTGGGGTTAACAATAGCAGGGTCTTGGACATGATCCTAAATGTTAAAGAAAATATAGCACATGTAAGAAGTGTTAAATAAGCCATGGAAAGAGATGAAAAATACTTCAAAAACCTATAAGATCAAAATTATGGACTCTTAATGGATCCTATTTTCAATTTGAAGTTAATATATGAACAACACACTAAGACAATGAAGATCTTACAATAGCAACAACATGGCACTTCATTAGCATACATACCTCAAGGTCAAACTAGTTGATTTAAGAATATTTCTTTTATAACTTAACATGTGTAATATTTTGAAAAGAGAATATTCTTCTTTATATAGGCATGCACAAATTGTAAAGCACACTATATACACATAATATTTTCAAACTTTTATTGATTACTGACACTTTGTATCGTGTAGGAACCTTTCAATTTTTAATATTTTTGAGTGTGTGCCTTAAGGGGTACACCAAGAAAGGGGTGGGTAGACCATTAGTGATTCATATACATTTTTCCACTTTCCATCCACACACTAGCCTCCTAAAACCATTAAACCCCAAGCTTATTCTTCTTATTTCTACCCATTCCTATCACTTGATATGTCTTATCCTTCATTCCTTGCCTTACCACCCTTTTGACCAATTAATTGTGCTAGGTTAACTAGGTTGACCTAGCATAGTTTAGGGACTTTTTCTCTCTTTTGGTTTGTTGGCATCTTGACTGACCTAGCACAACTAACATGTTTAAATGCTTTTAGGGTAAGATACTACTATATATCCAAGGTCATTTACCACCATTTTAAAGATAATAATTAAGTGAAGAAGTGCAATTGAGCATCTACCTATTGACCATTCTACTTGGGGAATAAATATTTAGGGTTCAATACTTTTTTTAGATCTCTGATCTCATCTTGTGGATAAGTATTTTGGATGCTTGGATAGCTTTTGCAGCCTAGAGCTGATTTATCTTAGTTATCCTTACATACCACAACAATCTCTTTCAAAGCACCTTGGCCAAGGGGCAGATTGAGGCTTTGTGGGTTCATTTTCAAAGGTAAGTATTCCTAACTTTATTCATCCTTTGTAAGAGTAGCTAGATAGTGCATTTATATTCTTCTCGTCCATGTATTAGGATGCTATATACATCGACCTGAGTATATGTATTCTATATATGTTTAGTTTAGTTATTTATTTGTTTTGTTTCTAACCCCCACTTTGTGCCACAAGCTTTGGTGTACACTAGATTAGATTTACTTTTCTTTTTATTAGATTAGTTAAATATTAAATCATAGGACTCTTTAGGGGTTGTTGTGCGATTGTGTTATATTATAGGCTTTAGAACCCTACCTCACATGGTGTGTTGTGATAAGTGATCCCCTAATTAGGTCTAGCATATCCTCATATTCATCATGCTCTTACTTAATAATTGTATGCCCCCAATCGAAAGTGTAGGTGTGCTCTATCCCATTTAATCCAGGATTAATTTATAGACATGATGCATTTTTTATTGCATAAATTTTGGTGAACCCAATGTGAAACTAACCCTTTCAATATTTATTTCATTTCTATTCATCATTGTTTTTATCATATCTTTACTATGTTCGATCAAACTTGTTACCCAGTTATTTATCTTGGTGCATAGGTTTGCATGGATAGGCTACTTGATCAACCATCTTGACCTGATATACATTCCAAACTTCCAATTTAGCCTATTAGGTTAACCAAGTCAACCTAGTGAATTTTTAGCACTTTTTCAATAAGTTCTTACACAACTTATTCAACTAGTTCAACCTAATTTGTAAGTTACTACCAATTTTTCCAAGTTCAAATCATCAATCTTCTTCTTTTCATCTCTAAACCATTCAGGTTGGTTTCTATTTTTTCTATATCTTTATTTTTATGTATTTTCCTTTCAATTTTATATTCTTCAAAACTACCTCTGCACAGTCAACTAGGTCAACCCTATGGACCTAGTTTTATGTTCTGTGTTTTTTGAAATAACTAAGTCGACATGACCAAGTTAGTTCACTTTCAAAATTTGCTTCCATAGTATAGGTTCAACCTTATTGATCTTTTTCTATATGATTATCCATATATTTTCTCAACTATACCTTATTTTAAAGTTAGAATAAACCATATATAATTAATCACATCTTTCTTTTAAGTTGCTTGTATGCTTAGAATAGTTCACATAGTCTAATTAGGGGATTTACAATCAATCATTTAGTTTCACTATTTTTATTATTTTTCACACATGACCAAATCACATAATACAAATAATCACTTAAACATTCTACTACCTAAGCCAACCTAGTTGAATTTCACCATCAAGGTGGAAGCTGATTTGATGCTTTGATCAAGTATAAAGCATGTTTAATGGTATATTTTGGATAAGCACCCATTACCCTTAGTGCTATGGTGTGTGAAGTGAGGGTGTAGGCCTTAATTCCAAGCTTGTATCATTTCCACTATAGTCCCTTTCAGCCTAAACTATCAAAAATTATCCATAGATTACTATCTAGTACCTTACTTAAAGCCAATCTTTCTTTCACACTTAAAAATGTTCTTAATAATCTAATCAACATTCTAGGTTGACAAATTAACTAGATTTATTTTCAAGTTGTTTACTTGCTCTTTTCTCAATTGTGTGTGTAAAAACTTGCATTATCCAAAATTAATGCAAGGTTTTACTTTGTGTGCATCAATTGGATTGGCTAACATTGATCCAATTGACTATCTATTTATTTTTGGTACTAACTTTCCTAAATTCTTTGAAAATTATTTTGTTGGGAGTCCTTAACTAAATAATACTACTCAAATTTATAATCTATATGGTTCTCAAATATTCAAAAACCTTGATGATAATACTATTTACACTCCTCCAAGAATGGTGGCCTTACCAAACTTCCTTCTTCTACCACAATTAATACAACTAACACCAATGTTGGGAATCCTCCACCTACAAATAATATTCCTCCCACCAACACTATAAACCATCTTCCTAAAAATCCTAATACCCCACCTTCAAACCCACCTATTGATACAACTGAAATTCTTTCCCAAGTCATTCAACAAATGAACATAATGCAAATAACCAATCAATCTCAAATTATGAACATGCAACAACACTTATACAACATGATTAGTCAACCATCTCAAGTCATCATGTCTTAACCAAATCAAAATGTTGTCCCTCCTCTTAGATATTCCAATGGGAATATCATCCCTCAACCTCCAATGAAAAACAAAATGCTTCAACATCTACAAAATGAACCTTTAGTCCCATTCATTGCATCCATAGATATTGCAAACATCTCTTCAACTATCACATATAATGGGACTAAAGATGCTACTATCTTTCTTAAATATTTTATTAATCTCTATAAGGAATGGGTCCAAACTAACACCCTTGCTACCACAAAGCTCTTAGCCAAAACCTTTGTTGGTGATGAACTTAAATGGTACAATCAAATTCCTATACATTCTATCTCAAAACTAGAGGATTTAGTCCATTCTCTAGTGAAAGAATTCCAACATGATGACCTTTATAAAAATTACCTTACCTATTTCATCAATGTCAAACAACTACCTAATAAATCTTCTCATACTTTCATCAAATGATGGAAGTATTTTTCTCATAAATTAGAACATAACATGAATGATGATACGCTTTTAAAACTATTTGTCACTAATCTTAAACCTCCTCTTCAATATAAAGTTCAAATATTTTCACCTCAAAATTTAGAAGAAGACTTAGACCAAAAAAAAAGACAAGACTTTCTTATGACTCAATTTTAAACACCTCAAACAAATACTAAAGTATCTTTTTAATATTTTACTCATATCATTGATTCATCCTAGCCTCCCAAACCTCAACATGAAGCATCCAATTTAACCAATGTTAACCCAACCCACCCTCCCTTATGTCTAGAACAACTTATGATGAAATTTCCACCCTCTAAACCCATGAGCTTTGATCTTTCTAAACCTCCTACAAAATGGTACAATCCAAATAAGTTTTATTGGTGGCATGATACTATAGGTCATTCTCATGAATCTTATCATGATCTTCACCTATTTATTATTTTTTCCTTTCTTGGTCTACATTTCAATCTTGATATTCTCACTAAATAACGTTATCAAGACTACCTTTAAGATTCTTAACTTTAATCTCAAAATCCACAATCACATCAACATCAACAACCTAATGAACACACCTCATCTACTAATTTTGTTCAAACCATATTTGATCATTCTTCCTACACCAATAAGGAAATGATATCTAACATGAACAAATTTAAGCATATTGTTACATCCATTGAACCTCAATCTCTTAGGTCACATGAAAAAAAAAGTACCTAGTTCAAATGCCTACTCCAAAACATATCATATATGTGTTGGAAGTAGCTACTAAGATGGGGGGGTGAATCAATAGATAACAATGCACATTCAATTCTAAAACCCATTAATCATACATAAACATGAAAAATTATACATCAAAACATGAATACGAGCATACACCATATAAACACATCAGTTATGTGGGAAACCCTCTAAGGGGAGAAAACCCACTCTCAAGACTAAAACAACAATAAAATACTATCCTATAAATATGAATCAAACAAGAGACTTTATACCAGCACCAACTAATCAAGAAGCATCCACCCCTCAATTTAGTCTAGCACCTACTAGACTTTTAGCTAGCTCCAACTAGCAAGGAGGATACAAACCCCTAGGTGATTAAGAACCCACTCACCAACCTCTACTATAATGTATACCATTACTCTAATGTCTTATACACTTTATGATAACCTTCTCTTGTTTTAACACCTATAAAATTACTTCTCTTTTCAAGACAAGCACACCTACCTTATTTGCTCAACCAAGTCACCCTTAGACTATTAGGTTTAATGAATTGTTAGCTCATGAACATGATTAGTCAAATATGATTGACCTATTCACCCTCTAATGGTCCTTAATGACTCATATTTTCTCCTTGACTAAGCTCCTTCCTTCACTTTTGTCCACACACCCTCTCATTCCCAAATAGGCCAAATACACCTAGTATATATACCACTCTTTCATCTAACCCATCTTGGTCGACCAAGATGATTAAATTACATAGATCACTCTCAAAATAGGTTCTAACATATGTTACATATGATAACCAAAAATTCCATAGGTCATCCATTTCCCTTAAGACCCAAAAAATAATTAGCCCTAATAGAAACCTAAAGGAATTAGGCCTACAAACCAACATGATACTCCTTGGACTCTTTGGTCCACATTCAACCTTCACCAATAGATGAAACACATCAAACCTATCTCTAGTATATCATTGATCACTCCCACATGGGTATACAACATCTAGAACTCCAAACCACTACTCCATCCAAGCCATTCCCTCTCTCGCTTCAAGTCCTACAAACACCCAAAAAATAATGCCAAGAAGAACTGAAGCATACTATTAGTTTTATCAAACAAACATATAAAAAAATAACATGGATAGGTCCTAAATAACATTAAAAAAATACCTAAAAATTGATTTGTCACCTTCACATATCCCACACAAGTCTAAATTAACTCAAACAAATTGATTACTCAAACTGGTCATGCACACTAGAAACTCAATCAAATATCTTTGACTGCTTCAACAAAAATAGAGAAAAAGTATAAAGAAAAAATCCATGTAATTAATATATAATATTACCAAGCTCTCACTCACCTTAAAATTTGCTCATAATAGTGTTGGGTGAATATTTTGTCGTCATCTAACTGATGACAAAATGGGTATATCAACCACAACATAAGGAGATTTACACCACAAAAAGTGTGGGTTTACCAGATCTGGATGAGGTAAATCTCTCCTCTCATTAAGGGAAGGTTCCCTATAAATATTTATGCACTAGATATATATATATATATATATATATATATATATATATATATATATATATATATATATATATATATATATATATATATAATTAAGCAGAAAATAACACATGGGGTGGTATAACAACATCTACCTCTCTTTTTTTAGAGGTAATGTATAAAGAACAAAAGAGGGAAATACTGGTCCTTAGCTAACAACATTCCTCTTCTTTCAGGAATGGTATCAAATGTGAAGCAGAAAATCACTTGAAGTAACAAAGTCCACAAGAACACTCACGTAAGCACAAAGTCTTCCATAGCCTCCTTCACCAATTCGAAACAAGCGTAACCGTAGAATGAAACGAAGCACAAAGTCTTCACCTGAAATTATAAAAGATAACTAAATCACAAAGATAAAAATAGCTCAAAGTCTATTTTCCACCTTTTATAAATGCCCTCAGATAATATTAACACACCCACTTTGCTTATTAAATCAGATAAATAAGAGATTATCAGGAAAGAGAACATAAGAAACTATTTCCTAGACAACACAGATAACTTCAACACAAAGTCTAAAATAAACCTGCTTCTCATTCATTCAACAAAATATGATTTACAAGTTTGAGCACAAAGTCTCAAAAAGTGTTTCAATTTCGGTAGAGTTTTTGCTTTCTATTATCCAAGATCTATTTACAAAAGAGGTCTCCACTATATATAGGGAAAAACTCTCAAAATTTAAAAAATATTAAAATATAAAAATATCTTAGTCAAAGATGACTCATCTTTGAATTTTGAGATATTTTTCCAAACTTTTTACATGTAATTACATATTACAAAATTGCATGCACTTTTTACAAAACAAAAGTGCATAAGGAAAGAAGAAGAGAGAAAGGGAAACAACTTCAATTCTTGCTACCAGACTTCTTCAAATGAGCATCATACATAGCAATGGATGCCTAAATTCCTATACTATCTGGCACAATCATGTTATTGGAGATGATTCTAGCTCTGATTAAAGCATCCTTCAATGATGTGATGGACTTAGCATGACCAGCTAATCTAGATTTTAGATTATCCAGAGTCAGCTGAGTATCCAGGATATTGTCTACAGAGGTCATTGAGAAGGCTTTTTCATCAAAATATCTTTGAATCATCCCTTTAAAACTTTGGATCATTTCTCCAGCTGAGAGAAATTGGTTATCTCTAGAAGTGAGGTCACAGGGTAGTTCTTCTAGTTTATTAAGCAGGCATGTGTCGCTCTTCTCACTAGCATCCCTGGAAGCTTTAAGATCCTCAATTAAATCCTTGAGTACCTGGATCCTAAAGATCAGTGACTACTTGATCTCAACATAAGATTCTTTGCTGGAGATGACACTGATAGATATCAAGGTACTCTTTTTTAGATCCTTCATCTCCCTCCATTTGCTAAGATCTTTTTCTGAACTATCAACCTCTTGAGAGATAAGAGAGACTAGGTCATCTAATTCTACCCTCACCTTCCTCATCTTGCCTGTCTTCTCTGCAACCTCTGTAAGCAAGGAAACTCCCTGAGTATGCATTTTTTCAATATAATCCTCTAGTACTTTCCCCTTCAATTAAGTTTTTTCTACTTTTTGAATGACAGGGTCATCTACAAAGAAGCCCTCTAGAGTTTCCGCTTCAGGGGGAAGAGTGAACCTCCTTATTACTGCCGTCAGCTGCTCTGTCTTGTCCTTGTAATAATCTTTCATTTCTTTTTCTTGGTCAAATTTTTGGACCATGATGTCCATATCAAACTGAAGATCACTTTTCGCACCTTTGTGAGTAACTTTGCCAAGTTCAACTCAAGATATGGAATAGCTGCTCATTTCGAAACCCTCAAGGGTTGCATCTTGTGGAGGCTTGGCAATTTCCAAAAAAAATTTCCTTTTTCCTCGACTAATTTCGAGAGGATCCTTGGCCTCTTAGGAGCTTTAGCTTTCACCAGCACTATTTTTCCAAAGTCAAAGTCATCTAGAGAGATGGCTAACTTCTTTATTTTGGGTGTAAATGCTGACATCCAAGGCGGGAGAGAAGTACCTACTATAGCCATAGTTCCCTCAGCTGGTGTTACTGCGATAGCTTCTACATTGCTAGTGGTGATAGTGGTCACAGTTGGAGTAACAGGCAAAACTATACTGGTCATAGATTCTGGCTCTTATGCATAACTTTTTCCTTGATTAAAGGAAGGAGATGATAAACTAGGAATGGATCCAGAGGAGTGAGAAGTACCTCCAAAAACACCTTGAGGATCACAAATATAACTCTGAAAGGAGAGGCAGCTCTAGAAGAGGGGACACTGATAGGAGAGAGAGGAGTAGGGCATGCCACAGGAGACTAAGGCAGAGAAGGAGAGACACTTTTGAGTGGTTGTGCCCCTTCCTGGGAAAGTAGAGGCTCAGTCTTTTACTATTTTAAAGGCTGATCATCTGTCTCCATCAGTTGGGCTGCCCATGCCTGAGAGCTATGTTCTTCAATTCCTTTAGCTACCACTTTTGGCTCTTCAGTAGTATTTGGATTTTTGGAAACAAAGATGATTCTAGGCTTATGAGGCCTAAAAGGGGAAGGAACATCACCTTTGTTCTTGGTCCTGTTCTCTACCTTCTTATTCATCTCTACTTGGTACTCAGCCTCTGATCTCATGATAAATTCCTTCAGTATGATCCCTTTGGCTGCTAACCAATCATTGGTGTTAGCAAATATTGGTTCAAATCTTTTCCTCAAAGAAGTTAGTTCCTTCTAAGACCACTGAGTTGGGGGAAGAGGGGAACCAGCAACCTTTTCAATCAGGTATATGATATTAATAATGTTCCCATCATCGACCAGATTGGAGGGGATCTCTGCAAGCCCCAGATATTCAATTTGCTCTAGGGTCAGCCTGTAATAGTCCATCTTTCTGATTTCTTCGGTAGTCCTCAGGTCTATCTAGATGTCCTCAATCATGGGCTCATGGAATTGAGTCTTTCACCTGATTTTGTCCTTGACTCCCCTGTAGTCAAATTTGTCTCTTCTCTTAAACTATTTTAGGGTGACCATCTGCATCTCTATTTCCATGACTTTGGCTTTGGTTGTTGTCGCAATAGAGTACCTACCAATTTTGATTGGAAACCTAAAACTTGGCTTTTTGAGCTCCATTTGCCTAGTATGCATGACAACCAGTTGTCGGCAAAGTTCCATTATAACCAACTTGTCAGAAGGGAACCTGGGGAGCATATAGGGGTAGCCTTGGAAAAAGCCAACTCAATGATAGCAGAAGGTGGGAAATTGGAGGAACATACAACCGTAGTCATTGATGACTGTCCAAGCTTCATCAGACACTCTCTTCTGCTCAAGCTGAGGGTCGAAGAGGCATAAAAATATGGCAAAGAAAGCATCATTGACCCTTTTGAAATGGTGGTTTGATCCTTGCAGAGTCAGCTGGGTGTAATATGAGTAGACTAGGGTGGTCTTTCTATCCCCTTTAGTTGTCAAACCTGGGAAGGTTCACATTGAAGTAGCTATATACACAAGGTATGATGTCATATAAAACTTAGAAGAAGTTTGCACCTTGGTTAGCTGTTTGTGAAGGGCGTTGCTAATTTGTTCACCCTAAAAGATGACCTACTTATCCTGGAGGATGATCTTAATGAATGGGTACATCCATTCGTGTAACTGTGAGGAAGATAGGAGGTCTCACACTCTGTTGAGAAGAGTGATTAAGTCACCAACTTCTTCAATGAAGTCACTCCTCAGGAAGTTTCATGGCCATCTGGATAGACTAGACCTGGGTGCCTTCAGCCACCTATTGTTCATGACTTTCTTTGCCCTCTCAGGGTCTTTTTCATACTCCTTCTAGGCTTCTACGAAGTTGATCTTCATTACTTCAGTAAATAGAGGTCACATGAAGACTTTGTTGATGAATTTGGGATCCAACTGAATTAACACATTACCACTAGCATCTGAGACTGACCTTGTCTCTTTGTTGTAGAAGTGGGCACATTGGAGGATGAATTCTGCATGATGTGCTACCACTAGGAAAGTGGCAACCAAGTGGATGTTGCTTTCAATGATCCTCTTTATTCCAGATCTTGGGTTCATCACCTTCATTTGAGCCATGAACTCAGCCATATCTACGTGGCTAATTTTAGTGTCCCAAATGTCATCGACATTGGAGGTGATTGAAGTGATCGAGAAGATGCCCTGGTACTTGTACTTCATCATCTTTGCCTTTTTGGGAGATGTTTCCAAAATTAGAACTGGTCTCAATTAGATGGGTGTTGACAAACAAGAGTTCTTTGAAAGTACTGTAGACATGATCACATAACTAGGGAAAGGGAGCGAGTTCGAGAATTCGCATATCAAGTGATCATGGTCAATGGAGGTCACTTAAAAAGGCCAGGTCAAAAATTGAGGTAGAAAAAGAGGAAGGAATGGAAGAAGGGAAAAAGGGGAAAATTCCACCAGAGTTAGAAAAATTTGAGGGAAAAATGTAGGGGCAGAAAAATTCACTGCCCCTACATAGAGGGATGGATGGAATGCAAGGGCGACAAAATTCACCGCTCTTGCAGGGTCGGCCTGCATAGGTGGCTAATTTTGCCACTTCTGCAAATCAAAAAAAAAAGTAGGGGTGGTGAAATTCACTACCCCTACAGAGTGGGAGAAGAATAAGGTAGGGGTGGCAAAATTTTCTGCCCTAAACTTCTTACTGCATCGGCGGCAAAAATCACCGCCGATGCAAATTCAGATGAAAAAGGTGCATGGGTGGAAAAATTTTTGACCCATGCAAGCAAGGGATGTGTGGGCAGAAAAATTCACCGCTCGCACAAGTAAGGGTTGTGGAGGGTAACTAAAAGGCATGGGTAGCTAAAATTGCCACCCGCGTTTGGTTTGCACAAAATCTATGGGTAACGGGAAGAGGCAGCATTTTTGTCGCCCCCACAGGTAAAATAAATAGGGAGGCTGATGGGAAGGATAGGGAGAGAAGGAAAAACAAAAACAAAAACAACCTAACAACAACCAAAACTTAAAACAAAGCTAAGAAGGAGGAAGAACAAGAAAAACAAATGCTAAAAACAAGACCCAACTTGGAAAGCCATGCATGCCACGAGGTTAAATCCACCAAAACACACTTCAACTCATTCGTTGGGTCATCTAGATGCAAAGGGCAAGAGGAGAGGAGGAAGCAATGAGAAGAAAAGAGCTCTAAACTAGGTTATATGGGGTGAAAATGCCCCCAACCACCCGCTGTGCATGGCAATAAATGCCATGCATGGAAACTAAGGAATGCATGGGTGGAAAAATTTGCTGCCCTCACATGTTCAGGTGCATGGGCGGAAAAATTCACCACCCTTGCATGGTCAGAAAGCAGGGGTGGCAAAAATTACCACCCTTGTAGGTAAGAATGAAAGGGCAGCAAAAATTGCCGCCCTTGCATGCAAGGGCAAAGTGCACTAGCGGCAAATTTTGTTGCTCATGCACAAAAATAGAAGAAACAAAACACTAACTCTAAAAGAGGCAAGTTTGGTCCCCTGGACACATTGAGACTGTAATGACCTTCAATTTTTAGGGAAGACATGATTTATGAATTTCGAAAGGTGCAGTCAAACCAAGACGAGGACGAAAAGAACCCATCTTGAAAACAAACTTAGAGAGACGAAAGAAGAAATAGACAAGTTTCGTAGGGGGTTGTTCCCAAAAATGGGCTAAGCTGATTTTAGAAACAACAAATAGCTCAAACTAGCTTCTCTAAATAGGCCACTCCAGACTACCTACAAGCTCCAAAACCTAGTCATGATGAACATGACATCTAACACTTGTGTAAACACTTTATTGATCTTCTAATGAATTAATTTTATCCTCCAAAAACCTTATAACATTTCCAATCACAAACATATATAGGTATAATGTCATATATAAAACATATAGATCATTCTATGAGATATACGTCTTTACTGTCATCATTACTCAGATAAGTCATCTTGAAGGCACCTTCTTTCCTATGTATGGTCATCAACATCAAATAAAAATAAATGTAACATAAGTCATAGGTCTTAAACAAATACCCCAAACCATTGGATTCATCCCTACTCACCTGTACACCATCCCTAAATGGATTCTCATTCATACTAGCTTTTTGTCACCATTTTCACTATCTAGTAAATTAGTGATAGGGAAAATTTATTGACTTAGATAATTGACACAGAGAACATAACTTTCCCAACTAACTCCATAGACCTTAATAACAAGTCTTGACCTTCAATCTCCAATGAATCTCATGCATTGACTTAGTAAACCTTGCTTGTAGTACTAAATTTTTAAAAACAAGCATATTTTTGTACCTTCTACTCACTTCCCTAACACACCACTACCACCTAGAGATGCCTAGAGGATTCCTCTATACCTTCCAATAGTCAAACTTGGTCAACAAATCCATTTTGGGTCCTTTCTATCAATTTCTTTCCAATCGCTCCATTATGAGGGTTTATAGAGGGTTTTGACCAATTTACATTCTTAACAAATATTCTTAAAGCTCAATCCCTTAATCCAATAAAAAAATAATTGTAAAACCTTCTTAGTTCCATGTTCCACCTCTCCCAAAAGGCTCATCTCCACATGCAAATTCTACACATTCCAATGAGTATCACAAACTTCTTCTCAAGCTAGGAAACCTCTAATTTGTATATACAAAATACTTCCCAATGTACTAACTTGCTTTCTCTTCCTCTTTAGGACCTAAAAATTGATCAACACCCTTAACAAATCATTTCATACCACAATCCATGCTTACATGATCTCTACCAAATATAATCTCTTTGTGACTACTCACAATGACCTCATTAGCCCAACTTGCCTATTAGGCCTAGAACCACTAAGACCACTTACCTCTTGAAGGTACTTGGAAACTTATCCACTAAGCTTATAGCATCTTAGATATCTTTAATGCACTCAATACAAGCACTATAATCACTATTGAGAACATACAAGTCATACAAAACTTACCTCTATATGCAACCAAGAAAGGTCAAACATACAAGGCCTAAGATGACTAGAACTCCACATGAAGACCATATGAGAAGACTTCTCCTGCTAGGATCATACCAAAAACATGTCAAATTATCTCTCTCCAAGATCCATACTATCCACTCATTCCTCCATAAAACCAACTTCTCACACTATCATCCAACCTTACAAGATCAATGAAGACTGGACCAAGAGTATTCTCTCTCACCACTTTCTCATCATTCATGCCTATTAACATCAATGACAACACACTGCCAACAATGTCCTAATAATATTCCCATTTTTCATTGATGTGAACACTCTTTATCTCTCTCCCCCTTTTCCAAAATGAAAAAGTGGACTCATTTATCAATAGCAATATCTTCTCCTCTTCAATCAAGAAATCTTCAAGATCTGAACCAAGAGCACATACCTTCATCTCCCTCACTCTATGAAACTTAGATCAAACCTTATGAAGAGAAAAATATCAAAACTTGGAAAAACACAAGACTCCCCCTCAAATCAAGCTCCTTTCTTAAACCACTTTATGTCACTTGTCCAATATGCCTTCAAGATCCTTGGACCTGACTACCTAAGAAATCACACTAGTTCCCCCTCAGACCACTATTGTTTAAGAAACAAATAACTTAGCTCCCCCTTTTTTAAAAACTAAACTCAGACCTCTAAGTCTCTAAGAGACCTAGACAAAACTGAATCACACTCCCTTCCTTTAAAATATCTAATTAGACAACTGAATCTTTTTAAGCAAAACTAAATAGCTAGAACTTAATCCTTCTTCCAAGCTACCTAGATCCTTAGACCTATCACCAATTACATAGTAACATAGCTCCCAATAGGACCATTCTCCATTTTGAATTATTCCCCTTAGCATATACAAGACATGCATACCTATAGTATTTTTGATAATAACTACCATCAACTCATATAATAATATGAGCACTATAACACTATGCAAGCTCACATACCTTTGTACTCAATGCACCCTACAAATTATCAAACTCACTCCAAGTAAATAAGCACACCTTTATCATGTTTATAATATACTAACCTTCTCAACTGGAACCAACAAATCCAACCTTCTTTGGAAAGATATCATAAAATTGCTCAATTTCTCCACTAGACCTACTTAGACCCCTTGTAGCCCTATTTGGCCACTGCAGACCACATAACTCTCTACTATAATCATTTCAAACCATGAAATTCCAAATTTTAAGTCCACTACCATTCCCCCATAGACATTCCAAGAATAAGCTTCCAAATCATCCTTATTAGCATACTTCCTTCTTTAGCCTACTAGCCAATTAGGCCTCCTAGTGAGCTAAAACATGAATAAAATGAATTATAATTACTTCCAAACCACTTTAATACTTTTTTTAGTTACCCATTTGGCCCATTTAGTTTATTTTAATCTTCCAACCTCCAAATCCAAAGATATACCACTTTTTCAATCATGCCTAAATGACTAGGCCTTTAAAGTAAACCTTGGTCAAAGGTCAATATCTAGTCAACATAGATACCTAAGCTAGATACCACACCTAGAGACCATCTATACATAATTTTGGATCAAATTTAAATCTCTCACTCCATGGGTAACATATACTTCCTTCATCTTGGTTTTGACTTTCTCCTTGAGTCAAAATAGGGTCAATAATGAGCATATAAAATTCAAAATTTTTATTTAAAAACACCTTTGATGCATGAATACACCTATAACATGACTTAAACACATGTGAATAATTTTTCAGCATAAAATAATTCATTACACATCTTCAATATTTAAGTGACCCTTGAAATCAAGCAATTTGTGCATACAGGCCACAACATACAACGGTCACCTTGACCAAATGGTCAAACACATAGCTAAGCACCTCATGGATATCATCAAAACTCATATTATCTTTAACATGTCAAACATAACTTTAATCATATATTTCCAATCTTCTATCCATCATAAATCACCATAAGAGCACTTTGGGCAACTTTTAAGCAGTCATCATTGCCAAAATTGGTCAACTCTGACTTTTGACCATAAAACTCACATCTGAGCTCATCAAGGATTCAAAAAACTTGGGAATGACTCATGAATAAATTCCCCATGATTTCATATTAAAAAATCCACATTTTTACTTCAAATCACTACTTAAAAAAGGCATCAAAAATTGATTAAAATGCACTTTAGGATCAGGAGACCTAAACATACCTCTTGAACAACTCTCATGATTCATCACCTGTAGTAATCAAAAATAATTTTCATGATATAAAAAACATACCTTCATTAATACTTATACAAACACATCTTCAAGAAAATAATAACCTTATGATGCTATGGATAGTGATCACTATGAACATGTCAACTCAGTTTGTCAATGTTTCTCAAGTTCTATTCCACTATTATAAACCTTGTAATTTAAACCCCTTCTTGATCCAATTGTAAAAATAACAACATGAATTCATATAATACATTAACCTTTTCTCATTCTCATGCTCACCAAGATATCTTCATCTTCATGATAAGGAACATAATCAACTCTGTCAACTCCAACTCTATCTTCATGCAAACTCTGAATTCTTCGCCTTTAGAATACTAAACTTCTTCATGGGATCTGTGGTATATAAATAAGACCTCTTATGACCATTTAATTTCATATTTATATCAAATAACCATGACAAATCACAATTAAACCTTCAATAACATTTTTAAATAATTTGATCAGTCACCTTGAGAGTCTAAGGTCACCATTCAACATAGCAAGTCACACTAGTCTATTAATCAAGAGACATTGAGACACAGTTAACTTCCATGGAGATTCTATTAATGAGCCAAAACTTGTCATATAATTTTATTATATTTTATATGAGTCTTCTCTATGAATATATATATCCATAAGACATTCACTTTTACTTAGAAATCTTCATTGATTGTCATATCTTATTTAGGTCTCAAGGAGGCCTAATTCCAATTACCCTTTTTACTTCAATGACCAACTAATGAATCAAGAGTATCCATAAATTACTTAAAAATGACTTACTCCTATCAAAATATATTGATGACAAATTCTAATATATATCACCATGCTTAAAAGCCCTCAAATCACTTGCATATATTATCAAGGCACCATTAGCCTATCTTTTACCTTCAATTATAGACCTCTGCCTTTTAGGACACCTGAACATATTTTTACCTATCATGCTTTCTTACCAAGAGACCATCTTCAATAATCCATACCATACAAATTAGGTTTGATCTTGGATTTGGCTTTAGTATAGTCCTTCTTTGAACTTGCTAGTGTCAACATGCATACCTTTATGCAAACTTCAACTCTGATCTTCATAGACTTATCCATCATAGAGAAACCTTTAGAATTCATCAATCTTGAAATCACAACTTAAAAAACATGAATAACCATGACAAAAACTAGACTGATCATCAACAACTTCATCAACTCTACCAACAAGCTGACTGGGCAGACACTAACAACCAAGCCACTCACAAGATCACCTTCCAAGTTGATTAAGCCTCAAGAAGGACCTGTTATAATACCAATTTTTGTAATTATATACTAATAGGGGGGATGAATTATTAGAAAATAATTCACATTCAATTCCAAAACCCATTCATAATACATGAACATGAAAGCTTATACATCAAAACATGAACAAGAACATACATCATATGAACACATCATTTATGTGGGAAACCCTCTAGGGGGAGAGCACCCACTCTCAATCATATAACAAAAATGTACTAATATCTTATAAATTTTAATAAAATAATATAATTTAGACTAGCACCAACTGATCAAGGAGTATCCACCCCTCAATTTAGTCCAACACCTATTAGACCTTTAGCTAGCTCTAACTAACAAGGAGGATACAACCCCCTAGGTGATTAATAACCCACTCAACCACCTCTAATCTGATTTCCACCACTACTCTAATGTCTTATACACATGATGATGACCTTCTCTTGTTCTAACACCTACAAAACTTCTTCTCTTCTCAAGGCAGGCACACATACCTCATTCACTCAACCAAGTCAGACTTTAGATTATTAGGTCTAATGACTTATTATCTAATTAACATGATAATTCAAAAATTATGTATCCCCTTCACACTTTGATGGTCCTTAATGACTCATCTCTACTCTTTGATTGATCTCCTTCTTTCACTTTTGTCCACACACCCTCTCATTCCCAAATAGGCCAAATACCCCTAGTATATATACCACTCTTTCATCTAACCCATATTGGTTGGATAATATTCTTCACTTACATGGATCATAATATAAATATTTTCTTACACACATTAAATATGAGAACCAAACATTCCATAGGTCATCTATTTCCCTTAAGACCCAAAAATCAATTAGGCCTACAAACCAACATGATACTCCTTGGACTCTTTGGTCCACCTTTAGCCTTCACCAATAAATTAAACACCTATAACCAACCTAAAATATATCATTTCTCACTCCCACATGGGTCTACAACGTCTAGAACTCCAAACCACTACTCCATCCAAGCCATTCTCTCTCTCACTCCAAGTCCTGCAAACACCTTGAAAATACTACCAAGAAGAACTAATGCATACTATTGATTTTATAAAACAATAACCTAAAAAAATAACATGGATATTTCCAAATTACATAAAAAAACACCTCAAAATCCATTTTTCACCTTCACATATCTCACACAAGTCTAAACCAACTCAAACAAACTGATTACTCAAACTAGTCATGCACACCAGAAACTCAGTCAAAGATCTTTGACTACTCTAAACAAAATAGAGATAAAGTAGAAATAAAAAATACATTTACTAAATTTATAAAACTCATGTAATATCATAAATCTCTCACTCACCTCAAACTCTACTCATAATAGCTCAAACTATCCTCTCCAAATAGGCCACTCTAAACTGCCTACAAGCTCCAAAAACTAATCATGATGAACATGACATCTAACACTTGTGTAGACACTTTATTGATCTTCCAATTTATTCATGTGATCATCCAACAACCTTATAACATTTTAAATAACAAACATATAGATTTATAATTTCATATATGAAACATATAGATCATTCTATGAGACATACTTCTTTATTGTCCTCATTACTTAAATAAGTCATCTTGAAGGCACCTTCTTGCCTATGTATGGTCATCAACATCACATAAAAATCAAGAGAACATAATTCATAGGTTTTAAACAAATACCCTAAATCATTGGATTCATCCCTACTCACTTGCACACCATCCCTAAATGGATTCTCACTCATATTGGTTTTTTGTCACTGTTTTCACTATCTGGGAGATTAGCAATAGGGCAACTTTATTGACGTAGATAATTGACATAAATCACATAAATTTCCAAAATAAATAAATATACCTAAATATAAAGTCTTGACCTTCAATCTCTAATTATTCTCATGTATTGACTCAGTCAACCCTACTTGTAGTACTAAAATCTTTAGAAACATGCATATTTTTGTACCTTCTGCTCATTTCCCTGACACACAAATACCACCTAGAGTTTCCTAGAGGATTCCTATATACCTTCCAATATTCAAACTTGGTCAACCAATCCATTCTATGTCCTTTATAGAAATTTCTTTCTAATCGCTCTATTATGAGGGTTTATAGAGGATTTTGACTAGTTTACATTCTTAACAAATGTTCATAAAGCTCTTTCCCTCAATCCAATACAAAATACTTTTAAAACCTTCTTAGGTCCATTTTACACCTCTCCCAAAATGTTCAAATTCCCATGAAAATTTTACACATGCCAATTAGTATCACAAACTTCTTCTTAGGCTAGGAAACCTCTAATTTATATGCACAGAATACTTCCTAACGTACTAAATTACTTTCTCTTCCTCCTCAGGACCTACAACTTGGTCAACACCTTTGACCAACCATGTCATAAAAAAATCCATTATTACATGAGATCTACCAATTATAATATATTCATGACTACTCACAAGGACCTCATTAGCCTACCTTGCCTATTAGGCCTAGAACCACTAAGCCAACTTGCCTCTTGAAGGTACTTGGAAAATTATCCACTAAGCTAATGAATATCACCTTAGATTCATATCACCTTAGATATCTTCAATTCACTCAATACAAGCACTATAATCACCTAATGATAACATACAAGTAATACAACACTTACCTCCATATGCAACCAAGAAAGGTCAAACATACAAGGCCTAGGATGACTGGAACTCCACATAAAGACCATATGAGAAGACTTATCCTACTAAGAAAATACCAAGAACATGTCAAATTCTCTCTCTCCAAGCTCCATGTTACTCACTCATGCCTCCATAGAGCCAACTACTCTAAATTCTCACACTATCATCTAACCTTACAAGATCAATGAAGACTGGACCAAGGGTATATTCTCTCACCACTTTGTCATCATTCATGTCTATTGACATCAATGACAACACACTACCAATAACGTCCCAAGAACATGGTCCTCATTTATCTCTTCATACCTCTCCTACACATCATATGTCACATTCAACCTCCTTAAAATCTAACAAATAAATGTATTTACCTATTTCCAAAAGCACTTATCAACCTAATGCAAGTCATTTCAATGGTTCAATGTTACCTCATTCTACCTCACATTTTGGGGCAGCTTGCGATGCCCATCCACTTGTCCCTTTAGACTTTGGTGCATCTTATGATGCCCATCGACATATCTCTTTAGATTTTGGGGCATCTTTCAATGCCCATCCCTACACTTACTTACCCTTTAGGGCATCTTGTGATGCCCACTCTTATTATATAATGCATAATAACAAACAAATCTAGCTTCAAGAAAAAATTTGAGACTTATAAACTTGTCTTGCACATGCTCATCTTTAATATAGACATTAGCATAGATTTTACTTGTTTTTTTAATCTCATGTTTCTTTATTTTTATGTATTTTTCCTCTTTTAGTTTAACTTTACTATCATCTTTATTTGCCTTTACATTCTTTGGTTTTCTTACACATTACATTTGGCATTTATTTTCATTTTTTATCCTCATATGTCTCTTTTTTGTCTTTTTATGTCATTATTTACTTTAGTATCTTTATGATAATTTTTACCACTTTCTTGAGAATTTACCTCTTGATGTACCATAGTCTTATTTATCTTTTTGCATTTTCTCTTTTTGACACCCCTTGGGTTTTTCTTTTGTGAGTTTCCTTGTAATACCATGGATAGGAGCTGGCATCCCTCACAAAACCACCATCTTTTTTCTTAACTCATTTTATTTATTTCACATATTTATTTTTGGTACACCTTAGGTTTCTCTTTTATGCATTTATTAGATAAGATCATTGATAGACCCAACCCTCCTCATAAAAATTTCCATCTTTTCATTTTCTTTATGATCCTTATTCTTAGACTCTAGCTTTTGCTTCTTTTAGTAGATGAAATCTGCACAACGATCTATGTTATCATGTTTTCCTCCATTTACCTCATTATTATGATAAGGAATCACACCTTTGTTGTCATTGTATCCCTCTTTTTTCACTTTCTCACATTTTTTTACAATTCGAAGTAATTTAAATTGTTCCATGTGTCATTCCTCTTGATTTCCCCTTCCTTTCACTCTACATTTTATAAAACAAGGTCAAAGTTAAGATAACATTTTTATTTCACCTAGATTTACAAGACTCTTAGACCCCATGCTCTTTGACATTTCTCTCTCTTAATAACCATGTCCCAAGTTTTCAAATGAAAGTCATTTTTACAACCCATGTTTGGTTTTCCAAATTCGTATGGATCAGGAATTAAAAAAACCATCAAAAGAAAGTTAAAATCCAAACCATTTGAAACAAAAGACAATGATATTTAAAAGGTAACATACAAATCTTAAAAGTCAAATTCACACCAAAATATGTGGTTATAATCACATATCCTATCTCTAATCAAATCTCAAACTCCATAGTCAGCTTCACATAGAGCGAAAGTCCTTTCAGGTGCATTAGACCAGTAGATTGGAATAGGAGATTTCAAAAAACTCTATGGTGTTACCTACTTTCTCATGCAATTACCCAATCTTTTTAATATACTGACGAGTCTGTAAGGGGTCCTAAAGAATTAGGAACATGTTATGGGGAGGTAGGTCCATTTTAATTTCCATGTATATATCCTTTATGGGATAATCTATATACTCTATTTATTTACCCAAGACTTGTGTGGCTAAGAGAAATTCTTCATAGTTCTTAAGGTTTAAAGTCCTCTTGTTTTGACAAATCTAATTTGATTGTCTTGACTTCGATAAAGAGTTACTATACCTTGGTTTTTCCTTCATTCTCCCCTCCACCCATTTCATTTTTGCCTCTTTATAATTAAATTTTGATTCTAAATCTATTTTCCCTTCTCTAATTCCTTCTTTTCCATCTCATAAAAACATGCTAGCATTACTTTGTTTCAATTTTATCTATCCTTAGAAGCAAAACAACATGTTTGAGTAACTTTAAATTACTTTCTTTATACCATGGCTTTACATTTATAAACTTATCTTACTTTATTTTTTATCATTTGTCATTATTGTACTACCCTTCTATTGTGGACTACTGATTTTGAATGCTTTTTCCATTATTGCATGTTTATCTTTATATATTTGTTCTTCATATTTGTCTCACATCTTCAATTACATATCATTTTCACTCTTTCATGTTTTTCCTTTTGCCTATCTTACATGAGCTTACTTTTTACCTTCTTCCATATCTTTGTTATATTTATCTTCCATGGATATTTCATTTATCATTCATGTTTTACATGCTTCTCAATGTGATTTAGTATGTTCTACATTCCTTTTTTCCATTTATGTTCTACCAATCATTTGTCATTCATTTGCCAATAATTTTGTCATTCATTTGCCATCCTTTAATCATTTATTTGCCTTAAATATTATAAACCTTACCTTACCAATCCTCAAATTCCAATTTTCCTAAATCTTTTTCCTCTATTAACTATCATATGCCTATATTCCAAAAAAAATGATTTTTGGCTATTTTTTTCACTAACTTCTATAGGTTCACCTAGTATTCTTTACATTGGACACCCTTACATTTATTGCAGTCTAATTTTTTATCTAAGGCACTAAGGTAAGTTAAAGGCATGTATTTTTAAATTTTGTCCTTTCATTTATCTTATTTTTTGCTTACTATATCATACTTAGCATCAGCATTATGTGTTATCATGTTCTATTTCAAAGCACCATCTTGTGTTGCACTTACATGACACGTGATGAGATTTGATTGAAGAATATGTATACACATAATATTTTCAAAATTTTACTGATTACAGACACTTTATATCTTATAATAACCTATCGAGTCTCAATCTAACTAAGTGCATGCCTTAAGGGGTGCACTAAGAAAGGGGTCGGTAGACCACCAGTGCTTCATAAGATTGTTATTCATTTTTCCACTTGCCATCCACACACTAGCCTCCTAAAACCATTGAACCCCAAGCTCATTACTCTTATTTCTACCCATTATTATCACTTACTATGTTTTATCCTTTATTTTTTGCCTTAGCACCCTTTTGACTTGTCAGATGTGTTAGGTCAACTAGGTCAACCTAGCATAGTTTAGGGACTTTTTCTCTCTTTTGGTTTGTTGGCCTCTTGTCCAACCTAACACAAACCTAGTGAGTTAGACCCAAAAACATACTAGGTTGATTGAGTTGACCTAGCATAATTGATATGTCTAAATAATTTTAGGGTAATATACTACTATATATACAAGGTCATTTACCACCATTTGAAAGAGAGAAGAATTAAGCAAAGAAGTGCAAATGAATATCTACCTATTGACCATTATACTTGGGGAATAAAGCTTTAGGGTTTAATACTTTCTTTAGAGCTTTGATCTCATCTTGTTGATAAGTTTCATAGATGCTTAGATAGCTTGTGTAGCCTAGAGCTTATTTATCTTAGTTATCCTTACATACCACAACAATCTCTTGTGAATCACCTTGGCCAAGGGGTAGATTGAGGCTCAACAGGTTCATCTTCAAAGGTAAGTATTCCTAACTTTATTCCTCCTTTGTAAGAGTAGATGGATAGTGCATTTTTATTCTTCTCTTTTATATATTAGTATTTTATATACATTTTCATGAGTATATGCCTTCTATACATATTTAATTTAGTTGTTTATTTGTTTTATTTATAACCCCCACTTTGTGCCACAAGATTTGGTGTGAACTAGATTATAATTAATTTTCTTGTTATTAGATTAGTGAAATATTAAATAATAGGAATATTTTAGGGTTGTGCAATTATGTTAGATTGTATGCTTTAGAACCCTACCTTACATGGTGTGTTGTGATAAGTGATGCTCTAATCGGGTCTAGAAAATCCTCACATTGGTCATGCTCCCACTTAATAATTGTATGCCCCTAATTAGAAGTATAGGTGTACTTTATCCCATCTGATCCAATATTGATTTATGGACATGATGTATTTTTTATTGCATACACACACTGCCTATAGATTAGTCATTTAGAGTGTTTAAAAGGTTCTAGAATGATTATAAAAGGATAGATATCCTTAACACTTGATATGATTAACTGACATACCTCATGAATTGTCTATATAAAGAGGTATTTTCCATTGTAAAAGAGGGAGGGAGTTTTGAGAAAGAGTACTTATGCTAATTTTGAAACAATTTAATGCAAACAAGTAATTATAAAAAAATTGTCTCATTTATTTATGTG
Organism: Torreya grandis; assembly: GCA_037957365.1. Taxonomy (NCBI): domain Eukaryota; kingdom Viridiplantae; phylum Streptophyta; class Pinopsida; order Cupressales; family Taxaceae; genus Torreya; species Torreya grandis. The sequence continues at coordinate 161,510 of JARHVA010002408.1, forward strand.
AATTGTCATTATGGCTTCTCTCTCAATTGTTTGGTTTAGAACTTAAATTTGAAACATTCTTATTGATTTTGAATGTACACTTTACAAATGGAAATTTTTTAACTTGTGTTAATTCTAGGTAGACTAATTTCTATACTCTTCTTATGGATGTGCTTATGCTATTTACCTACAGGAGTAAATATTCAAAGTAAATCAAGTTATTATTTGCATTCTTTCATTTCCTCAAATGCTTGCTTGATGTGTAGTAATATTTAATCTTATGATATTTTATGTTATACATTGGTTTTAAGTACATATTTAGATTATATTTGAACTTTGTCATAATATCTATGCTAAAGATCAGCAAGATCAACATGTTCTTTCTCTACCCTACCCTACCTTTTGCATATTTATTTGATCAATTCACTTTAGAATAATTTCATTATAAATATTCACTTTAGCTTAATCTTAGATTTAGTTCTTTGAGCATAATTCACTTTACTTAGTCAGGATCACTTTCATTTTTATAAATATTAATTAACAGGGCACAATTTCTCCCAACAACTAAACATTATAAATATTGTGAAATAGTTCACTTGTTCTATCATTATTCCACCATAGATAATAAGATTATCACAACTTGCAACTTATGCATTGGATTATCTAAATTCAAAAATGAGTAGTGTTTCTAAACACTCAGAACCACCTGTGATACACTTTCATGCATCAATAGGGAATGTGTTATGTTGGTTCTAGAAGGAGGGCCTTAGTTAATTTTTTGTAAATTTGTGGTGGCTATGCTAATTTAGTGAATTTTGTTCAAAGATCAATGAATTATGTGCATACTTATGTTTCTTTTAGCATAATTATGTAAATATCATTGATATGCATGGTTTGATACCAATATTTAGGCTCATTTGGCTAAAGAGTGTCATTTTTGAAGATTCATGGTGAATATTTGCAAAGGTATCTTGATCTTGGTCAATCTTCTTTGTTTGAAATTAGTGATCGTAAATTTATTCAAATATTGATAAATCCTTCATAAATTTAGGTTTATCTAGACTTAGACTTATAAAATACCATTTATATTATCAAGTTTAAATATATCTTTAAGCTTATTTAGTTGAAGATAATTGTTGTTTGAAGAGATTTATATAAATTTATGCAAATTTTACCTAACTTAGGGATCTTAAATGTGTAAATTAACTCATAGGTAATAATTGGATTATTATTTGTAAGAATTGAGATAAATATCATTCATCTTCTCAAAGATAAGGTTTCTAAGTCATATTTTAGATAGGACTTTGTTGAAAAAAAGCTACACCCAGACTGATGATGGGCTGGCCATAGAGGGGCCAGTAGCTCAATTCGTAGAGCACTCCAATAGCAAATGGAAGGTCCTAAGTTTGAGTCCTAACTATTCCATATGAGTTTTAGCTCACATGTGGTATCAGAGCTAGGCTAAGAGCCCCAATAAATATTAGTGTGGCTTAAGAGGGGGTGTTAGAAATAAGACACACCCAGACTAATGATGGGTTGGCCATAGAGGGGCCAGTAGCTTAGTTGGTAGAGAACTTCAACAACAAATGGAAGGTCTTAGGTTCAAGTCCTAGCTAGTCCATATAATACATTAAATTACATTGGTTAAATAATAATATATTTTATTATTTATCATGAGTTTATCCTCATGTAAATAAATAATAAAATATATTAAATTACCTTTAGAGAGGTTAGACCCATTAATGTGGTGGTTGTAAAAATTCATTTATAATGGGTAGATTATCTTATCTATATAATAAAGATTTTATATTGTAAGATGTAATGAGAAAAGAAGTGAGAGGAAGAAAGACTATATTAGGTACTTGTTAGTTTCTCATAATATAAATAATCTTTGTGGGTTTTTTAACTCTTTAAAGGTTTTCACATGTATATCTGTGTTATGGTGTGTTCAACTTTACTCTTATTATTTCATGGTGAATTTCTTTACTATTGGTCTCAAATCTAGATCTAGTATTCGTATGCAATCGTAATATTTGTTCTATCAGACTCAAGGATTACAAGCTAAAGTTGCCAAGGAATAGGACTAGGTCAAGGTTTGAATCAAGATTACCTCTCCTTTCATTAGAAGATCATAGGAAAGCAAGATTCGACAAAGGTAAGCAAAGGGTTTCTAAATCTCAACCTATTTTACCTGTTCAAAGTGCTCTTGTGTTTAATATTTATCAAGGTATGGCTTAGTTAGGTGGATCTTCCATCAATGTCCTAGTCAAGTATATGACCTACCCCAAAACCCTAAGAAATATTTGTCATCTTTTAGCCCTAATGGTATTGTCATAGTTGAAGGACATATTAAATATTTCAAAGATACTTTAAGACTGTTAAATGTAGTTCATAAATATGTGGCATGTAAATTGTTTCCATTTACTTTCAAAGATGTTGTATATGAGTGGTTTATAAATCTTTCAGAGAACTATATTACTATTTGGAATGATTTTAATAGAATCTTTATTGATCAATTTGGTAAAATCATTAGCCCTTACATTATATATCAACAATTCACCACTATAAATAGAGATTTCAGTGAGACTATTAGATCCTTTAATGCTAGATTATAGAAGATGTTTAGTAGAACCATAGATCCTTATAAACCTGATGAAGCCTTGGCTTTATAAATCTAGAAGGATTATTTGGATCTCATGACTTCTATGTTTCTTAAAAGATGTGGTGGAGTCATAAACACACTAGCCTTAGCCTATGTTAAAGTTGTAACAATCAATGATCAAATGGAGCCTTAAGGTCAACTTGCATATGCCATTCCAAATGTTAATCCCAATTTCCCTATATTGAATGTCATTTCTAATGCCAATCAGAATGCACCTATCTTAAATTAGATGCCAGTCTTGAACTACTTGCTCTTAAGCTATGCCCATCCTGGCCAAAATTTAGGATTCTTGAATATTTCTAAAAATTGATTTCATCCACAAGAATAAAGAGATTTTATACCAAAAACTAATAATAAAAATCAATTTTATAACTTAGATGCAAAAAATAATGAGTATAAATCCATACTTAAGATGGTTTAAAAGCTAAGTATTGACTTCTTTCAATTGCAAAAGCAAGTAGGTAATACTGGGGAAAAATCAAATAGGAATTATTTATATCAAAGGTTAAATAGGCCTAACAACCAATTTCACAATGGTAATAATAGCAATAACAATAAAAATAATGAGTCATCATCAAGTAAGAACAACCCTAAAATTAAGATTTATGATGTTGCTCTAACTGAATATTACAAGGTTTGTAATACCTCAAAGCATGGTGAGTTGGATTGAATTAAATTTTTTAATGTTTTTGTGTTGTTATAAAATGATTTAAATACACCTAAAAGTGGATCTAATAGAGATAATTCTATAGTTACATCCAGATCTTTCAAGTCATCCAAATCTATAGATACAACCCTAATGGTGGAAACCTTTAAATTCCCATTCCAAGAAGAGAATGAGCCTAAAGATACTCTTGAGGAGGTGCATGCCTTTCAATAGTATTTTAATAAGACCTATCCTCTAATGAATAAGGATAAAAATCAACCATTGACCACATCTACTCCACCAAATAACTTTGACACTCCTCTAGATACCATAGCTGACAATAATCTTGAGCCTCTAAAGGGAAGTACTTCTAAGCCTAATGTTGATTCATCTAGAACTTCTACTAGAGGTGGGTATAATATAGTTGAGGACATGAAAATGATCAATTCTAACATCACCTTGCATGAACTGACTCAAATTATTAAGCAAAAAGACTTGTTACTTGAATCTCTTTCTAAGAAGCCTGGTAAGTCACCCAATATTTTAAATGCTAAAGTTGTTATGTACAAGAACAAGGTAGATGTTCCACCTTTCTTGCTTAAAATAAATATTTTTGGTAAGAATTTGCATAATTGTTTATTAGACTTAGGTAAATTTGTTAACATCATGCCTAAATGCATTTGTGAGTAACTAAGTTTGAATCCAATTAAATCTGATAGGGTTGTTACTCAATTAGATAATTCTAGGGTGAAAGTAATTGGATAATTGTTGAATGTTCAAATGAATCTTGTAGATGAGCCAAGAATACAATAGTTTATACACATCTAAGTGGTGGATATTCCTAATGATTATGGGATGCTTTTGAGTAGAGATTGGACCAGATCATTGAAAGGTTACATGTCTACTATTTTTTCCCATATGTGACTTCTATAGAAGGGAGTGCCAAATCAGATTCAAATTGAAAAAGAGCCCAAAATGAAACATATGATCACTGAGTATAATGTTATAAATTAAAGGGTCAATATGGCCAATTATAATTTATGATTTTACACTCTTGACACCTCTAAGTTATCTGACTCTAAAGATATTCATGTTATGCCTGAAATATGGAAAAAAAATTGATGGTGTAAGGTGTAAGTCTAGATTAGGGGTAAGAATTATTTTGATTAATCTTGTTGAAAAAGAATTTATTACTTCTTATAGACTCCAATTTTCATGCACTAACAACTTGTCCAAATATGAGGCTATAATCTTAGGTTTATAATCTGTCATCAAGCACAAAGTCAAAGAACTATTGGTTCATAGTGATTTAGAACTAGTAGTTAATCAAGTTAGAAGTAAGTACTAGAAAAAATTATCTTACCTTAAGAAATATAAGTTTAGAATTTGGGACCTGATAGAGTATTTTGATGCTTTTAACATTGTCTCAATTCTTAGGGAAGGAAACCAACTTACTGATGAGCTAGCCTTAGCTACAACTAATCTTATGCCCAACCAAGACTCTCAACTAGGAAGCGTTAGTGTTGAATTGGTTCCTTATCCTTGATCCCTAATAATATCAAACATTTGTAGGTATTTAGTGATGACTAATAAATTTTAGACTTCATGAACAATTTATAATTATTCGAGGATCACATCGATTATGAAGCTAATGAAAATGCTCTTGATAAAGATAATATTGATGACAAAATTGTGAAACTGAGTGACAATATAATTCCCAAGGGTATGATTTCCCTAGAAATATTATTTGATATAGATAAACTAGCTAAAAGTGCCAAAATTCCCAAAGTAAATGGGAAATATTATAAAGCAATTGACCTAGGAACACAAGGCCAACTCTAGCTAGTCAATATTAGTATAGCCACCACTAATGAAGAGTTAAGAAAATCTAAATAGATATTGACCAAGTATAAAGATTTTATAGCATGGTCATATGAGGACTTAAAGATATTTGATCCTATATTCATCACTCATACCATACCTTTAAAAGAAGCTTACAAGCCTTTTAGATAAAAACAAAGACCTGTCAACCTTATCCTATAACTTTTGATATATAAGGAGGTCAAGAAGATACTAGATGTAAAGATAGTGTTTCCCATTAGACACTCCACTTAGGTAGCTAACTTAGTGCTAATTATGAATAAAAATTGGGAAATCAAATTGAATGTAGACTTTATAAATCTTAATATAGATTCTAAAAAGGACAACTATCCTTTGCCTTCTCTTGATCAGGTTATTCAAATTGTTAGTCATTCAACAACGATGCCTTTTCTTGATGGTTTTTAAAGATATAACCAAGTGATTGTGAACAAAGAAGACAAACTCAAGACTGCATTCACTACTATGTGTGGATCTAGGAATTTGACTCAAAAGAGGATAGTTAGTATAGTGTTAGTTCTAAAATAAAAATAAAATAAAAGAAACACACTAACTAGCATAACATCTCTAGGCCTAGACACTAGGGAGAGATTAGTTAACAAACATGAATAAAACACAACTAAAATTCAAAATAAACCCTCTTTTACCTTCCTTAGATGCTCCAAAATGCTTGTTGTAGTGGCTTGCTTGATTTGTGCTCATGAAGTCCTCATCAATGGAATCCTAGCCACCTCCATTTTTCCTTGGCACCTTTGGCTTTGGCTTGGATTGGATTGGAATAAATTTAGTGTGGTAACACTAATTTCAATGTATTTTAGAATCATTTTTGCATTATAACTTTGCATTATCAAGTCTTAGAAATGATGTTCATGGCCTCTCTATTTATAGATTTTTGAGAATGTCTAGAATCAACCTGAACCATCCATCTTGGATTGAGATGTGTGGTTGAGGATTAATTAAGTTTTTGTAATTAATTTTATAATTATCCTTATCATGACATTAGAAAAATGGGAAAGTAAGAGGCATGTAGGGCATCATAGAAGGCATTATTGAGGCATGGAAGCCATGAATCCTGATATTTGTGGCATTTATGCCTTAGGGATGTATTCCAAAGAAATGAGGTCACCTAATGATGTAGATATTAAATATTTATCTCCAAAAATAATTACTCAACAAATTTCTATATAATTCTTAATTATGCCTTTATTTGGGTTAATTAGCTCTTTAGCATGATTAAGCACTTTGTGCACATATTACTCAAATTAATTAGAATGCCTTATTATTGGTTTAAATTTTGATTGGATTAGAAGTGGAAGGCAATGTTAGATGAGTTAGAACCATATTTCCATTTAGGATGTTACCAATAGTAAATAACAAAGGCATGAATCTTATGTAAGAGATTTAATAGGAAAGAGCAATTTAGAGCACCTAGGTGCCAAATTGGCATTTTGACTCAAAATGATCTAATCAAAGTTAGTTGGCCCATAAATTACATTTCCCCATTTAAGGATACCCTAGCCAAAATTGGCACTTGAATATGTCAGTTTCACATCATTTATCATATTTTAGTGTTTTTAGGCCAAATTGTGCATTTTAGGTAGAAATTGGCCAAAAGCCTGGTTGGAGGTCATCGATGCTCAGATTTAGGTGTCTATAGTTTTCCCCTATTTAGGAAGATGTTGCAAGATATAAGCATAGTAATTTCTTCTCAAAGAATGAAAAAGTCATCTATGCCTACAACTGTAATGATGATAAACTAACTGTATGATGCCCCCTCAAGGGAATGGTTAGCACTGGTAAGTTGGTAAATAGTCCTTCAAAAAGAAAGAAGCAAAACAAGGGGACCAAATAAAGGAAAGATGATGGGGTGAAAACATAATGATACTAAAAAAGTAGTCAAAATCATTGAGAATGCAAGTGGGATGGTGCACAATTGTTTTCCCAAAGGTGGTTATAAACATTATACCTCGATAGTGGCAACATGATATGATAACACAATGATTTACCTAAAGGTGGTTATAATCATTGAGAAGATGGAGCTACCCCAGTTGGGACAGACAAACAAGATAAAAACATGCCCTTGTATGGGAAGAAAAAGTAAAGTGGTGAAAATATAATGATTTGCCCAAAGGTGGTTATAATCATTGAAAATTGTAGGTGGGACGGTGTGTAATGATTTTCCCATAGGTGGTTATAATAATTTGACCCCAATTATATAAAACATGATAAACTTGGTCAAAGATTATGATAACTTAACATAGAGGGTAATGATGAATTGGAACAACCTAATAGTAGGGAGATACTCATTTAAACTAATAAAGGTTAAAATTCTTTCATGTTTAATTAATCTATTTGGGATATGATTAGGATGGAATCAAGATGTCGATGTTGAGGATATGTCACTATTTTTTAATATACTTCTTGAATTTGAGGTTTATTGTAGCATGTGTTGGTAGGAATCATGGTATAACATCATGAGGACTTGGTTGAAATATGCATAAGGACTGACTCTTGTAATCCAATACTCAATAGAAAATAATGCACCAATGATAAAAACCATGATGACAATGTAAACATATGAATATGGATGGATTCAAGTGTAAGTGTGGGAAAGTAATCACCCAATGAACACACATAAACTAAATCAAGGCAATAGTGTTGAAAGTAAACAAATAGGTAGATAAATAAATAAAATAAGCATAAACAAATAAACAAACAATGCAATAGAAACCATATGAACATTTCCCCTATAAAATAGGTGAAAATTGAACAAATGAAAAAAATGGGGGAATAGAAGAAAAGGAAGGGGATGTCCAAGCTATCTCCATATGCACTAGGCAAGTGGACACTACCTATATAGTTATATGGATGTAATATCCAATAAAAAACTTCAGGCCAAATGTAGTTCTCCCAGGGAATGGAAAGTATGTGATAACTAAGGAAAATAAATAGAATGGATGTGATAGAAGAATAGGAATGGTCTTCCAAAATATCAAGTACATGAGAGAAAATGGCCAAAAGGATGGGAAACTAAGTGACAAGTGGTATTGCTTATAACTTAGTAAGGGTTCCTAGAATCCTTAAGGTAAAGAAGTGGTCAATATTTTTATTCTTTTCTAACAATTTTTTAATGTTTTTGGAATTATTTTGGAGTGTCTCAACTCAATCAAGAATGATGAGACATTAAATGGTTCAATCTTAAAAATGATGAGAATGTGGCTTAGGTTTCTTGTAAAATGGTGAGAGTGTTGCTTAGGTTGCTCATAAAATGGTGAGTGTGGCTTAGGTTGCTCACAAAATAGAGAGAGTGTGGCTTAGGGTGACTGAGCTAACCTCAACAAGTATCAAGTGCTACCTACATAATCATAGAGTAGGGTGTCAAGTTACTATAGTTCTGCCCTTACAGTGGAGGAATTTGATTAATGTAGTAGTCAATTCAAACAAAATAGGCACAGTGGGTTAAAAGGCATAATATGACATAAGAAGTGGTAAGTTGGTACATTAAGGCTTAATGTTTCCCCTAGTTTTCCCATAGGCAATCATAACTAGGACACAATGGCATAGAAAAATGGTACTAATTTACCCAAAGGTGGTTATAATTAGTAGCAAGATTGATGGTAAGAAAAGAATAACAAGCGAAGGATGAAACTACTAAAACTTCTATCATACTATCCTAAAATATGATCTCTATCTAGAGTACTTAAACCAATTGATGAAATTGATTAGATACCTCGATGTTGAAACTACATAATGAATGGCAAAAACCAAGTTTAAACAAGCTAGGCTTTATAACACACTATGTTGATAAAATGGAATGGTAAAATGGTTATGACTAATAGAATGGTTAAGAATGATATTTTTACAAAGAAGAATAGTGATAAAATGGCATAATTGAAATAGTCAATATAGATAATACACCTTAGTTCTCAAGCATAGTAATGCTTAAGATGAATAATATTCATTGGCTTAGGAATTTCATATCCATATAGTGTGGCAAGCCTATATGCTCTTGATCCATAATCTATAGTAATGATAAAAGGCCCTATCCAGTTTGGTTTGAATTTCCCTTTATGATTCTTCTCAACCATGGTATTATTTTAGTTTTATTTAAGAACAAGATCACCAAGTTCAAATGTTCTATACTTAACATGTTGATTATAGTGGCCTTTGAGTCAATTTTTATATGCTTAAAGATTATTGAGCATGGTTGTGCATTTAACATCAAGTAGGTCTAGCTCTTATAGGTGAGCTACTCGATAGTCATGATCATCTAGGACATACTTGAAAGAGATGCACAGTGAAGGTAATTCAACCTCAATGGGAATGATGGCTTCAATACCATAAAAAAGTGCATATGGAGTGGCTCCTATAGCGGTATGATGATTGATACAGTATGCCCAAAGGGTAGGGAATATCTACAAGTGACAATCATGACCAACATCATTGACTATCTTTTTGAGAATATTGACAATGGTTTTGTTAGATGCCTCAGCTTGGCCATTACCTTAAGGGTAATATGATATAAAAAAATGTTGTCTAATGTTATATTTAATACATAACTAGTCTACATCCTTATTCTTGAATGATCCTCCATTATCAGATATAATGTTAGAGGGGATACTATAGCAGTAAATAAGATGGTTAAAAATGAATTTGGAAATTTGCTTTCCAATCACATAAGTGAGGGGTATAGCTTCAACCCACTTAGTGAAATACTCAGTGGAAATAAGGATATGTTTATGGTTGTTATATGAAGTGGGGTTAATCTTCCCAATGAGGTCAAGTCCCCATGTATAAAATGGCCATGGTGTCAACATCAATTTTAGAGTTTTTGCTAGGGTATATATCAGATTAACATGTCATTGAAATTTGTCACACTTTTTTACATATGCAGTGGTATATACATCTATTATGGGCCAATAATAACCAATATGTAAGAGCTTTTTGGATAGGATTGCCCTACTAGAATGACCACCACATACTCCTTTATGAACTTCTATTAATTCTAGTGTAGACTCTATTGAAGTTAAATAACAAATCAGAGTTCCATCAAAATTATGATGGTAAAGGGTGGATCTAAGTAAAGTATAATGAGTATAATGATGAATGAAGGCTTTGGTTTGTTTTTTGAGATAGGTTAGGTGGTATAACTTGTTCATGAAGGTAGTTTTACATGTTTGAGTACTAGATAGAATTAGGACCAACAATATCATGAATCATGACAATGGTTGAAGGTTCATGAGCTGGTGATAAAAAATTCTCAATGAGGAACTAATACTCTCTAGCTTTATCTATTTGTCAAATCAAATAACCAATAGTAGCCATCACATTTATAGTTCTGTTACTAGCCCTTGGTATGTGCTCAAATTGAATAATGGTAATTTGTTGTTTATGAGTGTCAACTATGGCTTTATATAGAACTAGCTTGTCATTTTTAGTCTAAAAATGATCTGTGACCTAATTGATGATTAACTAAGAATCACCATAAAATTGGAGATGAGATATGTTCTAATGCACTACTTATCAAAGTCTTATAACAAGTGCTTCATACTCGACCATGTTGTTTGTACAAGGAAAGCTAATTCTGAATGATTTAGGAATTATATCCCCCTATGAAGTAATAAATAATAGACCTACCCCTGATCCATGTGTAGTAAATGAACCATCAAAATATAGGTTTTAGGGCTGATCCTCAAGGAGTGTCTCAATGATGATCATTATGGATTCATCAGGAAAGTGAAATGTGAGTGGTTATGTGTCTATGAGAGTTGTTTCAACAAGTTGATCTATAAGAACTTGTCCTTTGATTGCCTTTTGATTGACATACTCTATGTCAAACTCACTAAGAAGCATGATCCATTTAGCCATTCTACCTTGCAAATCTATTTTAGATAGTAGATACTTGAGAGTATTTACTTTTTAAATGACCATGGTCTTATTATTCAACATGTAATGGCATAGTTTTTTAGCTATAAAGACTATGGCTAGATAAGATTTATTAATAAGAGCATAGTTATGTTCATATGTAACCAAGGTATAGCCTAGGTAGTACACAACATGCATGTTTTCATTGTCATCATGTTGAGCCAAGAGTGCCCCCAGAGCATGGTAAATAGCTGATAGGTATAACAAGAATGGCTTTCCTAGCATAGAAGGTAATAAAATAGGTGGATTAACAATATAGTATTTGAGTTGTTGAAAAGCTATTTGGTAGTGATCATCCTAGTGAAATTCAACTCCTTTATTTATAAGGTGTGTAAATGGATGACACTTATCTACTAATTGAGATATGAAGCATCAGATTGATTGGATTTTACCCTAAAAACTATGGAGTTACTTTAAATTATTTGGTGGTGGCATTTCGGTTATAGCATAGACTTTAGCTGGATTGACTTCAATACCTATACGAGACATGATGAAGCCAAGTAATTTATTGAATTTATACCAAACACACATTTTTTTGGATTGAGTCTGACATTGTACTCCCATAATCTTTCAAATATCTTACATAGCATTGTTGGATGGTCAGCCCTAGTTTTGGATTTTCATAATATGTCATCGACATAGTCTTCAACAATATCATGTATCATATCATGGAATATGATAGTCATAGCCCTTTGATATGTATATTTAGCATTCTTAAGGCCAAATGGCATTACCTAATAAAAAAATGTTCCCCATGGAGTGGTTAATGTTGTTTTATGTTAGTCTTTTGGTGTTATTCTGATCTAGTTGTATCCTAAAAATCCATCCATGAGTGAAATAATTTTATAACCTATCATGGATTCGATGATCATCTTGATATTAGGAGATGGAAAATCATCTTTAAGACAAGCTTTGTTGATGTCTTGAAAATCAATACAAATTTTGATCCCTTTAGGATTTTTACTAATAGGTACCACATTAGAGATCCATTCTGAGTAATTAATAGATCAGATATATCCTACTTCTAAGACTTTTTCCAACTCTTTATTTACCAATACAACAATGTGAGGATGCATCTTACATAGCTTTTGTTTTACCAATTTGGCATCAAGATTAAACATAAGGTGATATAACACCAAGGTGGGGTCTAAACCTAGCATGTCAAAATAAGCCCATGCAAAGATATCTACAAATTCTCTCAACAGAGATATAAAGACTTCATGTTCCTCCTTCATAATGGATGAGCCTAATTTTATCCATTTTAAGTTTGATGGAGTCTTAATATTTACCTATGTTTTATCTTTGACTACAAGGGTTGAACCATCTTCTAGGATAGTAAGCAATGACTTGAACTATTGAATTATTTCAAGGTCTTCTATTAGGATTGTCTCTTCAACTTCTCCTAGGCATGATGAATCTAAGTCCCCTAATGGGAGATCTAGCCATGTGACAAAATTAATCAAAAATTCTTGAAGAATTTGATCAAATACTTGTTTTTGCTCAAAGTTAAACTCTGCTCCATAGGCAAGTTCATCATTGGTGGTCTCTTGGTCTAAATTTGAAGAAAAATGAACACCCCCATCTAATGGCACCTAAAATAGGTTTTCACTACTAGACTGGCCTTTATCTTTACTTTTTCCTTGGTCAAAAATCACCTCAAAGATGTTTTCACTTTGGGACCTCAATATTTTACTTATTTTTTTTAGGATAAGGGTGTTCACTCACTCTCCAAAATAGGCTATAGGATCTAATGTGATTGAGAATCCTAATTTGTGATCTCCTAACAAAACATTATTTCTAAGGCCTAAAAAGTCATAGAATGCCTCATCATTTTAAAAACTCATAAATTGGTAGGCTAGATTATTTTTGGTCCTAATATATCAATTAGGGATAATATAATGGAAAATGGTTGCAATGAATGGCCAAGGTAAGGGTACAAAATGAGTTATTATCAAACAGGTTGGTTTCATCTAGGTCATCAAAAGTGGGGCTATGATCAGACTCTACTTCACTATCGACATCATCATCACTAGTCAATGGTGATGGAGTTTGAATAATATATGTGGGGTCACCCCCAGGTAGTTTAAATCCAAGTCCATAAGGTCTTTCATACTTAGTCATAGAAATTGGCTCGATGGTTCCTTGTTGATTTAGTCTAAGGCCTCTTCTTTTATAATTGTGACACTCCATGATCCTATTAGGAAAAGGATACTTTTTACTTTTATAACAATCAGCTTGGTTGTCATTGTATAACCATGATTCATCCCATTTAATAGGGTCAGGTTCTAGGCCAGATGTTGGTATAAATATGACAAGTCCCTTATCTTCATTCATTTATTACCAATGCATATGTGGGGTGACTCTAGGTTGCCCAAAGGTTTTTTAATTCTTGGCAGATTGGTAATATGAAATGTATCATAGGTCACATACTCTCCTGATCCATTATCTAAAATGGTGAAATGATTACAAGCTTCAAGAGGTGGCATATGGGAAAGGGAATCCAAGGTATTAGGATCTATGTAATTATTTGAAGGATCAATAATTATATCCTTTCCTTTATCATGTTTAGAACTTGGATTCATGTTGTACTGATAATTATGGCTTTGAAATTTAGCCTCAAGATGCTTGTACTATTCATATGGGTATAAATATCCTAGAATATTCACTTCCATCCCTGAGTGGGAAAACTTGATACATTGGTGCAGCGTTGATGGGACTACATGAATCTCATGTAACCAAGGCCTTACTAGAAGCATATTGTATGATAAATCAAGATCAAGCACATGAAAAAGTGTATCATGGTTCAAAGGCCTAATGATAACTAAAAAACTAATAGTGCCTTGTGATTCTCTTTCCTGATTATCATAGGCTTTGATGGTTATTATTTCTGGCTGGAGATCTGCCATTGTGTATCCAATAAGCTTGATGAGATTTAGAGACACTATGTTGAATCTAGATCCATTGTCTATAAGGATACATTTCACTTTATGCCATCTTATATAAACTTCTATGTATAATGTGTTATTATGGAGCGGGTCAAGGGAAGACAGATTGCTTTAGTTGAATGTGACTTATTGGGCTAGAGCTAGGTGTCCAACCAAAGCTTGAAAATTATCAAGAGATATGTCACTAGAAATAGTTTATTGGGATAAAAACTCATTCAAGATGTTCTTTTGGATTATTTACATTCATAGAAAATCTAAAATATAAATTTATGTTGGTGTCTTCTGTAATTGTTCCACAATATCAAACTTCTTGTCTTGGTCAGTAGTAAATAATTTATTCTGAGGTTGAATAATTGGTTAGATAATACACAAAGTGGCAGATGGTTGTGGGCCTAGGATAGTAATATTAGACCTTCAAGTTACGATTTCACAGTAAAGATTAAATATTGGACCATTATTGCTAACAAATGTTGGGAATGGTGTGGGACCATACATGACAAGTCTTGATTTTCAGTGCACTCACATGTGGTCACATGGTAAGGATGAGTTATCAATATAAGGTCAAAAAAGAGAAGTCCTAATTTGTTGGTTTTCTTGTATGCATTCCCAAGTTAAATAAGGATTATCCATGTAATTTGGCTAAATGTTGTTGTTTAGCAATAGTCTAGGTTGATTAGTGTTTGGTCTAGGATTAATGGAGATGGTATTAATGATACACCCTACAATATGACCTACAACCCTATTGTATTCATAAGCAACTACATGGTGAGTTTGTTGTTTTTTACCATTCTAGCCTTGTTTTTGTCCATTATTTTGTCAATGTGGATTTTGATACTGATTTTGTTGATTCTACTGGTTTAGCCTTTGATTTTGTTATTGCACTAATTGTTGTTGTTATTGTTGTTTTTGATTATTTTGTTGTTGCTAATTGTTATGTCAGGGAAAAGGGTTTTGATAAATCCCATGAGTTTTATTAGAAGTGAAAACACCATTATCTAATGTTATCTCCCCATTCTCCAACATATTCTCAATTAAATGCTTGATTTAGACACATCTTCATAGATTATGCCCATTGACCTGATGATAATCATAGAATTTATTTTCATAGTACCAATCAGGATAAGGAATGCCTTATGGATAATACTTTGGTATAGGCCAACTAATTATATTAGCAATAGAAAGCTTTCAAAAAATAGACTCAATAGGTTCTTTTAGGTC
The DNA here is from genome assembly GCA_037957365.1 of Torreya grandis. NCBI lineage: Eukaryota > Viridiplantae > Streptophyta > Pinopsida > Cupressales > Taxaceae > Torreya > Torreya grandis. Next base: position 176,763 of record JARHVA010002408.1, read on the forward strand.
ACTAAAAATATGTTGCATAGGCATGGTTCTCCTAAGAGGAGGGCTTTGCAATGGTAATGATTACTATATTTATTATACAGGTCTTGGTTATTGCATTTGTAGTATTGGTTGGAGAGGTTGATAGGTAGGAGTAAGTTAAAAAGGTGGTATAGATGATGATTTCACCATTTGGACATGACGGGATTAGGTTACTCCATTTTCCACAACATTCCTATTACAGTTGAATTGCTTCAATCTTTCTTGGTTATTGGCCTATGTTGGTTACGATGGTGGCACTTGAATACAATGTTGGTCATTTCCTTGATTGGTACCTTGATTTTGATTAGTTGAATTAAGTTTGATAACTCCTTTATTGATGAGTGCTCACTCAATCAATAAGTTTTTGTTTATGATTTTCTTGAAAGTATGTGCACATTGTAGTTCCAAATGATAAGCTATCTCACTATGCAAATTTTTGGTAAACATAGTGGCTAATTATTTATCCAGTAAACTATGGGTGAAATAGCTTGTAAGGAATCTCCATCACTATAGATAACTTGAGAAACTCTCATTGGCTTTTTGTTTTGCTTGTATTAAGTCCACTAATGAAATCTCATGCTCAAGATTATAAGAAAAGTCCTGCATAAACTTATCAAAAAGACCATCAAAATCCACTATTGAGTTTTTAGGCAACTTTAAAAACCACTCCAAGGCTTGTCTAGCCAAGCTCCTTGGGAACAATAGTAAAAGGTATATGTCTTTATATGCCACTTATTGATATGTGACAAAGAATTCGATCAAATGAGCCTTAAGGTCACTTTTCCCTTTGTATTTGTCAAATTTTGATGGTTTGTATCCTGGAGGAAATGGTATCTACAAATAATCCATGTTGAATGGTTAGGAACTCTTGTCATCCAATTTGAACTTTTTAATATGTTTACTAGCTTGAATGGCAGCAATTGCATCCTTCATCTGTTACAATTCTTAAGATAGGAAACTAGAAGGAACATTGGTTTGAGGGAGAATATTGGTTTGGGTAGATGTTTTAGAGGTCACAAGTGGGACACTTTGACCAAGGTATGGTGGAGATACCTATTGGGGGACATTAGTTTGGTTGGGGAATGGACCATGAATATGCATACATGGATTAAGATGTACTTGAAATTACATAATTGGTTGCATGATATTCTAATTTGAGTTGGTGATAAAGGTTTGACTTGGAGGATTTTGTGGTTGGGATGGAGGGATATAACTATATTGTGCTTGTTGTGGTTGAAAAGTGACATGATGCTGACTAATCAAACCTTGTTGTTGAGTGGGAACTTGTGGTCCAAGACCCTGTCTCTAAATTTATGGCACATTTTAAACCAACAGTTGTCTAGTATGTAATTGAGAAACATGGGGACCTCCTTGTTACATGAATCCTTATGAGGAAGTAAAAATAGGTTACATATTTAACATTTATCATTGACCATTATTTGAAAATTATTGACTAGTCATTACTTAGTTTTGAATTGGCATATTAGTCTATGACTAAAGAGGTATCTTCATCATTACCTAGTGAGGTGGAACATTTATTGCCCCTAATTAAGGTGGTAATGTATTTATCCTCTATTGTATTGATACACTAGATTGTGTCTATTGTTGTGGAATGCTACTCATTACTTATTGAAGAGGAGTAGGGTTCATTACATTCTATCATTGAGGTGTGACATTAGCCATTGTTTGATTACCTAATCCCATAGGTTATACACTTGAGTAAGCAAATGATTGAGGTTAGGGTGTAGAAACTCCTATTCCCATGGGATTAACTACAGTCACATGTTGTTGGCTAGTTATTTGTGTGTTAGTAACACTTTGATCAGGATTGGATGCTATTTGCACATTGTCCACTATGTTTGGCTTACTATTCTATGTAGAGGCTGAAGACACTTCTTCAATAATGGGCATATGCATCAAGTTATCTATTTAATTAGTTTTTAAAAATGGGTAGGAACTCTGATTCTCTTATTTAATTAACTCTATCAACACTCTTGTTGAAAGAACTAGATCAATAAGAGGCTTACTCACCATGTTCATCTGATTGAAATTATGTGCTAGATTTAGGTAGGTTTGATATGTTATCTATATTTAGTTAAAGTGGTCTTCCATGATGTTTTTTCCTTGATTAGATATATTAGGGTCTTGATATGTTGTTTAGACTAGAGCCATGGGATTTCTAGAAGAAGCCTATTGGTCATAAATGATATTGTGGGGCACTCTTACTAGAATTGGTAAATTTTCATGGGGAAAGTTTGCTAGAAACTTGGCCCCTACTTTTATGGATCTAACCAAAATCTCATCTTTGTTCTCTAACAAATGTCTCTCAAACAAAAATGGATCATACGTGGAAGTTATATTAGTATAATATGACTATTGAAGAACTGGCTCATCCACTATGGGTATTTTAGCTAGGTATTGTGTGGTTTGTTCTTGGTCTTATTCTGAATAAGGTGGTGTGTTAACCAGATAGTTATCCAATGGATCTTGGATTTATGATGCTAATTGAGTTTTATAAGAGGGATAAGAATCCACCTCATAAACAATATCATTTGTATAGGGGTCTTGCACCATTTCTTCTTGCACAACTACATTATTAATCCCTAGATTGTACATGAGTCCACTACAAGTGTAGGAATATATGTTGGGATCCATAGTCAATGCTTTAAGATAAAAGGTCAAAGAGTTATACAAACTCTAAAAAGGACAATCTAAAATAGATGATGTTCTAACTTGGTCTAGATTTGTCAAAAGGATCAAAAGGTTTATGTAAATATTTTTGAGGAAATAAACTAGTGTGAAGTATCTAACATTTCACTGTTCACATAAAGATAAACAAGTAAATGGACCAAAAATCAAAATTTCAAACTCTAAGATTGAAGTGTTTCAAATCAGTCTAATCTAAGAATTTAAAAGTTGATAGGTCTTTTGGCAAAATTTGGCATCAAAATCTAGGCTCAAACAAGGCATGCACTAGGAATCTTAGCCAAATGGTGTCAAAATCTAGACTTTGAAATAGATGCAAGTTTTAATCTAATGGATTTGAAACACTTCTAACAAAAAACTAGGCTTTTAATCCTTGGTCATGAACTTGATCAACTAGGTATAAGGTATGAACCAAAATGAACTTTAGAAATAGTTTATTTTCTCACATAAAATGGTATAAAACTTGGTTCTTTTGACAAACAAGCTAGATAAAAGTGAATAGTATAATTGTGTTAGACAAAAGATCACAAAAGTACACTTGGATTAGTCTGAAAATGTAGGAACAAATTTGAAATCTATACAAGGGGATCTATGAAACAATATTTGAAATTTTTTGGGTAGTATAACGATGCTATACTACCCAAAAGGTGTGACAAAAAATTTTGTTTCAAAAACATTCTAAGGCAAAGATAATTTCCCATAATTTTGATAGCATAACACTACTTTTCTTGACTCAAAATGTTGTGGTGCATAGACTTAAAGTGAAAGTGTTTAGCACAAAATGGTTTAAGTCTATCAATTGGTAATAATGATCTTGAGTCTAAAATGGCCTTCAACCCAAATTGGAAATCGAACCAAAGTTCCCTCAAGTTTAGTGCAAATGGTGAACCCACTTAACACATCAACTCTATGAACTTATAAAGGTGAAATTTAAAATTTATATCATAAGTGAAGGATTTAAACAACTTTGGTAAAGGTCTAGAGTTAATTAGGAAATATAATTACACCAAAGTGGATGATATGACTCTCAAGATTTTGATGAACTTTGAACAAGAAAAATTGATGATCTCACGTGGGCAGCATAACGCCTCTTTGTTCAAATGAAAATTAGGACTATGTGTTTTATTTGAATTGTTTGTTTACATAAAGTTTTGACTTTAAATAAGACTTTAATCTAGGATAATACAAACTAATTAATCACTCTTAGATCCTAAACAGACAAGGTTGGTTGGTATCATTAGAATCCATCAATATACATCATTTGAGAGGATTTTAAGTGTTCATCCAAAAGTAAATATGCATTATATAGTAGGGTTTTTACACCCCACTTTTTTCAAATGATAGTACTATGACATGGACCTTGAGGCACACCTTACACCAACAATACTTTCATGGCAAAAGGGGATTTGTCTAAGATCTAACAATTTTTTGAATGTTATAAGGGAATCAATTACACAATGACTTTCATGCCAAATAATGAAAAATAAAAGCATGAATTTTGGGTTTGTATCACTTCGATTATTGTAAAAAGGTTTAGTCCTTTTTGCAACCACTACATCTTGTTGTTCACTCAGTGTAGTATGATGTCCAAAGTGCCACTACATCTCATGTGTAACTCAGATGGAGTAAGTGAAGTCAATGTCGGGAGATGAAACATTGGGTCAAAGCTTCCCTAAAGAACTTGTGGGAGGTAATTATGTCCCCCTTGCAAGCCAAGTTTGCATATAAATAAAGAAATCATGAAAGTAGAAAGACTTTAGGGTCATTTTCAAGGTCACCCAAAATTTGACAATTTTTTGGGGAGTGATTCAGACTACTTTCTTTCTAAGCCTTGGACTAGGATACTTGAAATAGGAATGGTGCTTTTGATTCTAAGGGTTCCCTAAAGAGGATAAATGGAAGAGCATACACACAACATCCCTCTTTTTTCCAAATAAAAATTTAATTTATTCAACTAAGTGAATACAAAAATCTTTGAAAAGGTGAGTGAATTTTTAAGCCCAAATGGAAAATGAGGTGGTGTTCATTTGACCCCTTGGTCTTAGTTGGAAGCTTTGAAAACATTCACCATAAACATCTAAATTTTTGGTTAAACACCAAAACAAGGATCTTAATTTATTTTTAAGCATGTAAAAGGTGATCTAAACATGTTTTTATCAAATTTCAAGCTTGGTCCTACAAAAAAATGTTAGAATGTCCTTTATCCTTGAGTTTATTTTGGGTTTTAAATAATCAACTTTAAAAAAAGAGCTCTCAAGTGTGTGTTTTAATAAAAACACAATGACCGACATCGGTTATATAAATGATGATAGTTACATTTTCTAATCAATGATATTTATCTAACTAACATCAATTATACCAATGTGACCAATGATAAGTATCCAATCAATGTTAGTTTTACTAATCAATGTTGGTTAAGCTATCTAACTGATGTCGGCCTTACTAGCTGATGTCAATTATTGTGTAAACCTGTGGTAAACAAAAATGACAAAATAAAGATAGAAAATCAAATTGCAAGAGTTGTAATGGTCAAAATGAATATTTTAAAGCTTTAAAATGATCTCTTTCATGTGTGGGATGCGTCTAGTCCCACTAGGCATGCCATATGTAGATCTAGGAATTTGACTCAAGAGAGAATGGTTGGTATGGATTAGTTCCAAAATGAAAACAAAATGAAAGAAACACACTAACTAGCATAACATCTCTAGGCCTAGACATTAAGGAGAGATTAGTTAACAAAATGAATAAAATACATAGCTAAAATTTAAAATAAACCCTCTTTTACCTTCCTTGGATGCTCTGAAATGCTTGTTGTAGTGGCTTGCTCAGTTTATGCTCATGAAGTCCTCATCAATGGAAGCTTGGCTACCTCCATCTCTCCTTAGAACCTTTGGATTTAGCTTGGCTTGGATTGGAATCAATTTTTCATGGTAACACTAATTTTGATGGCTTTGGGAATCATTTTTTCATTGTAACTTTTCATTATCAAGTCTTAGAAATGATGTTCATGGCCTCTCTATTTATAGATTTTTGAGAATGTCTAGAATCAATCTGAACCATCCATCTTGAGATTGAGATGTGTGGTTGAGGATTAATTCAATTTTTGGAATTAAGTTTATAATTATCCTCATCATGACATTGGAATAAGGGGCAATTAAGATGCATGGAGGGCATCATGGAAGGCATTACTGAGGCATGGAAGGCATGAATCTTGATATTTGTGACATTTATGGCCTAGGGATGTCTTCCCAAGAAATGAGCTCACCTAATGATGTAGATATTCAGTATTTATTTCAAAAAATAAGTATTCAAAAAATTTCTATGGAATTATTAATTATGCCTTGATTTGGGTTAATTATCTCTTAAGCATGATTAATCACTTTGTGCACACATTACTCAAATTGATTATAATGCCTTATTATTGATCCAAATTTTGAATAGATTAGAATTAGAAGGCGATGTCAGATGAATTGGAACCATATTCTAATTTAGGATGTTCCTAATAGAAAATAATAAATGCATGCATCTTGTGTAAGAGATTTGATAGGAAAGATCAATTTAGAGCACCTAGGTGCAAAATTGGCATTTTTACTCGAAATGATCTAATCAAAGTTAGCTTTCCCATAAATTAAATTACCTCATTTAGGGATACCCTAGCCAAAATCAGTAATTTAATATGTCATTTTCACATCATTTAGCATCTTTTAGTGTTTTTAGGTCAAATTATGCATTTTATGTAAAAATTGGCCAAAATCCTGGTTGGAGGTCATCGGTGGCCAGATTTAGGTGTCTACACTATGTAGGGAACTTTTGAATATAAAATCATTCCCTTTATATTGATAAATATAGGTGCATATTTATAGAGATCCATGAACCACACTTTCTAAGGGCTTATAGGTAAGTTCATTATCATTTACATGGATGACCTTACTATCTTTTCAAAAAACAAGGAGGACCACATCATGCACTTACAACAGGTATTTGAAAAGTGTAAAAGGTATGGAATTTATATCAATCCAAAGAAAAGTATTTTTTGTGTTACTGAGGGAAAATTGTTGAGGCATGTTATAACTAAAGAGGGGATTTCTATAGACCCTGATAGAGTAGATGTTATATCAAAAATAGAACCTCCTAATAGCATAAAAGAATTGAAATCTTTTTTTGGGAAGATCAACTTTGTGAGAAAATTTATCTCTAGTTTTGAAAATATTGTGAGACCATTGAATGATGTGTTGAATAAAGGTGCCAAGATCACATGGAATGAAGAAACTAGAAAGGCTTTCAAGGAGATAAAATAAGCAATAATGCAGCCACCAGTATTGATAAGTCCTAATTTTTCAAAAGACTTTTATATTTATTAATTTACTTCTGATCATAAAATTATAGTTGTTTTGACTCAAAAAATAGATGGATGTGATCATCTTATTACATTCATGACTACCAATTTTTAAAAGTTCTGAGTTAAAATATTCCTTGATTGATAGGTAGGCATGTGCTCTAGTCAAGGTAGTAAAGAAATTTATGAATTATATTCTTAGAAATAAGGTGTATTCAATACTACTAGACCCTTCCACTAAGCTCATGCTTATCTAATGTGAGTTAAGAGAAATAAGGGGTAAGTGGATGTTCATACTTCAAGAATATGATATGGAAATTAAAACTACTAAATTGGTAAGGTATCAAGGGTTAATTCAATTAATTTCTAATACTAATCCCAAGTTAAGTATCATGCAATTAGAGCATCAAATTTTTTAACCCAATGATTGGTATGATTCAATTGTTTATTTATTAATCAATGGCATTTGTCCTGCAGGGTTAACCAAGGAGAAAAGGAGAACTCTAAGGCTCAAGGCATCCCATTTCATGATCAAAGATGGAGTATTTTTTAGGAAGAATTATGAAGTGATATACCTGGTATGTGTTTCTAAGGAGGAAGTTAATGAGATCATGAGTACTTTACATGATAATTTAGGAAGTGGACACCCATTAGGAAGGTCAATAGTGCATCATATCCTTAGAGTTGGTTATTATTGGCCTACTATCTTCAAATATGCTCACAAACATGTGAGATAGTGTCATAGTGCTAAATTTTCAACACTAAAGAGCCCAAAGCATCCATGCCATTAAAGCTAGTCATGATTGATAAACCCTTTGCTCAACGGGGATTATATTTTATGGGAGTCATCAACCCCAATTCTTTAGAAGGACATAAGTATGTGCTCACTACTAGTGACTAATGCACCAAATGGATAGAAGTAGTAACAACTAAGTAATGTAGGATTGAGGATGTGATAAAGTTCTTGAAATAGAATATAAATATGAGATTTAGAACACTAGTATCTCTAGTTTGTGGTAATGGGTTTGATTTTATATCCATTGAGATGACTGAATGGGCATATGATAATAACATTGTTCTCAAGTTTTCATCAAACCATTATCCTCAAGGTAATGGGATTTCTGAGTCAACAAACAAAAATTTTATGAAATCCATCAAGAAGTTTTTTGCTAACAAACTAAGAAAATGGCACAAGTTACTCAAGTATGCCCTTTGGGTTGATAGAAGAAGAGTCAAACAAGATCTAAAGGTATCACCCTTTTTGCTTATATATGGTTAAGAACCTATATTCCCCATCACACTCAAGCTTCCAACCTACAAGTTTATGCAAGAGTACATAGAAGGAAAATATCAAGAGTTTTCAAGTTCAAAGTTACTTTACAATATTCAAATGGAAGATGCAAGAGAGGAAGATTTTGCCAATTCTAGCAGGAATCAAACCATAGTGAAGAGATGGTTTGACAAACATTCCAAAATTAAGGTGTTCAGATAAGGAGACTTGATTTTTGTTTGGGATAAAGCATCTAAACCTAAGGGAAAGCATGGAAAATTCACTCCTTTATGGATTAATCCCTATCGGATTGATGAAATACTAGGAAACAACACCTTAAATCTCAAAGACTTACAACGAGCAGATTTTACATTACCAATAAATGGGAAATATCTTAAGCACTACTTCTCTATTTCTCCACCATATGTATACATGGAGTAATCTTTAATACTAGTTAAAGTTAGTGTAGGTAGGCTTAGATTAGGTTTATTTTTATTCCTTGTGTGTACATAGTGCATGCAAATATTTGTTTTCTTATTGTGTTGGCTTATTTATTTTGTGTTTTCATTCTTTTGTTTTATTTCCTGCTTTCAATAAATATTTTTAAGACAGTCCTCAAGCTCTAATACATGTAATTACTTAAAAGGAACTCCAAAAATTAGGAATGTACGTATGGCTTATTCAAATAGTTGATCATGGATCTTCAAATGTGAGTTTGATGTTATAATTTAGAAAAATTGGTAAGGACTAGTATCTAGATTGGTTATTCCTAAAATCATAAACCTTGTTCTTGATCCAAGTCTAATTCTGATAAGTATTACTTATTAAGGATGAAAGTTTGAACTATTAAGACAAAGTCATGCTTGCACTTTAAAAACATTAATTGCTTGGGACAAAGTTTATAACCAAGAATGATTTTTTAAAGGTCAAACATTTGACTAAATCACAAAACCTAACTAATATAGTTACCAACCTTTGTTAGAAAGCAAAACATATCTAGAAAAATACAAAAATAAGAACTTTATTGCAAAATTTGAAATCTTTCTAAGTAAAGGTGATTCTGGTAATCTCCATCAGGGCTTTGGACACCTAGATGAAAGTGGAGCAAGGCCTTGAGTTGAGCCATAGGTATCTCTATCATGGCTATAGATGTCTGGCTAATAGTAAAGCAATGCCCAAGCCTTCCTTGAGCTAAAGCATGATTCTTAATGAACATCTAAATATGCTATATGTCAATGTTACTAGTCAAGTTCATGAATTTGGAAGTTATTCTCTAAATCCCATGGAAATCAGTAAGTGGAATCAAAGCACACACATAGCATGGCTATGTTTTGATGTTTGATCCTAATTTTACATGTGTGAGACTTGTATCAATTATGTCTTGATATTAATAATGGTACCTGATCATGTGGAATAAGTAGCCTAGTTATTAGTCTAAACCAAAGTTTCTAAATTATAACATATTATTATGTTTCCCCTAGAAATTTCCATTTGTTGAGGTCACCATACCCCCATTTCTAAAATTGGGGACCCTTGTTTCAAATTTTTGTAAATTTGTGCTTTAAATTAAAAATGCCACTTGATCAGAGTCCTTTATTTGAGTATCATCCACACATGGTTCTCATTTTGATTATTGTCTTTTTTACCTAATTTTGCTAATGGTTTCTCACATTTTTCTAGGTTGTAGGCTTAATGGAGTCTCAACATTATCGATAATGTCTAGGGTTTTGAGATTTAATGATAAATTGACCCTTTGATTAGTCATTGGTTCTTAATTGTTTAATTGAATTCATTTTTGAACATCTAGAAACCCTTAGTCCAATTATTTTAGCCTAAGCCTTTAAATTTGAATTCAAATTTTTGCAAGGTCACTTTATTTAAAAATTATATGGGAAAACTTTATATTTATTTAAAACTTAGCTTATAATTTTATCCTAATATATTTTTCATGTTTATTAACATGAATAAAACCTTGGTCTAAAACTTTATTGCTAAGTTCTTTATGACCCAAGACCCCCCTTAATTCTTTTATTATCCAACTAGACTAATTAAATGCAAGGTCCCCTTTATTATATTTTATACTTGGTCTAAAGTTCATCTAAATTTTTAATTGCATTATTAATATAATTAAAACCTTAGGTTAAAGACTTTATCCTAAGTCCTATGCATTCTGTGAGCCTTACATCATCTTGTTTTGTCTGCAAGAATAGAAGGGACCAGCAAAAAGATGACAAGTGGCAAGATATTAGAACTCAAGCAAAATATATATGGTTTATGGGACTCTTCAAAGTCAATATGTCAAGCACCCAGATCGATGATGCACATTTGAGTAGGAAAAGATGATCCTATGTTGAGCAATGCATTAATAATTCAAAGATCCTACAAGAAAACAAAGCAACCAATCACATTTGACTCCATGGATCAAAATATAATGGTACACACTGATATGCTCAAACCAAATCTAATAGCACATAGTAAGGTCAAAATGTCAACAAACCCTATGAGAAAACACATAGATGATAAATTTCATGCCCATAATGGACATTTAAAACTCAAGCATTATATCAAATATCAATAGTTCATGGTCAAATGTACACATTCTGATCAATGGTGAGCATTAAATCAAAACTTCAACAAAGCCTTAGGAAGAGTGAGAAAGTGACAAGTGTCATAAAATCAATGGTGCATGGAGTAAAGTACAAGAATCCAAAGGATCCATATCAATGTTGTGTGTTGATTCATTCAACCAATATCCAATGGTGTGTATTGAATGTTGACTTTTCAAAAGGAACCTAGGATGAATGTGGAGCTTCCACATGGTGTAAAGGCATTGGCCAAAAGTAAAATAATAGTTGGAGTCATAAAGAAGGCCCATAGAAGTGACACATGGCATAATATTGGGTGATAACCATAAAGGGTGACCAATATCATTCAATCCCTTGGATCCAATTCAATGGTGTGAGATAAAGGATACTTTTTAATGAGCCCCAACCCAATGAGATGTTGACACATCTCTTAAAATAAAAATAGTAAATTTTTAAACATAATGAGCTATGTGACATGGTGGATCCACATAAATTCCAAATCAGATCAAGAGATCTCATGGATGCGAAAAGGTAAAGGTATAAATATGAGATCCAAATACAAATCTAAGTTATGAAGCTCTTAATTCACTATTGCCATTAAAGTTTTGTGCAAACTTGTTTGAACCTCCAAAAAGCCCTAGCACATAAAAAATCCCTAATTGACCCTAATTTCATTGTAATCAAGCTAAAAAGCATTATTTTGTCACTCGTTCAAGGATAGTTTGATCTAGAATTGAATTTAAATCCACTTGTGAGTGAGTTTATAGAATTCATAGCAATAGTAACTCGAAAGGGTGTTTTCAAGGAGGATGTTGAGTTGTATTTGATCTTAGACATGGAAGGAAGGATTTTTAGAGATGCATAATTAATTGTCAATGATTTAAACACCAGAGACAACAATTAGTAAAACTTGTTTTGGACCATTGAGAACCAGTACCCCATCACCCATGAGGAGGAGGAGAATGTGTCTACCAAGAGGTTGTACTATGACATAGTCACACTCCAAATGACTGGTATCCACTATGCAGTAGTGAAACTTGAGGTAATTCATTGTATCAATATCCTTGCTCCAATTTTTAAGGATTTTAAAATAGATAAAGGCTAGATAATTAATGAACACACTTATAGAAATGTGGCATATATCTTTGTTATAGCTTTTGAGAATTATTATAAACTGTCTAAACCACAAATTGACTTGTTTTCCATCAATTATTAGGCTAAGAGAATGATTTGAAGAAAATCCTAACCATGTGGTTATATTTTAGAAATAAAGTCTTCTCAAACTTCAATAAAAATATCCCAATTATCCAATTCAAACCCAAGATACGAATGATCATGACAATGTTGAACAAATTATGTGAAAATGCCACCATAGCCTATGTTGATCTTGTCTATGTACCAATTGTCTATTTCATGGTTGAGAAATAGATTACCCCTCCCCTAAGTGAAATTATTAACATTTATTTAAGTAGGTAGATCTATGCCATTAAACAAAAGAAAAAAAACTCATTTTTACATGATATCATACCTCTTGGATGCTCTTTGTGCCACTACCAAGATCCCAAATCAAATGGAATGATCAGCTATTGTAACACAAATAGTTACATAACACTATTTAAATCTACACATATTTAATTATAGGGATCACATTCAATTCATATATGATTATGTCTATCTAGCACTTATAGAATCCATCACTGGTCATCCCATGGAGAGAGTCAACCCACTCATCAGGAAGTATGTTCAAGTTATGGTTGATATCTAGTTATACCTATATTTTACATTTATTATAATTGAAGGGATCTAATGTACTTCCCTCAGGCTACCCATCCATCTACCAGACAAACTAGCAAAACAAGAGGTGGCTTATTAGTTATTTCATGGTATAGATGGTCATTTCAAGACCAAGATAAAAATACTCCTCCATAAATTCCCCATAATAATTGGGAGGACCATTTTCAAATAATGGAATAATATTGAGGCAACCTCTAAACATAGGACTTCTTTCAACTTGAAAATAGATGAGCTAAGATAGTGGGACCCTTATGGGAGGGTCAAGGAGCATTTTAGGCTCAAAAATATTCTAATTGTACCCTATGATCATCATCTTGGTGTTTATGATCCCATTTATACCAAGGCATCCATCTATATTGAGGTTACAAAGAGGTTGAATGAGCATAACCTCAAACTTGAGCCTGGACTGGAGAGGAACTGGAAGTGAGATGATAGGTGGCAACTTAGGCCTAGGCAATATCATTTTTTGAGTAGTGCACCTACTATACCTCTATCTTCTCAACCATAATTAGAGTAAAAACTTGAGACACATATTGAACAAAGACCAGAGGAAAGGACTGATGAGATTACATCATCTTAAACCTAGGCAGAAGAATAAGAATTACCTCAGGAGGAGTGTACATGATAGTATTGGACCCTAATGAGACTATAGAAGATGCATTCAAAATGTTATCATTGGCTTATGAATCAGATGATGAAGAAGCTCAAATTGAAGAGTCCAAGGAAGAAAAGGGGAAGTAGTTTTGAACTTAGTTATTATAGATACCCCCAAGAGAAAGGCTAAACTAGTTATAGCTACTAGAAAACTACAAACAATGATTCTAGTTGTTGAACTAACCCCTTGGACCCCCTCAGGACTATCCCACAACCTTTTTACCGCAAACTTTTTTTAAGTTAGATAACTAGCTAAACTAACTAATTAACCTGCCCTTGACTAAACTTAACCTTCACCCTCGATCTCCAATGATCACCCTAACCACCAATGGTTAGGCTTGACCACAGATGGTCAGGTTTCACCACCTGAACACTTAAACTCCAACTCAACTATAGCTTTCTTTTTTATTTTGAGTTATCTATTCTGCATGTGGATCAATGCACATTTACACAAAAAATAAACAATTTCTTTGAACCTTTTATTGAACTAATTGTTTCACCTCCCCTTTCTTCCTATAAAAACAAAGGACAAGGTGAAATGGATATGGATCAACAATCATCATCAAAACTTCTTGGGAAAGATATCAAAGCTTATTATGTAGGTATTCTTCTAGCTTCCAGCATCCCAACTCTAGAAATTCTTCAAACCATAAACTATCAACCCTAATCTAAGTATATTATTCTTTTTTTAAGTTTTAGTTATTTAGTTTCAATAGTTTTGTAACTCTATATATTACCTCTTCCACCATAACACCCTTCGACCATTCTCAACCACCTGATTACCAAACCTTTACCCTTGATACCTCTAAGGCTTTCTCTTTCCCTCATGACCATTAACCAACCTCCAAAAACCTAAAAAACCTTTATATAACCAACCCATAACCTATTATGGCCAAAACCAATAACTTGTCCAAACCCATAGTAATTATTAATGGTCACCCTAATCGTTAATGGTCACATCCAACCACTAATAATTACTTCTACCCAAAATAGAAAGATCATACCACCTCTCAACCTCAACCAAAACCTTATTTTCTAACCTCTATCACTACACAAACCATAAATAATACCTTAACCACACCTAAACCTACTTTTGATAGTTTAGCATTTCTTTTAATGTTATTTTGTTAACATAAGTATTTATTTTGAAAAGAATTTATTTCCTTTGCTTAATTACTTTCATTTATGTTATACAACCTCTTTTATTAGCAACTTTATCAGCATTAACTTGTCTTAAAAGGTGGATTGACAACCTCTAAGGAAGTTATGTACTTTTTGGATATAGCTTGCTAGGAAATATAACCACCTACCCAACTAATCAACCATTTCTTTGAGTTCTTTCTTATCTACAGGGCATTTCTCCCAAGACAAAGAGGAGTATCTACAACTATCTAGATCACAAAGTGCAAACCAAATCTAGGTTCTACTAACCTCACCCTTTTTTCAAGTTTTAATCTTTTTTTTTGAGGAATAAAGAAAAATTTTGGTGAAACATTCTGGCATGCCCAATGGGACTTAGATGCATCTAAGTGTTTTTTTCATATCTTATGCTCATTTAAATGAAATCAAAATTTATTTTGGGATTAAAACTAACCTCTCATACATTTTTTGTATTGCATCATTAGCTCACATAGCTTAACTAATCAAGTAAATCAATCATAACCTCACTTCTTTGCACACACAAGACCAAACCACTTACACCAAATCAAACATCATAACATTTGACATAAGGCCTTACTAGGGTTCCATATCCTAGTGATAACCTTCACCTATTTGCTATCCCACTTGGATATCATTACCAAGGGGAGAAACCAAAACTCAACTCTCTAGTTGAGTATAATCTCTGATAATTGGTATATTTTGGCTAAGCACTTGACACCCTTATTACTATGGTGTGTGAAGTGAGGGGGTAGGCCCCAATATCATGCCATGTACTAATTTACAATATAGACCCCTTTGAGAGCCTAAACACAACTTGAAACCAACCATATACTTCTTTTCTAGTACCTGCTCTACAAACCAAGTGGGGTCACAATTCTTAAAGATTAAGGCATAAGCCACAAGAGAGACTAAAATAACCTTAGGATTTAATGTGGTTTAGTGTGTGTTTTATCTTCTTTTATTTTTTTCTTGTCTTCTTTTTGTTTTAGTTGTGATAAATCTAACCCCCTTGGACAAACCTTCTATCGTCTTTCCTTCACCCACCTCATCTCTATTGCCTTATTCAATGGGGAGCACTCTTATATTTTCTCCTAAAGATCTTAACTTTTTTAAACTCCTAGAATACATCCCTATTGCCTTAGAGTGTTACCTTGCATCAAGATCCACTTTTTCTCCCAACCTTACCTACAACCAACCCAACCATACCTAAAATCAACCTAACCTCACCTATAATCAACCTGACCTCACCTATAACCAACCCAACCTCACCTACAATCAACCCAACCTCACCTATAACCAACCCAACCTTGTCTACAATCAATCTAACCTCATCTAAAATCAACCAATAAAATATCAACAACCATTTGATCATCATCATAACCAACCAACAACCTTTTAACACCTATTTGACCATTGTCATAACCCACCTCAACCTCAACTATCTCAACCTCACCAATCTTTGGGATACCTATCTCAACCATCATATCAACCACCTCAACCTTATCAAAATTTTGATTATCTACCCTAAATAGCATATCAATTGTTTGAACCCCATTTGTGGCAACCTTATTTATCTCAAAAACAAGAATTGGTTTATCCCCTCAACCATCAACCAAACTTTTTAAACCAACCTACCTTACCTATCTTATAAAATCCAACCAAAAACTATCAACCCATGTTATCAACCTTACCCAACCTCTCAAACTGACCTACCTTATCAACCTTACCCAACCTCTCAAACTAACCTACCTTATCAGCCTTACCCACCTTATCAACCTTATCAACCTCCCCAAATCAAACCAACAAATACCAACCAAACCTTTCAAGCCACCAATTTTATCAAACCTACCCAACCTATCAAATTCATCAACCATGTCAAACTAACCAACTTCATCAAACTAACCAATTAGCTCACAACCCCAAGAGCCATGGGTGCACCCTCTTCCCTGGTAGTATACCCCATTGGGGGAATCATATGTCTCAATCCTTGAAAAACTCTTAGAGGATTACGTTATTAAACTTCCTCCAATCAAACCCATCAATCATTCTCTTCCAAAGCCCATTTGGTTTATAGAGAATGAGTTTTGTGCTTATCATCCCACAAAGGGACATGTGGTAGATAGATGTGGGTATTTTAAGATGTTTTTCCAAAACTTTATTGATCAAAAAGAGGTTTCAAAGGATATTCTCCATGTTCCCCCAATCTAGCCTTAAATATCATTAGGTAAGCCATCATTGAACCTATTTATTCACTCATTGATGTGCAAACCCATGAGCAAAGTCCTCAACATAATGAGACCCCTTAATTAGATTTGGTCCTTAGTGAACCCATAAATAAATAAATCATAATCAAAACCTCAACCAATCCACTTGTTGCCCAAGTGAAACCTTTTCATCTTCCTTTTTAAATCATCACTAAGGAATAATCAACCCTAAATAATCCACTTGTTGACCAAACAAAATCTTCTTAACTTTCCTTTAAAACCAAAATTAAGGAAATCAACCCACCTCTTCGACTCCCCATTGTAGTGGATCAACCTCAAATCAACCTATTTCTTCCACTCTTCCAAAATGTGGAATCACCCCAACAACCATACCTATTCTAACTACCCTTTTGGTAGACCCAATCAAAGATACCTTACCCTTTCCACTTCCTATTTCATTGGAGCAAACATAACACCAACCCAACTTACCTCTTTCACCTCACCTTTTTGTAGAGCCAATCCAAAACACCTCACCTATAACTAATCCAACCTCACCTCAAATTAACCCAACCCAAACCTCAACTAAAACTAAACCTATTTAATTCCTCTATAATATACTCATTTTCATCTATCTAATGACATTGTCTTTGATTTCATTCCCTTTTGAATGGGTTCAAATCTTTGCCACCTTACCTTACCAAAAAAGCAAGCAAACCCAACCAATAAACCAAATCAACCACCCATCTTATATCTCCCAACCAATCAAACTAGCCCATAAACCAACTCAATCAACCATGATCAACCCAACTTTTGATCCAATCATAACCAACTTATTTATCAACCAAACCAACATCAACCATTCATTCAAGATTTCTTGAATCTCAGCTACATTTTTATCCAAGCTACCCACACCTCACCTAAGCTCCCTCATTGGAAAAATATTACACTCTATTCTAACCCAAATTTATTCCAATATGATGTTCTCAACATCATTTCTAGACCCCAACCCTACCCAAATCTGTCCCAACTATGTTTCCCTCACCATAGCACCATAAGGGAGATCCCACCTGAACCACTGCCTACAACTTGAACTCCATACTAACAACTAATAACACTTGGGAGGTAAATGAGTTCATCTTCATCCTTCCTAAACCCTCTTTACTAACCAACATCTTTACTTGGGATTTTTTTTCCTACATCAACATTCATGAAAAAGCACCTAAATTCTCCCTCCAAAAATCTTTGACCAAGCATTAACCTGAACATTAACCAATAATCAAATCAAACCTTAACCTTTTGCCTAAAAACTTTAACTAATGACCAAACCAACCCTTATTACTTATGCCTCAACCTACACCTATCCTAAAACCAAACCAACCTTAAATTTAAACAAACCTTGAGCTTGACCAAACTTTCATGAATAACCCAAACTAACCTAGACCATAACCTAAACCATAACCAACCATAATTAAGCCTAAAATCCAACTTAAAGCCTAACTATCATCACCTAACCAACCCTTCCTCTTAATTTTTCAATCATCTATTAAATGAGCAAACTGAGGGAGTTATCCCTCTAGGAGGCTTTATCCATTTATCAACTCAAAACCTCACCTTAAGAAATTGAACAAACCAACCCTTGGTATTTTCTTACCTCAACCTACACCTAACCTTGACCTTAACCCAACTTTTTACCTCCAACATAATCAAAACTTCAACTTCAACCATTTTTCTTATGCCTCTTTTATTCTTTAAACTTTGTAACCCTACCTTTTCACCTAACTACCTAATCAACCTAGTAACCTAAACCTACCTAACCAAACCAAAAATCAATCAACATTGCAATCCAACTAATTCCTAACAACTATCACCTAACAAACCTTATCTTTGACCATTCTCAATCCTGTATTCTCTTTTCCATAGTGTCAAAAAGTAACTGGGACACATCTTCACTCCTGATTGCCTCAAACTATTTACATGTAAGTATGGATCTGGGGCATATCAGAACCTAATCCCCTCAATGCTTTGAATTTACATCATATTCTATTTTTAAACCAAGTTTTTAGTCATCTTGTGTATAACTTAAACTCGTCCCTTTTTTTCAACCACCTTCATCTCCTTATTTTAAAGATAACTGATTAAAATAGGATCATGTGATTATCCATCACAACCTTAGCCTAATCCTAAGCATGGGTACCATGGCTCTACCTATGGCATGATTTTCATGGTACTTTTTGACCTTTGTAGGATGGATCCCCATGGTCATTATCACTTAAAATTATTTTACCCATCATCAACCTTTTTGTGTTATTATTTTGATTTTGTAAAAGAAAGCCTTCAAGCCCATCTAAACTTGTCCATGTCTAAACTAGCATAAAATTAATTTGGGATAGTAAATATAACTTGGGTCAAATCTATAACATGTAGACTGCTCCTCTAAAGGATACCTACTCAAAACTACAAACATTTATTAAAAAGGTAGACTACTCCTTTGAAGGATAGCTATCACACATAAACAAATCCAAAGCTTAGACCACTCCCTTAAAGGATGGATAAACCAAACATTTATCAAGAAAGTAATCACTTGGAAGCTTCTCACATAGATTAGCATCTAAAAACTATTAATTTAAAACAATCAAATGATCTCAAGTCAAAAATCCATAATAAATCAATCCCAAAGGAAACTTCCATTAGCTTTTACACAATATTAGTAGACTTCCCACATCAATTAGTCTACCCTAAAATTAGAACATAGACTTATCTATAATGATTCCTAGGTCACCTACATAAGGAGCAAGCCATCCCCACAAGAAGGTTACACTACCATCCATTCACCTATTTCATTTATCTCTCCTTATACCCTCCAAAAACCAAGGGATTTTGAGCTTACTTGATCAAGTTACTTCTTTTAACCAATGAACTAACACCAATTCAATGCATGAAAGGGGATTATGTTCTTAAGCCCACCTATCTTTCCATTTTAGTCTATGTTGATAGTAGCATTTCAAGCACTTTCTACTTTCATGATCACTTATGAAGGCATATGTCTTCCCCTCTTAAGATTCATTGAAACCCAAATGAAACTTCACCAATCAATCAAACCAATTAACTTCAACTTTGTCATCTTAGCCTACCTTTCACACTTTTTATGACCCAATTTTTCCTTGGTCAGTTTGATCCCATCATTTACCTTGCCATTTTTGACAAACTTGTAGTACTTTTATGTATTGATCATGTAAGTGCCTCAGAGCATGACCCTTTATGATCTTAAGACCTGTAACCATTTTTATCTTCTCAATATCACATCCTACCTTGGATACCTATGAATACATTGACCTTACATAGGAGACTTGAGTTTATAAGAGTAACCTGTATCAGTTATGCCTAATGTTATGGCCTCATTAGCCTATCACTTATCCTCCTAGAACCAACCTTGTTATATTACCCCAATTCCTCAACCATTGGAGATTACCCTTATCCACCAAACTTACCCACCAACAATTTCAACCTTGTCACTGGTCATTTTGGCCCAACTAGCACATGTTTTATGATGACTTTGCCTTAGTCTTTTTTACTGCACCAACTAAATTACCAAGTTGAAAATTTTAAACTTGTGTTACCTTATACACACCTAACTAATTTATGTCTTCATAAGATCACTTCCTACCTTGGATACCCATGAAAACACTAACCTTATCTAGGAGACTTCAGTTTATTAGTGTAACCCAATTGTCACATATAGTCACATGTCACTTGTCCTTCTAATACTGACCTAATTTTTACCAACCATGAAAACCTAGTCAATGCATGATCTTGTCTATCACACTTCATCATACTTTGTACACGTGTTTGCTCTTAAGTTCCCAACCTATCACCCACTTCATCACCAAGCTAACCACTTATCAAACTTGCACCTGATTCTATTTCACCTCATTGATTCCTATTTTGAGGGGGAATACCTCATCGCATACTCAAGGTAACCTAATCTATGACCTATAATCCATTTTTATTTTGCATCGTGTTGATATAAATTACATAACAAAAAGGGGGGAAATTTAAACACTATAAAACCACACACAATAGTTCTAATTTTTAAATTAACTCCTTGGACCCCCTCAGGACTATCCCAAAACCATTTAATAGAAAACTTTAGTCAATTTATCTGACTAACTAACATACCCTTGATCAAACTTAACCTTCACCCTTGACCATCAATAGTCACCCTAAATGTTGATGGTTAGGCTTGACTACCGATGATCAGGTTTTCACCACCTGAACACTTAAACTCCAACTCAATTATAGCTTACTTTTTTTATTTTTAGTTGTCTATTCCACATATGGATCAATGCATGTTGGTGTTAAAAATAAACAACCACTTTAAACCTTTTATTGAACTAATTATTCACCTCCCTTTTCTTCCTATAAAAAGAAAGGAGGAGGAGGTGAAATGGATTTGGATCAACATTCATCATTATAACTTCTTGGGCAAGAGATCAAATCTCATCATGTAGGTATTATTCTAACTTCCAACATCCCAACTCTAGGACTTCTTCAAGCCATCAACTATCAACTGCAAGCTAAGTATATAGTTCTTATTTTAAGTTTCATATATTTAGTTTCAATATTTCTATAACTCTATTTATTACCTCTTCCACAAAAACACCCTTTGGCCATTCTCAACCACTTGAGTACCAAACCTTTACCCTTGATACCTCTGAGGCTTTCTTGCCCTCATGACCATCAACCAATCTCTAACAATCCACAAAACCTTTTTGTAACCAACCCATAACCTATTATGGCTATAACTAATAACCTATCAAAACCCACAGTAACTTTTGATGGTCACCATGACTGTTGATGATCACCCTAACCATCGATGGTCATTATAACTATCGACAGTCACATCCAACCACTGACAGTCACTATGTAGATCACTTCTACCCAAAATAGCAAGCTTATACCACATCTCAACCTCAACCAAAACCCTATTTTCTTGACCTTTATCACTACATAGACCATAAATAATACCCTAACCACACCTAAACCTAATTTTAATAGTTTAGCATTTCTTTTAATGTTATTTTGTTAAAATAATCATTTTTTTGAAAAGAATTTATTTTCTTTGCTTAATTAATTTTATTTATATTATGCAACATCTTTAATTAGTAACTTTAATGGCATTGACTTGTCTTAAAAGGTGGATTGATAACCTCTAAGGAAGTCATGTACTTCTTAGATCTAGGTTGTTAGGAAATCTACCCACCTACCTAACTAATCAACTATTTCTTGAGTGTTTTCTTATCTATGGGTCATTCCTCTCAAAACAAAGAGGAGTATCTACAACCATCTAGATCATGGAGTGTAAACCAAATCTAGGTTATAATAACTTCACCTTATTTCTAGTTTTACTCTTTCTTCTTGAGAAATAAAGTAAAACTTTGGTGAAACACAAACCATTATTCTAGTAAAGACCAAGAATCCCAAAGTTACTTTCATTCATCCTTTGAGTGAAGTCAATTTATTTAGTGAGGAAAAATTGATTTATGGACCAGTTATTCTAGAGTGGTTTGTTTATGGACCCAAATTATATAAAGTGCCTAATTCATATCATCCCTGGGCTATGATGCAAGCCATCAACATCCCTGTGTATGAAGAAATCAAGCCATGGATTATGGCTCTATAAAATGAAGATGAGAGAAGATTGGTTACTCGAGAAGAATCAAGTAGAGCACAAATGGAATTGTTAGCTCCATAGGTAACATAATCCTTAGTTGTTGTCAAATTTGATCCCAAAACTATTAGTTTGTATAGAGTAATAGAGAAAAGAGTCATGATAGGTGGTGAGGATATCACTTATCAAAAGGTAGAACCCATGAATGGTCTAACCCTATTAGTAAGATAAAATCCTAGAGAGAACCTTGTTTTTGAGGATAATGTCTTAGATTTGGCCAAGGTACAGTCAGAACAATTATAAGAAACCATTAAAGGCTTAGAACATTAAAAAGAGAATTTGGAAAAATAGGTTGTCTTATCAGTCCCAGAAGCTATAATAAAGATGTTTGAAGCATCTTTGTTTGATATTTTCAACTCTTTGAAAGCAATGAAATGTAAACAAAATGTGTTGAGCCAATAGAGCAATGTGGCTATGAACCTAGTCTACTAATGGTAGAACTCAAGCATCAAAGTAAAGGATTTGATGAGTATCTTGACAGAGGATCAAATTCATAGATTTAAAACAATTAGCTTAGCCCACCTAAACATGGCCCTAGAAATACTAGTGGACAAGATCAAGGGTCTAAGCAAATGGTCCAAGAACCTAGAGGAACTTCATGAAGATGGTAAGTAACTGGTAAATAAGATGGAGTAGATACTTAAGAGCTTGATCATAGATCCCACTACTCTCAGACCCATAAGGCTAATCATTGATGAAGAATTCAAGTTGAGAGATACTCAAATTATGGAAGAAGTGAGAAACTATAACCAAATAAGGACTTGAGTTGACAATAGCAAGGTCTTGGACATGATTCTGAATGTTAAAGAAAGGATATAAAATGCAAGAAGTGTTAAAGAAGCCATGGAAAGAGATGACAAATACTTTAGAAACCTATAAAATCAAGAGGATGGACTCTTCATGGATCTTGTTTTCAATTTGAAGTTAATATATGAGTAACATGCCAAGGCAATGAAGATCTTGCAATAGGAGCAATAGGGCACTTCATCAACACATGGACCTCAAGGTCAAACTAGTTGATTTAGGAATATTCCTTTTGTAACTCAACATGTGTAATATTTTTGAAAGAGAATATTCTTCTTTGTAAAGGTGTGTGCAACTTATAAATCACACTGCCCATAGGTTAGTCATTTCGATTGTTTAAAAGGTTCTAGAATAATTTTAAAAGGATAGTTGTCCTTAACACCTAATATGATTAACTGACATACCTCATGAATTATATATATCAAGAGGTATTGTCCATTATAAAAGAGGGAGGGAGTCTTTAGCAAGAGTACTTATGCTAATTTTGGATTAATTTAATGCATACATAGAATTCTAAAAAAATGTCTTATTTATTTATGTGAATTATCATTATGGCTTCTCTATCAATGATCTAGTTTAGAACTTAGATTTGAATGGTTCTTATTGATTCCTGATGTACACTTTCCAAATGTAGGGTTGTTAACTTTTGATAATGATACGTTGAATGAAAGTTCTTAGTTTTATTTCATTTTTTATGCTCTTCTTGTAGATGTGCTTATGTTATTTACCTACAGGAGTAAATCTTCAAAGTAAATCAATTTCTTATTTGCATTCTTTCATTTTTTCAGATGCTTTCTTGATGTGTATTAGGATTTGAGCTTATGTTATTTTATGTTATACATTGGTTTTAAGTTCATATTTGAATAATATTTGAATTTTGTCATAATATATGTGTTAAAGATCAATAAGATCAACATGTTCCTTCTCTACCCTACCCTTCTTTTTGCTTATTTCTTTGATCAATTTACTATAGATTAGTTTCATTTTAAATATTAACTTGAGCTTAATCTTAGATTTAGTTCTTTGAGCATAATTCACTTCACTTAGTCAGGATCACTTTGATTTTCATAAAGATTAGCTAGCAGGGCACAGTTGCTCCCAATAACCAAACATTATAAATATTGTGAAATAGTTCCCTTTTTATGCCATTATTCCACCATAAATAATAAGATTATCACAACCTACAACTCATTCATTAGATTATCTGAATATATAAATGAGTAATGTTTCTTAAACACTTAGAACCACTTGTGATACACTTACATGCATCAACACCTCTTAAAATTGATAGATGAGATTCCCCAATATGAACAAGATATAATAATAGATGTATAACTATAATGTGATAAAGTGTAAGTATGATAATTTATAACATGATATAATCAATGTAATCTCAATAGGCATGTGGTTGTAGTATAATTTATATGTGTAATGTATGGTCAATGGATCTCAATGAGAAGATATGGGTATTGTGCCCCCAATGAAAAGGTAATTATCCAAGGGTGTGTAGATACGATGCCTCAAATGGAAATGTAATAATATAGATATAAACAAAGAAGCTCAGGAGATAGGTAAAATTATGACACACTTATGGCAAGATAAGGTATCATCTGTAGTATAAAGAGTGTAGTATCAATGTAATAGTATGGTGTCCTTATCAACATAAGATATGATTGATGTAAAACTCATGAATAATATATGGTTATGATGTCATTCATAGCATAGTATGGGTATTAATGTATGAGAGTGATAAAATTCATCAACAACTAATGGTATAGGAGGGTGTATGTGCTACCCCAAATGGAAATATATATGCAAGAGTAATATATGTTTTGTAAACACATAAATATAGAAGAGGATAATTCTCATTAGTATGTAAAAAAACATAAAATAATTAATAAATATAATTTCTTATACGTGGTCCTTGGATTGAGAAAGATCTAAAAGATACAAACAAATAGAAAATACATCAGGATGATTGTCTTCCTCATAGATGTCACTTATAGTTGGTATACATACATGTTTATGCCTAGATGTAGAGTTTGGATTCGTTATCAATGTTATGACATGGTCACACTAATAACATCTCCCTTTGAACTTTAAAGTGATTGATCAAATAGAAGAAAATGAAAGAAATGGTTGAAGGCTTGATTCTTGAAAGACTACTAAATATGGAAGCACTTTATTGTATGTTAAATACTTAAGAATAATGGAAAATGACTCTTGTATTTATAGATTCCTCAACCTGATTTTGATTGATAGATGACAATCTAGATGAGTGGATGAGAATCAATCAATCTTGGTAGGTAAAATATAATAAATATTAGCATTAATGAGGCATGGCTTGCTAAATTTTGATAGTTTTTATGTTTATGCAAATTCTTAACAACTTTCATGTGATGTCATGATGATTTCATAATTCATGATATTCATTGATGATGTCATAATTCATGATAGTCATTGATGATGTCATAATTCATGATAGTCATTGATGATGTCATAATTAATAATATTTATTTATGATGTCATCATTCTTGATATTTATTGATGATTTCATCATTCTTAATATCTATTGATGATGTCACCATTCAACCACTTATCATGATAATTAAGGAATAATTTAATTAATAAATTAAGGAAAATATGAGAATTCCAAAATTTGTGAAATTTTTAATTAGAGGAAGATTAAGTGAATTAATGAAGATTAATTAACTTAATGAAAAGTGATGTACCTTTTGAAATTCAAAGAACCATTCGATATATTTAATCCAAAACATCTCTTGCATAGTTGTAATTTGACTTGGGGTGAATTAAATGAAGTTAATGATTGTGTACGATGTATTTCTCCAATCAGAGATGCCCTAATACATTTTATAAGATGCACATTAAGTGTGCTATCAAATTTAGTAGTTTCAATTATTTGTGAATTATTACAAGAAATTGATTCTAATTGTAATTTTGACATGAAAGTGATGAGAAATGAGTGTCTAAATTTTGCTTATGTTTGAAAGGGTGTGTCAAGACACTAGACAAAGCAAAAACTTTTCAAATAATTAAAAAGTCATTAAAATGATCTGATAATGATTGATTAATTATTTTTTCATGTTTTGTTGAATCTTGTTCAATTTACTAAAAATGAGTTCACAATGATGCCCCAAACAATTTTTAAGATACCCATGATGCCATATAAAGGGAGTGGATAAAAAATAGGATTGATGGATGGGCCCTCAAAAGAAGAAAATGGAACAAAATAAGAGTAAAAGTAACCCATGTATGAGATTAATTTAGCCTAGCTAATGCTTGCATGCATTGATTTCCAATGTGAATAGACTAGGAAAATGATTGACCCAGAAGAGGGGGTAATCGGGAAGGATACATCCCAAGATAAGTGGCACACTTTAACATATCTCAAAGAGGGTGAAATTTTTGGACTTATGTAATGATATATCTCAAAATAATTTAAACACTTTGATTTTCCCAAAGAGGATGAAAGTTACAGAGCTTGTAATTAGAAGAAAGACTGAATAATTGGCATTCCCCACAGAGGGGAGAATAACCATTGATTAAATTTATTTTCTTCATTCGAGTGTATTTGATCAATGATAAAACTAAGTGGTTTACCCCAGTAGGGTGTATTTTTGTTTTGACAAATTAATTAAGTAATTGATTGATTAGTAAACATAGTTCAAGGATTTAACATGTTACATAGATTGAAGATGAGATGAATGTTGTAAACATAGGTATGATGGTATAATGACTTTTCAAAGAATTAAGAATCCAAAAAAAAATTATGTACATGATAAGGCACAAAGGTAGTGAAATAAATGATTGGAATAACACAATAATTTTTGAAGAATAATGAGATAATGGTGGCCTAGCTGACCCAGAAACTGAACATAATTGTGCACTGTCTATTTAGTCTAAAATGGACCTCAATCCAATGTATCTCTCCCAATATGGGAGAAAATAAATGAGTAATAATATAATATATGGTTATAATGAGAATAATGATGCACCAATGTGTATTACTCTATTTTTACATGCTCATTCAGAGATACATGTCCTGATGAGCGTATATATAGTCAAAATGTTTAATTATTTTGATTTGTTCATGGAAAATGTGATGATGTGATGCATTCAAAGATGATTGAAATGATTTGATTAAATAATTAATGTTTTATCAAGGTGAGATAAAACAAGTGTAGTGAAATATTTTGTATAATCCTCAAGCACTTGATTTTTAATGTATCACACAATGGTATTCACCATGATGGCTTGGCCATGATGTGCATAAGGACTGACCCCTTTTCTAATATAAAAATGGAAACAACACACCAATGATAAAAAAAATTATAATAATTTTGATGTATGTCAATAGATAGACTCCAGTACAATTGAAATACAAGAAGCACCATGATGGTGAACTTGTTAGCATAATGGACTAAGCCAAGACAATAATAATAAAATCAAATAAATAGGCAAACAAGCAAACACACAAGCTAGAAAAAAAAAGCAATAAAAAGCATCTTATCATTAACCGATTCAAAATCCACATGTGAAGGCTCAATGAAATTATAAAAGGATGGTTCCCCCAAGAAACCATACACATAAGTAAAGGACACATCCTGTGTGGGAAAGACACATCCTACGGTGGCTAAAATGATTAGAACCAATAATAAATCTATCCTAGTAGGCAGATTTGGTAAGGACACATCTCAAAAGTTGTTAAAATGAGTGGTTTAATGATAAATCAAGAATAATGATTGGATTTAGGATAATAAAAATGTTTTTGAATTTTATGGATTAATAACTCTCATGGATATTTGAAGCCTTATTTAAATGTTTAGGATTTTAGAAATGTTTTGAATGTTTTTGGGTTTTTACAATCTTAACTCAATGGAGGAATAAGAGATGCAAAATGGATTAACTCACAAAATGGTGAGATTTTGAGAGTGGTAACTTGTAAAATGGTGAGAGTCTGAAATAAGGGTGGTCGATCTAGCCTTACAAACTAAGTGTTCACTACATAGTCCAAACAGACCTCAAGCCACTATATTTCATCCAAAGATGGGATATAATAATAAATGAAGGATGAAGGGATAATGTTGGATAATAATGGATGAAAATTAGGAAAGGGCCTAGGAATCTCCAAGGACCATGTCATGTGATAATAAAATGTGTCTAGTCCTCAAAGTGTCATATGGATAATATGATAAAATGATTCCTAAACAGGACTCTATATAACTTCTACTTTCATAAAAAGGTAAAAATGGGAAGACTGATGATCATAATAAGATGGGCTGGGATAAATATGATTGAATGGACAAAATGGATTGAATCTAATCACCTTCAATTCAAATGATGATGACCCCAAGTGTTAAGGTACTTGTAGATAACAAATTATTTATGCATGACTCCAAAAACCTAGTTTTCATTATGGTACTTGCCTAGGGTGCCACAAGTATTATTTTCACTATTGGATGAATCATTTCTCTTTCTATTTTTGATAAATTAGTTTTTTAAATATTTTTTATTATTTTTATCATCTCAATTCAATGGAGGATTAAGAGATGCATAATGTTGACCCTTTCAATGTCTAGCCTATACCTGCTTGGAATAACTACTATGTCAAGATCTTATACTATTGTAGAATACATTGTTGATGTCATAATCTTCATTCTTTGTTGATCCTACTTCCTCCAAGCCTTTAGACAAGACATTTGTGTAGCCTCTAGAAAAAAGAGTGTTTCTAGGAAGGGTAAAGAAGGATAGGCATTGGAATAAGGATATAATTGGAGCTATTATGGGAGTTGAAACATCAATATGATGGCTAGGCTAGTTAATGTTAAAAAGATATGTAATTTTATTGTAAAAATAAAAAGTGGAAAAATCCTCATAGGATCTACTAGGAAGCTTGTGTTATTCCTAAATAAAACATACTCAACAATTAGAGACAAATCATAAATGTATTCAATCTAATCTACAAGGAATGTATAACCAATATCGAGATAACTATTATTGTATGTTGATTCTAACTCAAGTGGATTCTGACTATATCCAATGTATATCCAATGTCATAATATCCACTAATATATTATGATTCTAAAGTTGATTCTGACTCAAGGGGATCTAAATCTAATGTTGAGATTGGCATTGATTTTACTTCTGATGCAAAATTTGATATTAGTTCCAAAATGCAACCCAATTCTAATATTGGTTCTAAAGTAGAACTTTATTCTAATTTTGATGTTTTCAATGATGTTGGTTATAATATAGAACATGTTTCTGATGTAAAGGTATACACAAAGTGGGCTTGTTGAATTATGTTTTCCACAAGTTCCTTGTGCTCACCTTTCACTTGGAAATGAAGGATTTGGGATTAAAAAAATGTATAAAATGGGGAATGTTTGGTTGTGATTGAATAATGGGATATTTCTCAATAATAATGGGTGTTATAAACCCCATTAGGATACACTTAAAGTTATGTTAAAAAAATTAAAAATACTTTATTCATAATCATCTTCATTAATTATTGATAGATTTTGTTGTTTGACTTCTAAATACATTTAGAATAGTAAGTGTCAAAAATACAACTAACCCACCAATTAAAATGTGATCTATTTAGCTTTCAAATAGCATAATATAATGTAGAAGATAATATTAATCTCATAATGCATATTCAAAGTGAATGGTATAATATTACATTGAAATAATTTTATTCTTTGAGCTAGTCACACATATATAGCCTCTATTGTTATCAACATTCATAATTATGCACAAGTATACTACCACTATTGTACTTAATAATAATAAATATAAATGTGTAAGTATTAAATTTTATCACTAAAATTCATAATACACATGATAGGATGTACAATATTACATTTGAGCTTTATAAGACAACCCAACAATCAATACAATAGTCATGAGTCTATTTTCAGAATGGTTGATCAGTTGAAGAGAGGGAGAGCATCATCGAGGTGATTTTCCTCCAACCACAGACCATCAATCTTCCACACACCTCCCCATTAAGAGTGTCCCTTACCTTCATGTATGGATAGATAAAAGTAGTGTGGATATCAAAAATTCAACCAAAACCTATGTAATATAATGACTAATACATATAGTAGTCATATAGATAATGGAAACCAATCATGTATCTAGTATGGCATCACACATACACGTGTAAAATAGAAATCATATTAGAATGATAATGTCTTATTTATAATATTACTTTGGAAAAAAAAATCATTATAGATTTCATATCACTCATGGATCTGAGTCAATTCCACACACACACATACTCTATGCTAGTGAAACTTTATCAATTCTATGATATCGGATGATAGGTATATGCATCACATGGCATCAACCGCATATGCCAATCATTAGTTATAAAAATAAAGCATGTAATGGTATAATATTATAAACCAATTCAAATACATATTGTAACATATTTATAGAATACAATCACATAGCAATCCATGGTGAATATACACTTGATTTCATAACACAAGTTCAAGCTTCTATATTTTTTAAAAACACACTTTATTTTTCCAATATGAAACTATAAAAATATTAAATAAATGTAGTTATGGATATCATCATACACTTATAATTATCTAAATATGAGCATGGTTCAAATGTATAGGTCAAGTATTTTTAGTAAACAAAAGCATTTTTCTCTACTCAATCAATTCTATTATGTTTTATTTACTCAACATTCCTTAACATTATACAAAAGACATAAATGATCAAACAAAAAAATTATAAGTTTTTGAAGCACAAAAAACTAGAATCATCTAAAAAATTACAAATAGGTTGTTCTTATATTCAGATTAATAACTTTTACTATTTTAATAATTACTCATCTTGATACATTTTTCTTGTGAATTACTATAGATGCAAGACTCCAATTTATTAACATATATACACATATACATGCATATATGTGTTATGTCATACAGTCACATTTATTTCACAAGATTCCTCATAGAGAATATGAACACCTAAAGATATATTTTAATTTGTATATAACCTTTAAAAAATAATTCTATTTTATTTTAAATTAAAACATCGTGTATCAAGGTATTAAATTCTTAACATGCAAACACTGTATAAAACTATCTAAATTTATATTGAATAACTACAATTATTCATGTATGAATAAGACCCAAAAACTTGGTTAAGTATCAATGTTATAATATCTAGTCTTTGAATAAATAAATACCTACATGTGTGTGTGTGTATATAATAGAATGTATAAAAGATATGGCTATAAGTGTGTGTGTGTGTGCGTGCACGCACGCGCGCGCGCACGCGCGTGTTGTGTGTGTGTGTGTGTGTGTGTGTGTGTGTGTGTGTGTGTGTGTGTGTGTGTGTGTGTGTGTGTGTGTGTGTGTGTGTGTGTGTGTGTGTGTGTGTGTGTGTGTGTGTGTGTGTGTGTTACCAAAACATACTTGTCATCCAATTACCATAGTTACTACACTTATAATATGCAATACTATTAAATTTAATCAATAAATATGCACCAACACTTGTATAGAACTAAGTATGGTTGTAAATGTTTATTCCATTAATAAAGTAAAAAACTTATCTCAATATAAATACTAGAAATGAATCCTGTTATACAACAAGACAGGTTTTTTCTTATTTTGTTTTCAATTATATCATGCACAAGAATAGTAAATATAGTGAGCACATATAACGAAGTGAATCGACTATAAAAGAGTATTTGTCCCTACATAATGGATTCATTTTCACTTTAAAGGGGCATGTTGATGGAAAAAGTTCCATGTTGGCCCACATAAATTAAGGAATAATTTAGAGAAATATATTTAAGATAAAAACTTCTATATTTTATTTTTGTACAATATGCAAGCTATAAAGGCTTATGAAAGAACAAGTTGGTTATAAAACCAACTAGTGGGTAAAATAACCCAAATAACTAAAAATAAAACTAATTAACTCTGAAACTAATACTTTGGATCATTAAAAGATCCCAACAAACTCCCCCTTGATCTAAAATGGTATATAAAGACTAAATCAATTAATTGTGAGTCATCCAAGTAGACTCTACTACAACTATGACTACTACACTATGCATCCTGGATTGATCAATACCCTGATCATCCCTACACTAAAGTAGAACAAGATCATACCCTATCCAACTACATCGATCTTCACATAGAATCCATCTAATAAGTGATTACCATATTATTATGTATGGAACATCTCAAACTAATTCCCAATAATTTCCAACATCTCTTATAGACCTTTACTCATCACTAACAATGCTAGAAACTCAATGCTGACTTGTACCATAACCATCAATGACTAATTAAAAACCAATATGAAATATCTTCTCCCCTATCAGGTGTAAGGTGAGAAGATGTACCATAAATAAACTAAGTAAAAACCATTAAAATTATCCACATCAAATATCATATCAACATTAGATCTATGAAAGCAAAGTACATAAGCCAAAAAATGCTACTACATCAAATCCCAATCTTAACTCTAGTAGCTCACACAAGATGGGTGTGTTACCAACTCAAAATATATAGTTAGTATCTATGGAACAAGAAACTTCATATTCATCCCATCCATTAGAATAATATCCAAAATAATATCTATAAGAGGAAATAGAAGAGTGACTGGAGTGACCAACAAAGTGTGTTTATGCCTTCTGTCAATGTCGAGAGGACCTCCTTTTGGAGAGGCAATCTGTAAAGAGGTGTCATATGCCACCATAATTGTAACATTTTTTCTCATGTCCACTAGAACTAGAGGAATAATATCCACATGAATAATAATGCTTGTGCTTGTGTTTGTGTCCATGTGAATGTTTGTGGTGATGCTCATACTTCTAAAAACTAGAGTGATGTATATGCTTCAAAGAACTACAATGATCCCTATGTCTAGAATGATGCTTACGTTTGGAAGTGTGCCTTGGAGAGTGTTTCTATCTTTGAAAGTGATTTTAAGAATTTTTTTATTGTGCTCATATAATGGATTACCTATTTTGGTATAAAAGGCTTCCTTAGTAGGTTTTTCTTTCTTCTTTACAAATTATTATTCATGTTGAGTGAACAACTCATAAATGGAATCAAAAGTAGATTTGTTAAGCTTATCACTAATATGTAAAATTTATATAAAGTTCTTGTAGATAGGTATAAGGCCATTCAAAACAATATAAATGAGCATTTCATCATCAATTTTCCTTCTATTAGTTCCATATTCTTGTTTCAAATTCTTAATTCAAGACACATATTCTAAAACATCTTCATCATCTATTAGTTTAGTGTTGAGAAAATACATAAGAAGGTCAATTTTATTATAGGTAGGTTATTTATCATATAAGTCTTTTAGATATTTACATGATTTATAAGCTTCAAACTCGATGGCCTCTATGTGAATTATAACTTGTGTACTGCAAGTTGATTTCAATAAAACAAGGGCACAATTGTCACATCTATGAAATTTTGCAATTTTTATGGCAACGGTGGGAAATTTTGGTTGCTTTTCAACTACTTCCCACATGTCATTAAATATTAATGTATTTTCCATGTTCATTGACCATTCCTTATAATTTTTAGGAGTTAAGCATCTATTTCCAAAAATTAAACTCATAATTTTAGCCATGGTGTTTATCAACACAATGTTGAAGAATAGGGAATGCTATTGAGATTTGCCTTTACCTTAAAAATAGATTCTAAATAGAAGAGAATCCTGGGGATTGTAAATAAATATTACACCTTATAACTCTTGTTACACCCTTATTTCTCTAATATTTTAATTTTTCAATAAAAAATAAGGTCAAAAATGAAATTTTATCAAAAAATATTTTAATGGGTTTTTGAACCCTTGACCTCACTTATGGCACATACTTGTAAAATCAATAATACCAACATGACTATAATGGGTATTAAAATTCAATATAATATTTTTTTTATTTGACCAAAGGTTGGTGGATAAAAAATCAAAGATTAGAAATAGGTAAAAAAACTTGTCACCTTCTTATTCACTTTGCATGCTTCACTTGGTGGGGCCACTTAAAATGTTGCATCCAAGACTCTTTGATTTGATTATGCATTGGATATAATGGTGTGAAGCATATACTAAGTTCTCTTCCTCATAGGTTTAGGTGTTGTACTAGGTCTACATTGTAAATAATGAGAGATAGTCATGTACTAGGTCTGAATAATGGAAGATAGCCACGTACCAATTCTATGTTGTGATTTAAAGCAGGTCTAAATTGTAAATTGTTAGACTATGTTTGCTTAGAGACTAATTGATCCAATGCATTTGATTTTCTCCTTTAGTTTATGTCATTATTCAATTTTTTTCTTAGCCATCTACTTGCTACCATATATGGCACCATATAGGCCTATGGGTGTGTGAGATATCTTTGTGATTCGGCAGATATGGCTATGTGGACCATGCTATCACTCAAAATCTTTAGATCAACCCTACATCAATCCTTCATTTCAATTTGTGTGGATCTGATACCATTATTCACCCGCATAAATGGAGGAATAATGTAGAGAAATATACTTAATATAAAAAATTCTATATTTTATTTTTGTACAATAGGTAAGCTATAAAGGCTTGCAGAAGAACAAGTTGGTTATAATTCCAACTAGCAAGTAAAATAACCTAAATAACTAAAAAGAAAACAAATTAACTATGAAACTAATACTTTGGATCATTAAAATATCCAAACATTCCATCCTTAGG
The DNA here is from genome assembly GCA_037957365.1 of Torreya grandis. Taxonomy (NCBI): domain Eukaryota; kingdom Viridiplantae; phylum Streptophyta; class Pinopsida; order Cupressales; family Taxaceae; genus Torreya; species Torreya grandis. Next base: position 211,762 of record JARHVA010002408.1, read on the forward strand.
CCCGTTAAAGGTAAAATATTAACATATAAACATACAACCAAAAATGTATAATATCCTTAGCAATGACCCATTTTACCTATACGAGCATATGGATGAAAATAAATTTTCATCCCTAGGTCTGTAAGGGTAAAATCCTAAATAATCTTAAGGCATTACCATAATATACAATTGAACACATATTAAACTAAAACTAGGTAAGAATACATCCAAAAACTTTACTTCTAAACAAAAACTTAGTCTGTATATAAGTGCAAGGAAAACCCATACAAGTTCTTATTTTTAATTGAAAACACTACTTACTTGGTTATCATAATAGCCATCATTTAAATGCAGATGTTGGTAACCATTTTGATAAGTTTCTTGTTCCTTCTCCCATAAATCCTCACTCTTTTTCTCCTTCTTATTATATTTCCTTTTCTCCTCCACATTCTACATGCCCTCTAGTTTTTCCTAAAACTCTGTGAGTTTTCCATAATGAGACTCAATTTATAAATGCTTGTTCTTTCCTCTTGTCATTATCTCATAGTTCCATAACCCTATTTTAGCATGGAAATTATATGCCAAACCCTATATTTATAATTTTCACCTAAAATGGTGAAATTAACCCGTAATGATAATAAAATAAAACTAAGATTTTACCAATTACTCCAAAATTATCTAATATATTTGGTTCGAATGGTGCATGCTAATAATACCAATAGAACCTTCCATTCTAATCAAAGAAACTAATTTCTCTAGGTTTTTAAAACTTATCTAATGCTAAATGCTTGGGTGTATTTTACACTAGAACCCCTTCTTAGGAGACCAAAAAGGGGTAAGAATTAATTCCCTCAATATTTACATATAAAACATGGTTTAATAAACATATAATACTCTATAGGTTTACAATGCATAGAAATAATTCCATCTAATCCATGCTTAAAAATCACAGTTTAGATCACATAAAGATTTCATAGAGGTTCATATAGCCAATGCACAATAACAATGCTAATGAGTTTTATTAACAAGAATAGTCATTTCTAATTGGTTATTCCATAGTATGGTAAATAATCAACTCAAATGCAACGCAAGCATGTATACTAACCATACAGATAGCTAATGAAAAGTAAACACTCAGCACATTAACAAAATACCATCAACATTTAATTCATCTCAATAAGTAAAAGTGTAAGTGTGTATGTGTGGGTTTTATTTCACTATTTATATCCCTAATTCCAATATATTCATCCTCCTTCCATATGATATTCTCCATTTGTTCCACTTTATGAGGGTGGGATAGTCATTCAAGCATCTTGATGAAAAAATGGTAGTTAGTCTAAGCTTGCAACAAAATCATAAGATACTCAAAATATATGCACATTAATGAACTATTGTAATACAAATAAAAATTTTAAATTAAATCATATCCATATAATCTTACAATACATGGTAATATAATATATCTAAATGCACATGATAATGTCCTCCAATCATAACCAACCATGAAAGAAAACAATATAGTTGTCAAACTATACAGCATAAATGTCTAAATGTATCATCATAGTTAAAAAATACTAATAATTAGTTTTACTTATTTTTCTAATACTAATATGGTCTTTGAAGAGTGGGATGAGATGTAACATCCTTCCCCCCTTAAACAAGCCATCATCCCTATGAATTTTATTTCAAATAAAAGTTCTAAAAATAATAATAATGTTCAATATAAAATTATTCAAATAGATGAGGAAATAACCTATAGAATTCTTCATAATCCTCCCATGCGACATTATCTTCAAAATTTGGTCTCAGTCAACCTTGTATTGTGATACCTCCCTACTAAGCTGAACTTACAAGTATCAATTATTCAAAATTTATTCTACTATGACCACCTTTGGATTCAAAACCTATAATATATTTTAATACAAACATGTGAAGGATCAAATATATTTTTTTTAAGATAAGATACCTAAAAAATATTATGTATGTGTGCTAAATTTGGTGTCAAAACAAGTTTATATGATATGTGATTTATTACTTCTAAAACCTAAGGGTCTTACATATCTTAGTGACAAGTTTTTTGATTTCTCAAACTTAATGGCACTCTTTTTAGGTTTGACTCATAGAAAAACCTTATATCCAATTAAGAATTACCTTTTTATCCTTTTTATATCAACATATATTTTCTTCCTATCATTGTCTTCCACCAATATTTGCCTTATTAGCTTCACTTGCTCTTCCATTTCAACAAACATATCAGATCCAAAGACCATTCTATCTTCTAACGTATCCCAATTTATTGGTGTTCTACACCTCCTACCATATAGTGCTTCAAAAAGAGCCAAATTAAATTTTTAATGGACTGATTTTTTATAATAAAACTCAACCAAAGGTAGTTATTCTTCCCATTTATATTATTGGTCTATGCAATACATCCTCAAAAGATCCTCCAAGATTTGATTTACCCTCTTTGTTTGTCCATCTATTTTTAGATGGTAAGTTGTACTAAAGTTCAACCATGTACACAATGTTGTATTAATATTTACCAAAACCTTGAGGTAATCTTGGGGTCCCTATCTAAAATGATCTTTTTTGTAAACCCATGCAATCTATACACTTCCTTTACAAACCTTTTGGCAAGCATAGGTGTATTTTCCATCAAATTACCTAGAATGAATTGTGGTAATTTGGTGAGTTTATATGTAACCACCAATATCATATCATGATGATTCATTCACAAAGGAAATCCTTAGATAAATTCTATACTAATAACTTTCCACTTCTATTTTGGTATGGATGTAGGTATAATAACTAGCAGGATGCATGTGTTCAACATTGACTCGCTAAAATTTGACGCATCTAGACATAAAATTTGGAGAATATTTATTGATTCCTCTATATGAATACAATGGTCTTATCTTGATAAGAGCTTATTTACACTAGGATTTCCTAAATATGGAGCATTGTGCCACTCTCTCAGCATAGTACCCCTCAAATTTTTCCTATTAGGTACATAAATTCTTTTATTAAATCTCAGAAGTCCATCATTCTCATGTTAGAATATTTTATATCTAAGATCTTATGAATTATATAATAATGATTTATTTACATACTCATAGAATTCATTTCTTGGGGAGAACTTTACTACCTAGTCTCAGAAGGTACTCCTAATAGTAGCCAAAGCTACAATGTACTTTTTATCACTAAGTTCATCCATAACTCTATTTTATTTACCTTTAATGTAGATAATATAAAAATAATAATATGATAAAAAATTTAACCATCATATTTGATGAGCATTAATTTTGGGTTGGGTAAATATGTACTTGAGTCCTAAATTATTAGTTTTGAGCTTGAAAGGTTTTCCCAATAAGTAATGTCTCCATACTTGTAAAACATGCACTATAAAAGCCAATTCTAAGTCATGTGGGGAATAAGTTGTCTCATATGGATTCAATTTCCTTGATTCAAAAGCTACAATTAAACCATACTACATAATAAATCCTCCTAAGCTATCTCTTAAAACATTAGTTATTACTACAAAAAGCATATCTAGATTTGGAATCCATAACATTAGTGTTAAAGTAAGCCTCTTTCAGAATCTAGAAAGTCTATTAAAATGTATTAGACCAAATAAAACATTATTATTTATGCTAAATAGACATGATTAGGTTCTTTATCTTAGATAAATTTGGCACAAATTTTCTATAATTTCCTACTAAACCCATAAAGCTATGCACTTCATGCACATTCATAGCTATTAGCCATTCCATGATGGCTCTAATCTTAACTTGATCTATTGAAATTCCTTTTATGGATATAATATGTCCCAATTATTGTACTATTATTTAAAATAATTAACACTTACACAATATCACATAGAGTTTATGCTTTCAAAACCATTACAAAACCAAACATAAATTCTCAATATGTTTCTCTTCACTTTTTGAGTAGATGAGGATATTATTGATACAAACTAACAAAAATTGATAAAGGTAATCTTTGAATACACTATTCATAATATTCATGAATGTTGTAGGTACATTTTTTAACCTAAAAGGAAGCACTGTGAACTCATAGTGCCCATATTTGGTCCTAAAATTTATTTTTGGAATGGCTTTCTCTTTTGTCCTCAATTGATGATACCTAAATTATAGATGAATTTCAAAATGACTATTTCACCATGCATTTGATTGAAAATATCATCAATTCAAGGTAAGGGATACCTATTCTTAATAGTTACTTTGTTTGACATCTTGTAATCTATGCATAGGTGAAGGTTTTCATCCTTATTCTTTAAAAAAACTATAGGTGCACCCCATACTGAAACACTTAGCCAATTCAAACATTTAGCCAACATCTCCTAAAGTTAGGATTTTAACTCAACCATTTCAATTATTGTCATTTTATAGGGAGCTTTTTATTTAGGTTCCAATCCTAGAATGTTATCAATATAGAATTTGAATTCCATTTTTGGAAGTAAACCCAATAATCCCTCTAGAAAAATAACTTGAAACTCTTGCATAAAGGGGTAGTCTTCAATAGAGGGTTCCTTTTTTCTTTAATTTCATTAACTTTAACCAAGAATACTTCACTTATCCTTTTTCAATTTAATGGCTGAAATTTGCCTTAGTTTTAACTCTTTCTTTTTTCCCTAAATTTGAGTTTGATTTCAAAAATCATCTAAGCATTCAAATTTATTAAGAAAGCAGTCAACCTTAACTTTGTGACTAGAGATCCAATTCACTCCTAGGATCACATCATATGATCCTAGTGGTGTTACATAAAGATCAATTATTGTAGTGAGTTCTAATAACTTTACCTCAACCTCAATTAGACACATGTAAACCTTGACTTTGGATTTATTCTCATACTAAACTTTATAAGCATTTTCCATACAAATAGATTCTTAATATACTTTAACCAAGAATACTTGACATCCTTTCACTGATCCTTTTTTAATTGAATGGCTAAAATTTTCCTTAGTTTTAAATCTTTATTTTCTCCCTAAATTTGGGTTTGATTTCCAAAATCATCTAAGCATTCAAATTTATTAAGAAAGTAGTCAACCTTCACTTTATGCCTAGAGAGCCAATTCACTCCTAGGATCACATCATATAATCCTAGTAATGTTGCATAAAGATCAATTATTGTAGTGAATTATAACAACTTTACCTCAACCTCAATTAGACACATGTAAACCTTGACTTTGGATTTATTCTCATACTAAACTATCCAAACATTTTCCATACAACTAGATTTCTTACTTAATATACTTAGCATTCTAGGAGAGATGAAACATTCAGTGGCATTTATATCTATCAAAATGAAAATAGGATGCCCAAACAAGGTAGCTAATACTTTAATGGGAAAAGCTTTAAATTTAGTTTGATGATTATCAATTGCTACATGGATTCAATGGTGGAAGTTTCCCTACCATGATGTAGAGTAGACGAGTTCTTATTTTTACCATTTATCTTCCACCATGGATAATCCATAGCATAATGGTCTCCTCCACATGTAAAACATCCATTAGGTGGTCCCTTCCTCACAAATTGATTGTTTCCCTTAAATCCTTCTCTAAAACTATTTCCAGGTTTCCTATTCCATGAAGTATTACTAAACCTTGCATTCTGACTATTGAGTCTATTCTTAGAATTCACATTCTATTTCCAGCTCTTTATCTTGAAAGTTGTCTTTGAGCTTTCAGATTTATTTTTTAATTTATCTCTAATCACACTAAGTGATTTCAAATTTTGTTCCTATTTAACTACTTTCTCAAATACCTCATCAATGGTGGATGGCCCATGAACATCCACTTCATATCTAATTTGGGATTTTAAACCCATGATAAACTTTGTGATCTAAAAACATTAATCCATTTGGTACTAAAGAAAATACTTCAAGAGGTTTTTGAATTATTCCCAATATTCATTTACTCATAGATCTCTTCATTTAGAATTTTAAAAAAATATTAACTTCATATCAAGTATAACTAGGGTATCTAATGTCCCTAAATAAAGTAATAAACTACTCCCAAGTGTGGTGGTGGATTCAAGACCCATTTCTAGTTTTTTATTGGCCCACCAAGTTGTTGTTTCACTAACCAGTTGATAGGATCCCCAAATAGTCTTGTTTACCTTAAAACAATTTTGAATCTTGAAATATTTTTCCATGTCTATCAACTAGGCTTCAAATTCATCACCCAACACTATACCATTAAACTCGGGTGGATTCAATTTCATCATGTCTCGTATAATTTCTACAACTACTTGAACTCTTATTACTTGTTGTTCCTCAACATACCCCTAATCTTGAGGCACTTCCTAACTAGTTGGTTGTTTCTTAGGTGCTTCTTGTTCATTTTCCTTAGCCTACCCATGAACTTCCTACCCTAGGGTTGTTAATTTGTCTATCATTTCATTCATAATAGTGAGTATTTGATCAAGTTTTATAAATTGTCTAGATGCTAACTGATTAAGATTAGTTTGAGGATTCTCATTATAATTCCCCTCAACATTCAATCTACCTCAAGCCATTCTCCTTACCTAAATTTGGATAAATAACTTAACATTAGTGAACTCATTAGATCTGAGCTTTTAAACCTACGCTCTGATACCATATGTTATAAACCCCACTGGGATAGACTTAAATTTATGTAAAATTTAACCATACTTTACTCACAATCATATTCATTAATTATCAATAGATTTTATTATTTGACTATTAAATACATATAGAATAGTAAGTGAAGTAAATACAACTAACCCACTAGTTAAGATGTGACCTATTTAGATTTCAAATAGTATAATAATGTAGACTATAAAATTCATCTCATAATACATATGTAAATTGAATGGTATAATAGTACATTGAAATAATTTAATTCTTTAAGCTAGTCACACATATACAACCTTGATTAATATCAACTTTCAAAATTATGCATAAATATATTACCATTATTATTCTTAATAATAATAAATATGAATCTAAAAATATTATATTTTATCTCTGAAAATAATAATACACATGATAGGATGTACAATAATACATTTGAGATTCACATAATAGTCCAAAAGTTAATACAATAGTCATGAGTATGTTTTCAAAATGGTTGATCAGTGAAAGAGAGGAATAGCATCATTGAAGTGTTTTTCCTCCAATCACAAACTGTCAATCTCCTACACACCTCCCCATTGGGAGTGGCCATTCCTTTCATGGAGGGGTAGATAAAAGTAGTGTGGATATCAAGAATTTCACTAGAACCTATGTGTAGTACAATCACTAATAAATGTAAAAGTCACATAGACCATGGAAAACAATCCTCTATCTAATATGACATCATTTATATACATGTAAACTAGAAAGTAAAGTATAATGACAATGTCTCAGCTATAACATTAATTTAACCAAAGTTTTCATTATAGAGTTTAGATCACTCGTGGATCTGAGTCATTCCACACACACACATACTCTTTGCTAATAAAATTCAGTTAATTATATGATACTATATGATAGGTATATGCATCACATGGCATCAATCTCATATTCTAATCATATTTTATCATAAGGAATCATGCAATGGTATAACATTATAACCTAGTTCAAATACATATTGTAATAGATTTACAACATACAATCACATAGCAATCCATGGTGGATATACACTTGATTTCACAACACAATTATCAAGCATCTATATTTAATGAAAACCATTTTATTTTACCAATATATAACAATAAACATATTAAATAAATGTAGTTATGCCTATCATGTTACATTCATAAGTCCCTAACTATGATCATGGTTCAAATGTCTAGGCTAAGTATTTCCAGTAAACAAGTGCATTATTCTCTACTTAAATAATTCCATTATTTTTTATTTACTCAACATTCCCTAACATTATACAAAAGATTTAAATGATCAAATAGAACTTTTATAAGGTTGTGAAGCACACAAAACTAGAATCATCTACCAATTTCCAAATAGGTCATTCTTATAATCAAATTAATCCTCTTTTACTATTTTAATAATCACTCATCTTGAATATATTTTTATTTTGAATTATTTTAGATGCACTATTCCAATCTATGAACATATATAAACACATATATGCATATATATGTTCTTCCATATGACCTCATTTATTTCACAAGATTCCTCATAGAGAATATAAACACCTGAAGATATATTTTAGTTTGTGTGTGTGTGTGTGTGTGTGTGTGTGTGTGTGTGTGTGTGTGTGTGTGTGTGTGTGTGTGTGTGTGTGTGTGTGTGTGTGTGTGTGTGTGTGTGTGTGTGTGTGTGTGTGTGTGTGTGTGTGTGTGTGTATTTTGTTTGATCCAAAGTCTGATTCATGGAATACCCATGATATTAGGTATTCCTTAAAGAGGAAAATGGGAACAATGATCAACCTTTGTCCTCCATTTTAGGATTGATTTGGGATCAGCCCAAGACACAGTTGTGGTATTTAACTTTACTATTAAGTCTATGTGAATATTCTTCAAGAGATGTGGTGCTACCACTAAAATTTTAATATGAGATAATTGCATACAGGTCTAATTTTCAAAATTTAATATTGAGTTCATGTATTTTCTCCTCTATTTTATAAACACAAGGGTAAAAGGTAGTTTTAACTTTGGAAACAAATAAAAATATATATGGGAGAGTGAGGAAAAAAAGAGAGCCTCTAGATTTAGAATAAAATCAATACATCAACCATCGACCAAGTGCCTTTGGCATAGTTATACCATTGTAGACTGAGTTTCACTAAAATTTATACCTCTAAGAACACACAGTGAGAATATTATGATCAAATAGGGGAGCATGCCTCAAATATGAACCCTCACTAAATATAGGTACTAGGAATTTATAGTAAACTACACATAAACATCGAATGGTAACTTGTAGGCTAGCACAAAAATTAATAGTACTTGTGGATAGATAAATGAGAGAGTTAACAAAGTGACTATAATAGACAAGCACATCATAACCATGACATATATTTAATATCAAGGTTTTAGTCTAATTAATATAGCATTAGAAAGCATTCAGAATAGAGGTGAAATATAATTGAGATGTAGAACAAGCCCTTAGTAGAAAACTAAACTTGTATTCATTAAAAAGTAAGTATTATTACAACAATCAATCATGACCAACTCTACAATCTGAAGGGATGAAGAAAAAATCAAGTGAAAACCTAGCTATAATACAACATCACTTTCAAACAAGTTTTATTCAATCTTTAAATTACAATATGACTTTTCCTTTTATAGATGAGGATGGGATTCACCTCTAAATAGCATGAGATTCCCATCCTAGGCCATGATGGCCATTCATTATAATTACAACTATAATTTAAAATTCTAAAACTAAAATCCTCTTCAAGCCCTCAAAGCAATTTTTAGGGGACCACCTAGTTGATACACATAGGTGGTTGTGAATATTTGGCTCTTAATTGCTTTTATCTCATATTCCTAGCTTCTAATGTGACTGTCATGAGGTTAAGATATCAACCTAACTTAGCAAGGTTCATCGTGGGTTCCCTAAATATTTACCTAACTTGAGTCACCAACCCCTAGTACACTTAGAAGGGAGACTTTATAGATACTTGGACCCCAAACACTTGGTTGATGTTTATCATGGATTATATCTATAGTTAAATAATTTCCCAAGCCCCTAGCCTATTTACTTTGGTGACTTTTTGCCTCATGACCTAGTCAAAGTGACCCAGGTGGACTCCAAATTCTCCATTGTCTAAAAAGGTGCCATCTTGATGGAACAATATAGAGATATTGGCCTTCTTGAAGTAGGCCAATATTTTCTTCTTACCCTATTCCAAAAGTATTATTATAGTCTGAGCCATAAGCAGTCATTCTTCTATAGCCATTTTCATGTTCTCGACATATGTCTAATACAACCCCAAGTCTTAAGTGGTCATTAGTTTCAATTCTAAGAACATGACTTTATCATTTACCACCATCAACTTCCTACACTTTCCATCTATCTATGTGATCCTCTCCATATAAGCTTGAGTCTATTGGATAAGCATATTGGTCTCTATTATAGTCTATACTACCTTCCCCAAAACTGAGAAGAGTAGCTTGAAAGCATCCTTAACCTGCCCAATTATCATGATAGGGAGAAATCTCTTCACCTAGGATTTTAGTGTATGAAACTAACTTTCCATGTCCTCAAGGAGCTTCTCTAACATATCATGGGTTGCCCAGAGAATAGAGGGTGGATCCTCAGCCATCCTTTCCTCTTAGTGGGAGTCCTCATCTTTGTGAAGGAGAAAGAATCCTACTAGGTTTGTCATACCATTAAGTTCTCATCCTAGATGAATTTATGCATTATATTCCTCTTATTTCTTCTTTTGGCTTGGTCAAATCTCAACTGCACATTTGGGTCACCTTGGACTATTATCTCTAGTGCTTATAACCTTGGTACCATTCCCCAAGTTATGGGAGATGTTGTATGGATGGTAGACATGGTGGTGGAGGGTGGAGGATGAGGTGGAGGGGAGATGGAGGATGTAGAAGGGGTGAATGAGGAGATAAATGGAGTAGGAGGGGGTATAGAAGCAAAGGAATTAATAACAAAAGAAGAAGCCCATGGGAACATTTGTGCCTACCACTATTCCTAGGTCATACCTACCTAAGGGGCAATGACTCCTATGAGAGGGGTATTCAACATAAGGGAAGAGATTGGTTGGTTGAAGCCAAATCCCTAGCTATTTAGGGTAATGAAAAGAGGGGGTTTGGTAGTAATGCACAGAGGCACTATAACTAGGGTTGAAGAAACCATTAAGGCTGATGGATGAGACTAGACTATAGTAGAAGGTTTTTAAATTAAAGCTTGAGGGTGATTTTCCTTTTGATTTTTCTTGTGCCTCTTACCTTAGTCAAATCCAGATGCTATGGTGGAAGGAATAACAAGGATAAAAAGAGTTATGGGGGTTGCTTGGATTGGAAGCTAAACTATCAAGGGAGGTATCAGGATAGTTCTTACCACTATAAATGTACTCTTAATGGTTATATTCATACTCATTAATGAGGATGTGCCTATAATTACCTAGATTAAAGGAACTAGGGAGGTTCTAAGTTATGGAATGGATGGGGAGAAGGTAAATAAAGAGGTGAAGATACTCAGGATAATTGAGGCCAAATTACCTAGGTGAACAATGAAGGGGGTGAAATGGGAAAAAGATGAGGCACCACTTAGATAGTTTTTGTAAGGGGAGTAGAACCAAGGGGTATCATGATTAAGAGATGGAAGGTGATGTGAGTAAGGGGTGGAAGGGAGATAGAGGAGTGAGAGATGTAAGGGGTGAAACCTACATTAGTGTTTGCTAGGAACCCTATTCTATGCTTACCTCTAGACTGATAGTGACAATAAACCTCAAGGTTTATGTGGTCTGGGTTTGAGGTGCCAGTGATTGAGTCACCTACACTTGGGTTGCCTAATAATAAGTAATGTGGGTCTAACTTAGTTGGTTCTAGGCTACCATATCTACTGAAAGAGGTAGAGGTGGAGCTAAGGTGCAAAGACTAGGTGCTACTAGAGGAAGAAGAGGTGAAATTAGAGCACGAGGAGTAGGAGCTAATTAAGGAGGTGGAGGACAAAGCATAAGATATATTAGAGAAGGAAAGGCTAAAACTAGAGAATGAGGAGGATAATGTGATGGAATACCCTATAAAATCCTTATGGAAATAGTGGGAGGAGTTATATTTGGATCCTTTATAGAGCAAGCAGGAGCTAAAGGGGGAGCACATGGTCCCACTTAGACCTTCTTTCATTTCTTATTTTACATTACAATATGGGATAATACCTCCTAGTCATTTCCCACATTTAAGTAGAGCTCATCATCATCCTCTAAATGGTGGCCAAATTTTATATTAAGTAAGGTCAAATACCATGCTAGGTGAGCCTTGATCATGCCCTTAGGGTCCTAATACCAAATCTTGACTCTCCCTAGGATGAAGGAGTCCCATCCAGCTACTATTTTTTGGATGGGAGGGAAGGCCTTGTAAATATGGTGTTGAATAGAGATCAAGAGTGGTGGGTATGCCTTCTGATGATAGCCTATCCAAAAGAAAAATATACCTTCTACTAGCTAGTATGTAGTCTCCTACTCCTCGAGGTGATCTAAGATGAAGTATGGAAAGTGGAGGGGCTCTTGGAGAACACTCATGACTCAAATCATAATGTCCTCCCTATAGTACCAATAGTCTCTAATGGACATAATGGAGTTCTTAGATTACCTATGATGAATGGTTCATCCGGGCCTCATTGATCACATTATATACCACAAGATATAAATGTTTATAGATGCCCCAGATGTGGTTCTAGTACTAGTGGTCATATAATTTATAAAAGACTACATGGACCATTGAGCCCCTAATAACCCATGCAGAAAAAGTAGATGGATTAAAAGTGAGCATCCTAAAAACCACATTTATGAGGTGGATTATCATGTAAAAATTCCATCCTAATTGGGCATCAATGATGGCATTAACCAACTTAAAGTTGATCAACCCTCCCATGTCCAGAACTTTGGAGCTAGTGAGGATCATATGGAGGAAGGGCACCCATAATTCACTAACATATTGGTAGTCTTCAGCTCTAAATAATTGATTCAATAGAATCATACCCACCTATACCTACTAATAAAAGGTAGAAACTATGTATGTATTGATGTCCTCCTTACTAACCCACTTGGCATCTAGATTCTCAACCCAATATTGTAGAATGTTATATATATGGAAGTTTTTAGTCCAAGTTTTCATCAGTTTAGCATCATAAGAGAAGGTGAAATTAGGGAGGGATTAATACACCTTATAGGCATTCCCAAAGATGTTGATGATCTAGTTCCAAGATTTGGGTGAGAAAACCCAGTTGTGGACTCCATTCTACATTTGGATGGCAGCAGTGAGAAGTAGGCTATCAAATAAGTCAGTGAAGGGGAACATATTTGTTTTGGTCATGACCTTGTGAAGGCCACATTTTTTATAAGCTCAAAGGGAATCCTAAAACTTGGCTTACTCATCATTATTCAAGATTGATTCCTTAGGTACCTATTTGATTATTTTGAATAGTCATTATAATACTTAAACTGGGTCAAGCCTTCTAGGAATAGGGTATCCTAGTACTCAGGCTCAGCCTTGGGGTTCAAGGAGGATGTATCCATTATATCAATATGGATCCTAATATAAGGATATTGAGTGTAGGAGAAAAATTAGGGGTGTGTGATGGGAATTGGAAAATAAAGAGTTGAATTGATCTTGAGTGCATATAATGATAATTATTAGTGAGCTTTCTTCAAGATAATTATAAAAGTATACATTCATCTCCCTATATTAATGGTGTTATATGTCTCACTTGTTGTGAATTCAAATTCGAGTTGGTGGCTAGATCTCCTCTCTTTATTTCCCAATCTCGATTTAAATTAAGAATTCATGATCCTCTATCACCAACCATATTTAGCAATGGTGATGCAACATTTTAAAACTATCCAATTGGATCTAACTTTCTATTTCATTAATGCTCAGCACATGGTAGGCACATAGTCACATCTACTCAAGGCTTTTTGATTGACTCTTGCCTTATACCACATGTCATACATTTATTGGCCTTCTTATTAATGGTTAACACCCAAGCATAGCTTTATACCTCATGTCATACTATTAGAAAGGGTGAGGTATACTTAGGGACACATGGAACCCTCTTATTAGTTTTTAAGCTCCATTCATACTCCATTCTGACCATTCTTGAGCCTTAGGTGGACACCCACTCATATGCTTGGTTGTACTATTTGGCATCCTAAGAATAGGTTGGGCTTTCTCAAGCTCTGACCCATCTATCAAGTTTAGAGGACTCTCATTCTAACACCTTACAATGTGGTTCCCTTTTTGTGGGATGGGATCTCTCAAGCTCTAACATCTCTAATAGGCCTAGGAGACTAACCACTCTGACAACTTATGATGTGGCACTCTCTGAGGGGGCTAATATATCTTAGTCTATGACATATCTAACAAGTTTAAGGGACTATCTACTCTAAAAACTTATGACATGGTGCCCTCTAGTTAGTTCAAGCTCTCTCAGGCTCTGACACATCTGACAGGTCTGAGTGATTAGCCACTCTAACATGGTATAACGTGGCATCTTCAAGTGGGTCAATTTCTCCTAGGATCTGACATCTCTTATAGTTCTAGGGGATTTGCCACTCTGAAAACTTGTGATATGGTGCCCTCTAAATGGTTTGTGCTCTCCCAGGCTCTAAGATATCTAAAAAATCTAGGAGACTAGCCACTTTGACACGGTGTGACATGAATCTCCTTCATTTATCTACATGTTCTTATGAAAACCATGAGAAAGATAAAGTAAAAATGAAAGAATGTGTAATCCATTAATGACTTACCTGACTACCATTAAGATTTAGATTTTCTTTGAAGGACATTGGGTATGTTGATCTGAGAAGGAAACAAGACTCTAGGTGTTTCAAACTATTTTCGCTTTTCTACATTCAAAGGAAGTAAGAAACTAAGATAAATGGTCTAGGGTTAGAAGTTACCCAGATGAGGTCTGCACACCATTAACCAGATGTTGAAGGGACTCCTCTTTGGATGTGGAGGATGACACCTGCAGAAGAAAGAGACTTAAACAAGTATATTGTTAGATGGATGTAAGGTGGACTACCAAGCAAAAGCTCAATCTTAGAAGTGCAAAGACTTCCTTGTGGGATGATAGTCCACTTTTGATAAAAGAGAATGTTGTTAGATAGAAAATAATGAAAGACTAAACAAAAAAATAAAGGAAATGTGTACCTGTATTCTGTTATTTGCCTTCCACAGTCGTCGATGCCGATTAGTCTGTCGACGTCGATTGGTTAAGGTCACCGACGTCAGTTAGTCTATCGATGTCGGTAGGGGAAAAGGGCCTGGTGGCCAGCGTCGGTCGGGGCAATGGTCTTGGACAGGGTCTGGATGGGATTTTGGTCGATAAAATAGTCTACATAATGGTTTTTGGTAGTCTGGGAGTCTGATGGTTTGGTAAGTCAGTAGACAGAGTCTTTAGATAGGGGATATATTGTCAAAAAGGGGGTAAGATATGGGAAAGGCCTCTCAGCCTTTTTGGGAAGGGAGTCAGATGTGGTCTGGTTGATAGCTGGGTCTGGTATGGGCTATAGTACTTTAAAGTAGCAAATAGAGACTGAATACAAATACATTCTAAGTTACTGGAATAATAAAAGGAGCATAAGAAATACTTAGCTTTTATATGCTAAAGAAGGAGTGAGGAAGACCTATTGCTGATGCTACTGATGTAGAAGACTGCCTGCAGAGTGGAGTGACTGATGAAGAGTACCTATACCCTGTGATGCTTGCTGTGCATTTTGGGAGAGAGGGAGTGAGATAGGTCAGAAGATTGGAAGGTTGGCTGATTGGAAAATTGAAGGATCCAAGGTCCGAACGCAGAATGTTATTTTGAAGGCAACCGACGCTGACAATACCGTTGACGTCGATCGACTATTGATCAACGTCGGTAGCCAAAGAATAGGAAAAAGGGCTAAAAATAGCCTTTTGTCCATTCTTCCATCTACCAAGGTCAGCTGGTCATGGGAAAATGATCGAAGGCAGGTTAAATGAGCGTGAGAGGATAGTGGAAGGGATGAAATAGGGTTTAAGCATTTAAGACTTGGCATGGGGTGATGAAGGGATCCAAGGAGAGGAATCCTAGGAGGGGTGAGGTGAGGTGGCAAGGAGGAATTATTAATTTAAAATAGGTATTTTAAATTAATAAAACATAGGCTAGGCATAGTTAAGTTTGAAAGGTACCAAGAAGGAGAATGACTAAGGGTTAGACACGATTTTGGTGTCTACATTTGCCCCTTTTTGTCTTGTTGGTTGTTCTTGACGAACTGCAAGACAAAAATAGGAGTTGGTTGCCCCAGGTATGGGATGAGGTCTTTTCATCTTGTTGGTTGTTCTAATGAACTACAAGACAAAAATGAAAGTTGATTGCCCCGATTATGGGATGAGGTATTCCCCCTCAAAGCAGGAGTCGAGGGAAGGGAACCTGATATCGGGTGCTAATTTGATAGATAGTGGATGGATATGGTGAAGTTTGAGTGTGAACACTTCAATAGTTGAGATTGTGTGCATACCACTTCACAAAATGGTCAGGTTAAATTGTCACAGGTCAAAGGTCAAGGAGTGCTAAAATTGAAATAACTGAGCCCCAGCATTTAGTCGTAGCTGATTGGGTTATTCGATCCAAGCTGTAGCTCCAATGGTTGTCATGTTTCAAGTATCCTGGGCTCAGGAAGTGCTCTTAGAAAACATGAAAAATGTCACAAGTAGTGGGGATCAACTTGCTCGCGATCCAATACTTGTGAGGGTTGAAATGTGGGTTGTGGACAATTTTCCTAACCATTCATGAGGTATCACACATACAATCAAAACAACTAAGGCAAAGTTGTCTTGGAAGTGGTCATGGTCGGAGGAGATAGGCATAATCTCCAAGGTCATTGGTCAAGGATGGATAAATGAATGGCCGAGCTAACCTCAGAAGACCCCATGTCAACTGAATGCTGCCTACATAACCCTAGTTGGAAGGGCCTCAGGCCAATGTAGTTCTCCCTGAAAGGGAGGAAGAGGGTCGGTTATGGATGGGTTGGATGAGGTTAAGTCATGGTCAAAGGTCAAAAGGGTTGATGATTGATTTTGGTCATGGTTAAAGGTCAAATGGTTTGTCCATCAGGTAGACGAACAAACGGATGTGGCCGAGCTAACCCCAGAAGATGTCATGTCATTTGAGTGCTACCTACATAGCCCTTGTTGGAAGGGCCTCAGACCAATGTAGCTCAGATGAAGAGTCAAAATGGTTGATGATTGGTTGTGGTCATGGTCAAGGTCATGGTCAAAGGTAGAATGGTTTGTCCATCAGGTAGATGAACAAACGGATGTGGTCGAGCTAACCCCAAAAGATGTCTTGTCACCTAAGAGTTGCCTAGATAGCCCATGTGTGAAGGGCCACAAACCAATGTAGTTCAGATTGGTTGAGAGGTCGAAATGGTCATGCCTGATGGATGATGAGGGTAAGATGATGATACAGCCTTTTCCATATGATGGTGTATTCTGTAACATTGGTTGAGTGGTCTTTCATCCCTAGCAATTTTCCATAGTAGTAATGGTGTATGCTAAAAATGAATTGAGATGATTTATGCTTCAGCAAGTAATGGTTTATGCTTGGCATAAATTGTGTCTGGTCGATAGTTTTCATGTGTATTGGTTTCCATAGAAACTATGTGAAATGGACTATGTCAGGTCAGTAGTCTGAAAAAGGTTTGGTTTGGTTGGGTTTGGTTTGGAAATGATTTGGTTGGATATGACCAAGGTGCAAGAAGTGAAAGGCACATTGCTCTTTCATTGACAAGGACCATAATGATGGCATGGATAAGGGTTTTTAGAAATAAAAGCCCCGTTCATGCATTATGTCATTGACCATGTTGTGTTAGAGAAGTACTCAAATCACTTGACGTTAAGTGAGCTTGAAATCCCTTGAGTATGTTGGGGTGATAGGTTTGATAATATGATATGGATGGAAGGGGGAACCCTTTTTGGCAGGAACAACTTTGCCCCTTTTATAGGTGACCCCGAGAATGACTATAGACAAGTCCATGACTTTAAAGTTGTCAGTCAGTTTTTTTTTTTTTGAGGCAGACTGATCGATGTGGGAAGTCTGCGAGGGGATGTTGTCTTGTTTTGTGGTCATGTTGTGAAGCTGATCGATGTGGGAAGCTTCTGAGATAATGTTGTGTATGTAGCAAAATTTAGGCATAGCCATCCTTTGAGGGAGTGGTCTATATTCTACTTTATATGTTTAAATGTCTTTGAATAGCTATCCTTTAAGGGATCAATCTATCAATTACAGCAATTATGCAGGTGTCCTTCGAGGGAGCAGTCTACATTTATAATTTTATGACCTTTGAATAGGCATCCCAATTTTATATTTATATATATTTTTTTTATTTTTTATTTTTACTGGACTTTTGGTCATGGACTTGACTATAGAGGTTTAGAGGGTTTCCCTTTTATTAGGACAAAGCATTCATGCTTGACAAAAGGTTAGCTGATGTTTGTAGGGTTGAGGGTTGAGAGGGAATAGGAATGATGGTGATGGGGAGTTTCTCAAGGGATCGAGCTCAAGTTAAACATCAAGTGAATAATTACTTGACTAACAGTAGACTAGTCAAAGATATAAGGCATAAAGGGGCTCAGGTTCTGATAAGTCCCTGACCCATGCTTGTGTTATGATGTAAGGTCTGAGTCAATTAGGAGCAAAATTACCCCATTTGGTTCATTCCAAATTGGTCACATGTTGGATGATGTTTGGTTGGTTGATGTTTGGTCAAGTCTTGGTCGAGGCTTGGTTGAGGCTTGGTTGATGTTTGGTCAAGGCCTGGTCGAGGCTTGGTCGAGGTTTGGTTGATGCTTGGTCGAGGCTTGGTTGATGTTGATGTTTGGTTGTTTGATGTTTGGTCGATGTTTGGTCAAAGTTTGGTCGAGGTTAATAGTCAGGGTAAGGTCGAATTCCCCCAGTTTCTAGGGAGAATGTTTGACAGATTTAGTTTGAGAGGGCGAGATCTTGATCTGTCAGGTTGGAAGCAGGAATCTCAAAATCATGGATAGTGACAGAGGAAATGGTTGGTAATGATTTGATTAAAGTGGCTAATGGTTGGGGGTCATCAGGCTGGACCTCGATTGATTGTAAGGCTTGGATCAAAGTTTGATGACGCTGTGGAGAGTTTTGTATGAGATCATACAAAGACATCTTCACAGGGGTCGTGTGGTGAGGTTGTTTCACCATGGAGTTAGGGATTGTCTTTGAGGATGTTGGTCGAGATGTGCCTAAGATAGTAATCTTGGGTTTTGGTTGTGGTGAAGGCTTGGTATATGGGGATGTCCAAGGGATAGAAACATGTCTTTTCCCTTTATCCTTTTAGGTTGGTGGGCTGGTGGTCAAGTTGACTGTGTTGATTTCGAATAATGGGGTTAAAGGCAGTGGAGGGACCATAGTCTGGTGTTGAGATCCCGATTTAGGTGATGATGTTTGAGAGGTATATGATGGTGTCGGTGGTTTGGTTAAAGGGTGGTCAAAAGGATCCTTAGCGAGAAGGGTGTCCTTTTTGAAGTGTTGATGAATGACAGCTTTAAGAGTGTAACAATGCTCAGTGTCATGTCCCGGTGTGTGATGATAGTGACAAAATTTAGTGTTGTCAAACCAAGATGGTCTTGATCCGAGAGTTGATGAGTGTGAAGGTGAGGAGGTATGGGAAGCATGGGACGATGTTGAAGGTTTGTTGATAATATGGTCAAGAAGAAGGGTGTCTTTCTCCAAGCATTGGTGAATGACAACCTTGAGGGCACAACAATGCTTAGTGTCATGTCCCAGCATGCGATGATACGCACAAACTTTAGTGTCATTGAACCAAGGCAGTTTTGGTCTGAGAGATTGGTATGGTTTAAGAGGTGGAAGACTGATGCAAGAAGACTACAACAATTGTCATAAGAGCAAGGCATAAGAACCTGCCAATGGGTCTGCATGTTTTTTTGCAGTAGGGGTTGATGACTTTTGTTTTGGGGGTGTAGGAGGCATTGGTCATTTTGGAAGAAATATATGTTTAATGGGTAAAGGGGATAATGGAGGAAATTTTCCTCTGTGAGGTGTTGGAGTAGGAAGCACTCCTATTAAGGTGGATGGATGTGGGCCCAAAATAGAGGGCAATGATGAAGGTGGGGGAGGAATTCTCTGGTATGGTTTAGTGGCCTTCTTTAGTTTGGTTTGAGGGCCACTATGATGCGAGGCAAGATTAGATATGGGGAAAACACCAAGAGATTTAATTTCTTTTGGCATGGTGGATGCCTGTGTGGGTTTGGGTTCAGATGTGGACAGAGGTGAGTGAGATGTAGCGATCTCAGGCAAAAGGCAAGAGAAAACCATCACTGGGTCTTCCTTGGTTGAAGTGGGTGAAGAGACAGGGTCTTCTCTTAGTGGAGAAGAAATTAGAGAATGTGACTCCTCAAGAGGATAGAGGGCAGGGATGATGGTGCCTTCTACTTGTGGTTGAGGAGTAGGAAGGGTATGGTCCTCCATTGGTAGGAGGAAGGATGAAGGTGGGGCTAATGGCATTGGTATGGTCGAAGCATCCTCCAATATAAGAGAGGTCGATGGAGAACTAATAGGAAAAGAAGGCTCTTTTACCTGTGGAGGAGGTTGGTTAGGGATAAGAGGTGAGACCGTGTTGACCATGTGTATATCATGCTCTTGGGAGCTATCGGCCATGGTCTGGACATTGTTTTGGCTAGAAGGATGGTTAGGAAAAGGTTGTTTAAAGATGTCGATGTTTTGATTGGGTGGTGCATTCGGGTTATCCAAAACAAGATCTCCCTTATCT
Organism: Torreya grandis; assembly: GCA_037957365.1. Classification (NCBI taxonomy): domain Eukaryota; kingdom Viridiplantae; phylum Streptophyta; class Pinopsida; order Cupressales; family Taxaceae; genus Torreya; species Torreya grandis. The sequence goes on from JARHVA010002408.1 coordinate 232,193, forward strand.
ATCATGTTTTGGACAATGTTTTGAAGGTTCGGCAGTTAATTATGTCATGGCCTTGGACACGGTGATAGTGACAGAACTCATTTTCCCTATACCATGTAGGGATAGCTTTTGAAGGGTCGAATTGAGGTGGTTGGATTGGGGGGGATATTGAGGACCCCCTGTTTGATGAGTTTGTCCAAAATGGAAGCGTATGATTCTATTATAGGAGTATATTGATGATGTATATACTGTTGTTGGAATTGTTTTGTGATGCTTTGTGATGTTAAAGGTTGAGGTTGGTCGGTCATTGTCGAGGATGGTGATCTAAAGACCATAGCATTGGCCACTACTTTGGACTTGGAGTGGGAATAAGAAGGTTTGGAAGAAGAAGGGTCATTGGTTTTTGTGTTGGTATTATGAAATTTGACCCTATTTTCTTTAATAGCATAGAGTTCAAGCTTTCAGGCCATGGTGAAAGCTTCGTCAAAAGTGCAGAATGTTTAAACCTGCAAGGTGGATGAGATGTGTGTGGAACATGCTCGAGAGAAGAGCTCAATGAGCTCAGGTTGAGGTAAAGGGAAGGAGAGTTGGTTGATTAAGCCTCTCTAATGGGCGACAAAATCAGCTATGGATTCATCATCAAATTGTTTGATAGAGTATAAGTCTGTGATTGAGACATTTTTGGTGATATTGATCGAGAAGTGGTCAAGGAAAAGTTGAGCCGACTAGGTGAAGGAAAAGATAGAGTGACTGGTAAGGGAACTATACCAATCGAGGGCAGCACCAGAAAGCAACATGGGAAACGTGCGTAGTAACAACACATCATCTTGTGCTATGAGATAACAAGCATGTCTAAATGTTCACAGATGTTGCTGTGGGTCTTCCTTACTCTGGAAGCGAGTAAACTTAGGAATCTCCCACTGACTAGGATACGGTCAGATTGGGATGGAGGGATGGATGGGTTTGTTGTAAATTTGGTCATATGAAATGACATTACTTGAACCAGAAATGGAAGCCTCAAGATTAGACATTTTGTCCATCAGCATCTTGATGAGATCGGCTGACGGATTGGAAGATGGGGCACCCCCTAAGTTGTAAGGCACTTGGAAGGTGTTATAAGAGACGTATGATGTAGTCAATTGTGCTTGTATATGCGCAACATATTGATAACTAGTCATTGGGATAGATGTGGAAGCCAAGGGTGGTTGTGCCATGGAGTTAGAGGGCACAATTTGAATAGGGGATGCCAAAGGTGGTTGAGGGGTGGCGGCACTGGTTGAAGGGTAGGTAGTTACTCGTGTGTTGATAGGGGCAAGAGTAGGTGGGATGGAGACAACTAGATTTTGGAAAGGGGTAGAATTTTGTTGAATAGTTTGTGGTTGATGGGGGGATGAAACCCCGATGGAAGTGGGCCCAGAGATAGAAGGAGAAGCCATACTTTGAATATTAGTCATGGTCAGGTTGATGGTCAAATCAAAGGCTAGAGTGGTCATGGGTTGGGTAGCGGATGCTGTCGGTATCGTTGCCGCTTCAGTTAAGGAGGTTGGCATCCCATAGACTGGGTTGCCTAAAAAGTATCGCATTTGGCTTCTCACGAGATAATGTTGAAGGGCCTTGACATTGAGGTCAAGGAACCTTTCAAAGTCTTGATCCCCTTCGAGAACAATAGATGGTCACGTTGGGGTTGGTCGAGCAGGAGTATGTTCGGTCTTTGAATGATACTCCATTAGAGGACTAGTTATGGAAGGTGAAGGTGGAAGCGGTTGTTGCCTCGCATGGTCGACAAGAGTCTTGGTTTGACTACGTGTCAAAACCATTTAAGGCATAAAGGGTCAGGTTTCAGAAACTATGTTTTTCAGTCTCAAAAAACTAGAATGGATGTTGGATAGCAAGAGAGTTGGGTTTTAAGGTTGCTATTTTGAGAAGAAAAAATTTGGACAGTGACCGACGTCGGTAAAAAAACCGATGCCGGTGAAACAGGTTGCCAATGTCGGTCAGATAACCAATGCCGGCAAAAAAAGGTTGCCGACATCGGTGGTAAAACTGATGTCGGTTACTGTGCTTTCCAGAAACTCAAAATTTGAGAGTTTTTGGAAGAAAGAAGAAAATGTCCTCACTAGCTCAAAAAAAATAGATAGGACAAAAAAGAAGATGAAGACAAATAGACCCTAAACATTAAATCCTAAGAATAAACTTTTAGAATCATGTTGGATTATGCCTTAGATTGTGTTTGGGAAGTTGGCTTGTAGAGCGGGTCCTAGAAGAAGTAGTCTAAGGTTGGTTTCAGGTTAGTTTTGGTACTCAAGAGTCTATGTTAGGTTATGTACGTGGCTTGGTGCTAAGGAGCAAGTTCCCCTCACCTCATGAGCCCAGTGATAAGCCAGTCTCGCTTAGCCAGTATATACTTCCCCTAAAGATTATCCTCTACCAATGAACAGAGTGGGCTTTTCCCTTGGTAGTGAAGTCTAAGTGGGATTGCCGGGACAGGTAAGGTATCCACTAGGTGATGAAATCCTAGTCGGGCCTTGTCTCAGGTATGTTTAGATGTTTGAGTTTGTGCAAGTGGTTTGGTCGTGTAACATAAGTGTGCTACAATTAATTCATGATGTGGTTTTAATTACTAGATGTGAGAGCTAAGTATGCATTCAGGAAAAAATGAAATACAATGTCTTTTAAACCCAAATTGAAATGTGTGTTCGTATGTAGACAAGTGAGAAGAGGTTGAAGAGTATGACTTTGACTAGTCTAAGATGCAAGAAAGAAAGAAAAAGAATGATTCTTTTTAACTTTGCTTGTAGTGTCTTTTGGAAGAGATAGAAGAAAAAGATGCAAGAAGAGACCTAATGTACCTATATGAAAATTATGCTTAGAAGAAAAAAAGTATGAACCCAAGGAGAATTCCTAGGGTCCCACCGGGCGTGCCAGAATGTTTCAAACTATTTTCGCTTTTCTACATTCAAAGAAAGTAAGAAACTAAGATAAATGGTCTAGGGTTAAAAGATACCCGAATGAGGTCTGTGCACCGTTAACCAGACGTTAAAGGGACTCCTCTTTGGCTGTGGAGGATGACACCTACAGAAGAAAGAGAATTAAACAAGGAGATCGTTAGATGGATGTAAGGTGGACTACCAAGCAAAAGCTTGATCTCAGAAGTGCAAAGACTTCCTTGTGGGATGACAGTCCACTTTTGATAAAAGAGAATGTTGTTAGCTAGAAAATAATGAAAGACTAAACAAAAGAAATAAAGGAAATGCATACTTGTATTCTGTTATTTGCCTTCCGTAGTCGTTGATGCCGGTTAGTCTGCCAACATCGGTTGGTTAAGGTCACCGACATCGATTATTCTGCTGACGTCGATAGGGGCAAAGGGCCTGGTGGCCGGCGTCAGTTAGGGCAATGGTCTTGGATAGGGTCTGGATGGGCTCTTGGTCGATAGAACGGTCTGTAGAATGGTTTGTGGTAGTTTGGGAGTCTAATGGTTTGGTAAGTCAGTAGACAGAGTCTTTAGACAGGGGATATATTGTCAAAAAGGGGGTAAGATATGGGAAAGGCCTCTCAGCCTTTTTAGGAAGGGAGTCAGATGTGGTCTGGTTGATAGCTGGGTCTGGTCTGGGCTATAGTACTTTGAAGTAGCAAATAGAGACTGAATACAAGTACATTCTAAGTTACTGGAATAATAAAAAGAGCATAAGAAATACTTAGCTTTGATATGCTGAAGAAGGAGTGAGGAAGACCTGTTGTTGATGCTGCTGATGTAGAAGACTGCCTACAGAGTGGAGTGACTAATGCAGAGTACCTATACCCTATGATGCTTACTATGCATTTTTGGAGAGAGGGAGCGAGATAGGTCAAAAGATTGGAAGGTTGGCTGATTACAAAATTGAAGGATCCAAGGTCCAAATGCAAAACGTTGTTTTGAAGGCAATCGATGCCAACAATACCACCGATGTCAGCCGACTACTGACCGACGTCGATAGCCAAAGAATAGGAAAAAGGGCTAAAAATAGCCTTTTGTCTGTTCTTCCATCTGCCGAGGTCAGATGGTCGTGGGAAAACGGTCGAAGGTGGGTTAAATGAGCATGAGAGGATAGTGGAAGGGATGAAATAGGGTTTAAACATTTAAGAGTTGGCATGGGGTGATGAAGGGATCCAAGGAGAGGAATCCTAGGAGGGGTGAGGTGAGGTGGCAAGGAGGAATTATTAATTTAAAATAGGTATTTTAAATTAATAAAACATAGGTTAGGCATAGTTAAGTTCGAAAGGGACCAAGAAGGAGAATGACCAAGGGTTAGACACGATTTTGGTGTCTACACTAGGAACTTCTTTTCAAATCCAATCTACAAGGTTAGTGTTGAAAATCCTTAAACTAAGAAGCTTACATTAGTCATAAAATAAATAAGGCTTAACACTGCTTGGAGAAATTAGGGTGATGCAATATCTCAAGGACCTAGTTTAGGTGACACTGACTAGAGTGAAAGAATAGACCTGAGAGCTTTGGTTTTGATAATATTTTTAAAGAGGGCTCTACCATTTCCAAAAAAAGGGAATGTGTTTGTCACAATAATATACACATATACATATGTCTATATGTGTGTGCATGTGCATATATGTATGTATGTATGTGTGTGTGTATGTGTGTATGTGTATATATATGTATGTATGTATATGTATTGGTCTCCCCTTCCGATCCAAGTTTTGAATTGAACTTTCTATTTAGACCTATTTTGCATATGGTCTCTTGATATTTTGCTCTCAACATATTAACTGTTATTTTGGACATGAGTCCCTTATTCTGGGTGTAGGTTTTGGGCAACCGGGAGGACCCCTTTTTCCACTCTCATAAAACATTATTAGGAAAAGGAGTAGACTTGAATACTCCCACCTACAACTATTTGGTTTGGGGGAATTGCCTATGAAGTGTTTGACAAAATTTCTTACCTTAGATTACTTGGTATGAGGAGAATAACTACTAGGGAGATTAAAGTATTGTGTCTATGGTGGTAGATAGAAGATGTTTATTTGAATAGGTTTCTTGGCACATTTACTTTCATTTATCATATTGCATAGAGTAACAGTTTTGGGAGTATGTTTTATGTACTATAACTCACCTTTATTAAACTTAAACTTGACTTTTCTTCCTAGTGGAGTCTGATTTCATGTTTCTATACTATTATACTTTGCATTGTTCTCAACCTGATTTGAGGAGGATGGATCTAGATGATACTTTTATTGATTTGCAAATAGAGATACAACTACTAGACTATATTGAGGACCCATTAGAAGGTGTCAATATCTTTGTTTTAAAGGGCTCTAGGAAAAATATTGATTTTGAATCAAGATTACTTGTAGATAATGAGAGAATAGGTTCTCATTTAGTTTCAGGGGTTAGAGAACCTAGAGGTACAAAGCAAGTGGAGGATATAACTAAGGGAGTTGGATTTATTGGGTAGCATCTAGATTTAGCAATTTTTGTTGGTGGTCCAATTTTTGAGTAGCAAAAAAAATCAATGGACTTAGGTTATAAATAGAGAAAACCTAAAAATTTGATTAGGAAAAGAGTTTTTATGGTCAAAATGGTGGTTGATGAGGACATTAGAGTCAGCCAAATACATTTTTTGGCAAAGATCTTATTGGTAAATTCTTTAGTAGATACATTTCCATGGAGTCACTTAATGATTGGCTATAGATACATTGGGTACCTAAACTTAGATATAGACCGATTTTTCATATTTTATCCAGAAGATGGATAGGCTTCATTTTTTGCTTAGAGGGAGACACCACAAGTATTTTGGATGGTCAATATTTTTAGGGGTTGAGCTTTTTGTCACTAAAACCTTGACATCCATGTTTTGATCCGAGATCAAAGATAACCTGTAGTGTGCCCATTTAGGTAAAATTACCTAGACTACCAATTGAATTATGGTTTGATAGCTTTATAAGTAATATAGGTAATTAGTTGGGTCAAACTATAACAGTTGACACTTCATATAAGTCTAGTAATATTCAATCGGTGGCTAAAGTATTGGTTGATATTGATTTGAAATTGGGCTTGACTGACTATTTATATATTTTTTTTGGAGATATGGTTCATACCCAATTATTAGACTACATTAGTTTCCATTTGCATTGTGTGTGATGTCATTAGCATGGACATATTATAGTTGTATACCCTCACCCTCTCTATAAACAAGTGTGGAAAAATAAAGAACTTAATAATATTAAGTTGCAGTTTTGAATTGATGTTCAAAAAAGAGATGTTATAGCTAAATTACCCATGGAGGAGGTGACTTAGGTGGAGGGTAGTCATGTTAGATCTCTTTTTTTAGTTGGAGATATTGAGGCACAAGTGGAAATAGATAGAAGAGAATATTCCATTAGATAATTTATAGTAGTTGTAGATATTTTGGCTACATTTCACACTCCATCTAAAAATTTTGATACATTAGAATAATCCCTCTTAGGTTAAGATAAATTTATTGCACCTGTTAGAGACAAGAATATAGGATTACAAGAAATGACAACTTTAGAAAATTTGTTATAACCTAGTGATCAACATTTGGAATTTTGTCCAAAGTGGCCTACTCCAACTGAAGGTTTCATTATGACAAGAAGTCTCACAAGGAAATAGAAGGGGAAGGAAAAGCAGATATCCTTGCCTAAAATTTCAAATGGGGAGGTACATAAGTCATTTACTTTTTCCATAAGTACTAACTTGGATTTGGTTTCTTGGGATTACACACTAGGCTAGGAGAGTTTAGCAACCGTGGTTGTTGACAGGGGTAAGGGCCGATACGATTTAAGACCCTTTCAATCTGATTTTATATTTGGTGGCCCTTTATTAGGGGGATTAGGGATTAATACCACAAATAAGCATGGTTTACTTTTGGTAGGTATAAATTTGAAACTACACCATGCTAAACAATAGGCTATTTAGGAGAATCAACAAGGTACACAAAGTATAATAACAAGGATTCTTAGAGTAAGACAACTCCCTAAGGAAGGTTTTTAATGTGGATACTTTCACTAAATATAAGGGGTTTGGGTAGTGACATGAAGATACTCACCCTATTTAGATTGCTAGAATTAGAAAAACATGATTTAATCATGTTACAAGAATCTATGTGTAGTGGTGAGGTAGTTGTGGAGTGCATTAGGAAGCTCCTCAAGGGTTGGCAGTTCACTATTATTGATTATAATGGACATTCTGGTAGTCTGGTTACTAGTTGGAGGCCAATTTTGGTCATGATTAATATTTTTGTTATGATTTTTGGACTGTGCATAGTTTTCACTAGTAAGAGTCTGGGACTTTTGTTTTATTTTGGTGAACCTATATGGGCCACATGAGGGGAAACTATCATTTTGGTAAGAGTTTTTTAATTTATAGGTTTTACAAGACTAGCATGTGATCATTGTTAGTGACCTTAATTTTACTCTGAATAGGGAGGAAGTTTGGGGCTTCTCTACTAGGGTAGATAGGCTAGCCATATATCTATTGTAACAAATCAAACTTGCAAAGTTAGTGGATCTAGAACCAATCACACTTTGACCCACTTGGAGGAATAATAGATTAGGCAGAGATGGAGTGCCCAAAAGATTAGATGGATTCCTTTTTTCTACTTCTCTACTTTATAGTGTGACAAATCTCATTCTTGGGTTAAGACAGGAGGTGGATAAAATCATAGTCCAATTTTATTACAACTTAAACATAAAGATGACAATCCTTTAAGTCCCTTTAAATTTAACCTAGGGTGGTTGGATGAGGATGATTTTCATATTCTAGTCAAAAGGTAATAGAGGCTTTTTGATATCACTTTAGGGGCTTCTAAAAGTGAACAATTCTTTGATTCATTAAAATTTGTTAAAGGTAAAGTGGTTACATGGGCAGTTGATCACTATAATTATAGAAATAGGCTACTTAATGAGACCAAAGTAAAGATTGCTGATTTGTACAAAAATAATGCTAGTGTGTTTTTTTTCAAATAAGAACTCTATATCATTAAGACATTAGAAGATTGAAAGAGTCAATTGTTGAAAGACCATGAAACTGATTGGATAATGAAGAGCTAGGACATCTAGTTGGAACATGGTAATGAAAACACACAAAAAAATAATCAATATACTAACCATCAGAAAAGTCAAAACACCATTTTGGAAATGAAAGATGCCAATGGTGAGGTTGTCTGCAACTTCAATGATTTAGCTACTTTAGGCATACAACACTTTGAAACACTTTATAAGGAGCTGAAGGGTACTAACATTACTAAGATTATCAAAGTCACCACACACTTCCCATATTTGGTGACTGGGGAAGATAATTTATAGCTCTTTAAATAAATTACTAGAGAGGAGCTATTGAGTGTTTTATCCTTATTACAAAAAGATAAATCTTAGGTCTTGATGGGTAGACTGTTAAATTTTACCTCAACTTTTTTGACACTTTGGGTATAGATCTACTTTAGGTTGTTGAAGATGTGAGGCTATCTAGGAAGGTTAGGGGTTCTTTCAATACCACATTTGTAGCTCTCATTCCCAAATATGACAAACCTTCAACCTATGATGAGTACAACCCATTCACTTTGTAACTATGTTTACAAGATTAATACCAAGATCATGGCTATCTAGCTCAAAAGAATACTTTTTAAAGTGATTTCTCCTAAATAGTTTGGGTTTCTCGAAGGAAGATACATACATAAATCCATTGGGTCATCCTAGGAGGGACTTCATTCCATCAAAACAAGGAAGATGTGTTGAGGTGTGGAGCTAAAAGCTTCACCAATGAGCGAATGCAAAGGTTGCTATATTACACAGTCACTTATGTCAGTCAGGGATCGACTAGAGGCTACCGATGTTGGTTATTGATGGGCCGATGTCGGTCATGTGCAGACTGATAGGGACCGATGTCGGTCACATGTGCATCTAGAAAGTCTATTTTTGTGGATGAAACAGATTGTTTGCATGATAAGTTTAGCTATTAGTTGTAAGTCCACATTTTTATTTTTGGTAGGACTGATTTGAACCCTTGTTTAGGAGGTGTATCTAATGGTTGAGAATAGATTGCTCATGATCCCTAATCTTATATAATAGGGATATATCTTCATAGATTGTGTAACAGACAATTCAAGTAGCTGAATTGTGTTTGTAATTGATAGAGAGAACTCTTGAGGGAAAGAGATCTGTACATCTGAGAGGTGTGGAAGAAAGAGAGATTTTTTCATTGTATTTCCTTCTAAGAAGAGTTTAATACAAGTTTTCATTGTTTCTTGTATCTCTTGTTCTTTACTGATTCTAGTTTCTAGTTACTTATTACTTTTAATTAATTCTGTGTTTAGTCGCTTGCACAACAGTAATCAATTGTTCTTATTATGATCCTGACAAGTGGTATCAGAGCTAGGTTGCTAGTTCACCAAGTGATACCATTGACAAGTGGTATCAGAGCTCAGGTTCACTAACAGGTGGTTTCAGATATGTTTAGTGTGTGTTGATTACAGGTCACTCACAGGGGTTTCTGTTTGAGTGGGAGTAAAGCAATGGGAGAAGAAAGTAAACTAAGAATGGAGAAGTTCAATGGCAAGAACTATCAATTATGGAGGATGCAGATAGAAGATTATATATATCAGAAAGATCTATACTTACTGTTGGGTGGGGTTTCAAGCAAGCCCATAGATATGGAAGATAAAGAATGGAATGTTCTTGATAGAAAGGCTCTGGGATCTATAAGGTTGAGCCTAGCATCTTCTGTGATTTATAACTTGTCACATGCAAAGTCAATGGTAGAGTTAATGGATACTTTAGCAAATTTATATGAAAAGCCCTCAGCTTCAAATAAGGTATATCTTATGAAGCAATTATTTAATTTGCATATGCAGGAAGGTGGATCTGTATCTACTCATCTAAATGATTTCCATGCAATAGTAAATCAATTAAATTTAGTCAAAATAGTGTTTGATGATGAAATTATGGCTCTCTTAATTTTATGCTCTTTACCAAAAAGTTGGCATAGTTTGGTAATGGCAGTTAGTAATATTGCATCTGCTACAAATATCTTGAAAGTAGATGATGTTGTTAGTGTAATCTTGAATGAAGAAATTCGTAGGAAAAGCACAGAGGAGACATCAGGTAATGCTTTAAGTATTGAAAGCAGGGAAAGGCAAAAAGAGAGGTGCAAGCAAGGGAGATCAAGGTCTAAGTCAAAGATGAGAAATAGATCCAAATCCAAAAATTGAAAAAGAAAGATAACCTACTGGAATTGTGGAAAGAAAGGGCATGCAAAGAAAGATTGTTGGTTGAAGGTTAGAGAAGAAAATCATCATGGAGGTAATGAAGAATCAAAAGTTGTAGGTATTGTTGCACAAGATGCTTTTACACTTTGTTTAGATAATAGATTAGAATCTTGGGTTGTAGATTATGGTGCTTCTTTCCATGCTACCCCAAATAGAGAATTTTTCAATGATTATGTCCAGGGAGATTTTGGAAAAGTCTATTTAGGGGATGATGAGCCTTGTAAAATTATTGGTAAAAGAAAAGTGCAGCTAAAATTGCAAAATGGCAACACATGGGTGTTGAAAGATGTCATGCATGTACACATCCTAAAGAGGAATCTGATTTTTGTAGGAAAGTTAGGGGATGAGGTGTAGACACCAAAATCATGTCGACTCCCCTGGTCATCCCTCATGTTATTCTCCTTCACCTATTTAACCCCTGTCGACCACTTTCCCACTAGCCTTGACCTTGGCAGCATGTCAAAATGAGCAGAAGGCTAAAATTAGTCTCTACCCCCATTCTGCATCTGCCGACCACGGTCACCACCCAACCAACGTCGCCGATGTCAGTCACTTCTTGGCCGATGTTGGCGGTCCTTCCGACGTCAGTTCTCCTTAGCACTACGTTCTCGATCTGAACGTAGGAACCGTTATTTTGTTACCCGTTATCCATTCAGTTCCCAATCGGTTTCTCGATTGGTTATCAAACCGTCCCTCGCCTTCATCTGTAACCTCTTCATTCGATCAATTAGTTCATTCATTCAACGAACTCTGTGATCAATCAACTCCGGCATCCAACCAATCTGCATTCACTCTCTCTAGCACAGGGATCCTACTTCGGTCATTTTGCAACACATCGACGACTTCAATCATGTCTTTTATCATACTTGCAGTGTGTAACAGGTAAGTATCTCTCTCTGTGTTTTTGTTTCTCTCTGGTTATTATTTGTTTATTACTACTATCACTCTATTTAGACTCAGAGTACAGACCCGAGAACTTACTCCTTCCCTTTACACCTCTATCTACCATTCCAAAATATACAGTCACTCTACCTGGAACCCTGTAAAAACCCCCTGACTCCTAAATTGACTCCCAAACCCCAAACGAACCCTCAGACACCATTCTACACCCTGACCAGACCCTGTCCCAACTCAACCAGACCCACCCAGACTTGTCCAAGAACTGTTGCCTCGACCAATGCCGGTCATTACCCCAACTGACGCCAGCACTTTAACCGACGTCGGCACCCTTTCCTGACCGACGCCGACACAGAGACTGACACCGACGACTGTGCAGAATAGTTCATTGAATATCAGGTACGCACTTTTATTTTTTGTCTTTTATTTGCTTTCATTCTATCTTTTCATTATTTCCATTTCTATCAAATATTTCTATTTTTAATTAGTGGGTTGATATCCTTCTAGAAAGTCTTCATACTTCTGGGATCAGGCGTTTGCTTGACAACCCACCGTCTCTTCGTCTAACATTTTTTCATGTTTAGTCTATTTTCCTTTGCAGGTGTCATTCCTCCATAGCCAAAGAGGAGTACCTTCCAACGTCTAATTTTGGTGCGCACGACCATATCCAGGTATCTTCTAACCTTAACCATTTCTTTTAGTTTCTTAATTTCTTCTTTGAATGTAGAAAGCGATTTAGCATAAAAACATTCTGGCACACCCGATGGGACCCTAGGGCCTTCCTTGGGTTCTTTCTTTCTTTCGTTCATATAGGTGCATTAGGTTCCTTCCTTTTTTGCCTCTTTTGTCTCTTCTAAACAACATCATAAGTAGGAATAAAAAGAACTTTTCTTTTCTTTCTTGCACTTCTAGACTAGTCAAAACTCATATTCTTCGACTCTTTCTCCATTCGTCTTCATACAAACAAAACATTTTGACTTGGGCATTAAAACACTTTGCATTCATTTCTGCTTGCTTGCATCTCTTAGACCACACATAGTCCACTTGATGTTACATGACCAAACCACTTGCACAAAACAAACATCTTAACTTACCTGAGACAAGGCCCGACTGGGATTTCATCCCCCAGCGGATACCTTACCCGTCCTGGTGATCTTATTTGGATTTCATCACCAAGGAGAAAGCCCACTCCGTTCTCTAGCAGAGCCTAATCTCTAGGGGAAGTATATTTTGGCTAAGCGGGCCCAGTTTATCACTGGACTCATGAAGTGAGGGGAGCTTGCTCCTTAGCACTAGGCCTTGTATGAAACCTAACATAGACTTCTTGAGCACCATAACTAACCCGAAACCATCCATAGACTACTTCTTCTAGGACCCGACTCAAAAGCCAATCTTCCTCTACACACATTCTAAGGCATAAGCCACTATAATCCTAATAATTTACTCTTAGGGTTTTAGGATCTGCTTGTGTTCTTCATCTTTTTAGTTCTTATCTACTTATTTGAGCTTATGAGGACATTCTTCTTTGCCTTGAATGGTTCTGACTCATAGCCAAGCCAAGGCTTTAGTCGATCACACGAGGCATCATCCTCTTTCGTCTACTCTGCCCATAACCAGCTCTATAATGGAGTTCAACTCGGAGACTAAAAGAACTACTAGACCATCCCCGACCCAAACGCCTATTATCCCAGAAGGGGACCAAGATTTTGCATGATTCTTGGACCTCAATGTCAAAGCCTTGCAGCACTATCTCACGAATAGCCGAACGCGAGACCCCTTAGGCAATCCAATTTACGGAATGTCGACCTCTTTTCTCGAAACTGTGGTCATATCAACGGCATCCATAGTTCAACCCTTAGACACCTAGGCTATTGCCTCAACCAATGACCAGTCTTTGACAAACCATCCAAGTGTGGCCTCTCCCTCCATCGTTGGGCCCACTTGCACCGGGGTTTTGGCCCCCTATCAACCTCAACCCACTCAACCACTTTCTACCCCCTTTCAGAATCTAGTCATCTCTATTCCACCTACCCTTGCTCCTATCAACACTAGGGTGGATACCTATCCATTAGCCCATGTTACCACTAACCAACCTCCCGCAATGACATTGAACCTAGCCATACCTTCTACCCAACCATCCTTAGTCTCCTCCTCTATCCCTACGACTAGTCATCCGTACGTTGTGCCCTTAATGGTACAACCAACTACGTCGTATACCTCTTCCAGCCTCTTTCAAGCACCTTACAATCTAGGAGGCGCTCCACCCACCAATCTGTCAATAGATATCATCAAAATGCTAATGGATAAAATGTCCAACCTAGAAACCTCAGTTTTTGGCTCACGCAATAATCTCTCATACGAACAAATTTGCAATGAGCCCATTCATCCTTCTGTCCCTATCAGGCCATATCCCAGCCAGTGGGAACTTCCTAAGTTTTCTCATTTTCAAAGCAAGGAAGACCCACAACAACACTTACGGGCATTCAGACATGCCTGTTACCTTATCGCCCACGATGATGCATTGCTTTTACGCACATTTCCTATGTCTCTCTCAGGTGCTACGCTTGACTGGTATAGCTCCCTTGCTAGCCATTCCCTCTTCACGTTCACTCAGCTGGCCCAGCTCTTCCTTGATCATTTCTCTATCAACATCACCAAGAAGGTCTCAATCACAGACCTCTATTCTATTCGCCAATTCGAGGACGAATCCATTGTTGATTTTGTTGCTCGATGGAGGGGCCTCATCAATCAACTCTCATTTTCTTTACCCCAGCCCGAGCTTATTGAACTTTTCTCCCAAGCCTACGCCAAACATATTTCTTCCACCTTAAGGGTTCAGACCTTCCGCACTTTTGATGAAGCCTTCACGATGGCCCGTAAACTTGAGTTACGTGCCATCGAGGAGAATAAAGTCAATTTGCGGAGCAAGAATCCCAACTCCAAGACCAATGACCCCTCTTCTAAGCCTTCCTCATCCAATCCTAAATCTAAAGCTTCAGCAAATGCTGTGGTCATTAGATCTTCTTCATCTTTGCCTTCAACTAATCAACCTGAGCCATCCACATCTCAAAGTGCCACCCGCCAATTTCAGCAGAGATACATACAGCGACAGTTTACTCCACTCAGAGAATCATACGCATCTGTGCTAGAAAAACTCGTCAAACAAGGGGTCCTCAATCTCACCCAGATCTAACCGCCTCCACAATTTGATCCCTCACGCACCATCCTTGTGTGGTATAGGGAAAATGACTTTTGTAACTACCACCGTGTTAAGGGACATGACATGGGCAACTGTAAAACCCTTAAAAACATAGTCCAAGACATGCTTGAAAAGGGTGACCTCATCCTCGACAATCCTAATGCCCCTCCTAATCAGGGTATCGACATCTTCAAACAACCGTTCCCTAATCATCCACCAACTCAAAACAATGTCCAGACCTTGATTGACAACACTCATGAACACAACATTCAAACAGTCAATACGGTCTCACCCTTCATTTCCAACCAGCCTCAAGAGGTGAGTCCATCCATCAGTCCATCACATGTGGACGAACCTCTTTCTCTGGTTAGTTCTCCATCAACCTCTCTCATCTTGGAGGATGTCTCGACCTTACCAGCACCACCAATTTCACCATCCTCCTTCTTGTTGCCCATGGAGGACCTGACATTTCCTACTCCTCGACTGCAAGTGGAGGGCACAATCATCCCTGCCCTTTACCTGCTTGAGGAGCTTCATTCTCTAGTTTCTTCTCCACCTAGGGAAGAACCTGTCTCTCCTTCATCTCCAACTAAGGACAAACCTATCACGACTTCATCATGCCTTGGGGCCAAGACTACCACACCTTCAGTCCCACAACCGTCAACATCTTCTCAAGAACCCAAACCTCATCCCACATCTTCTTAGCCATTTTCCCGACTAGTGGAGAGACTCAAACTTATCCCTTCTAGGAAAGTGGAGCATCAAGGATTGTGGGAGCGTCTCACAGCTCTTCAACATGCCCGTACCCTCTCATCTCATGTTGCTAATCCTCCCATGGTAAAACCTCCCAAGACTATCAACAAAAACCAGACTTCCACTTCTAGACCGTCTATATCTCAATCGACCTCATCAAAACCAAAACCCTCATCTACCCCACCTAAACCAATCAAGTCACTCGGCGTTCACCCTATCTCCAACCTCACTCATCCACAAGTGAAGGTGGACTTAAACTAGACTTCAACCAATAGTAGTCTTCAACCCAAATCATAGAAGACTGCCAAACCACAGAGGTAAATGCCTCCACCCCCATCACTATTGCCCTCCATTTTGGGCCCTCATCCTTCAACCTTGACCAGAGTCCTTCCCACTTCGACCTCTAATCAAAACTGGTTGCCTCCTTTACTTCCTTTGCCTATTGCTAGCCTACCCTCTCCCAAAAGGGCGGTACCTCTCATGAAGAATGTACCGTCTCTGCCTGTTGCTGCACCATCAACTCAGAAGGTGGTACAAAAACCCCCTCCAACTTTGCCCAAGCAAAAGTCACCGACATCGCATACATCGACAAGCACAGACCCTTTAGTGGGCTCATACTCTTTGATCTTGCATCAACTTTTGTAGACTTCCAGCATAACTCTTCCACCCATCAGGCCTTTCTAACCCCTCGGGTCTAAGCCCTCTTGGTTTGATGACACGAAGATTTGCTTATACCATCGTACGCTAGGACACGACACTGAGACTTATTGTGCCCTCAAGGCTGTCATTTGCCGTTATCTAGAGAAAGACACTCTTCTCTTTGAGGACACTCTCGATCGACCCCTGATTCCTTCTCATAACCCTCCAACCTCTTCAAACCCATCAACATCTGATCAACAGGTTACAACTCCTTTATCTCCTTCACCTCCTATCTTTGAAATCAATGCCATTCACATCACCACTAGGTCACAAAAGGACAAGGTGAAAGAAAAATCTGCCATTCCTTGGACCTACCCCTTCATCAATCCACCTCAACCGCCTAAGCCTAAGATTTCTATCCTTGGCGAGCCTTAACCCTCCTCTTCTTCTTCCTCTTCAGGACCAATCCATGACTCCATGTTGAAATAGCTTCATCAGACGCTTGTGAAGATGTCCCTCTATGACCTCATCCAAACCTCACCTCAACATCGCCAAGCCCTCATCCAAGCCCTATAGGCAGCAGAGGTCCAAACCGAGGACCCCCAGCCACTTGCTGCCCTTGTCCATTCTTTAGCCCCTGTTGCCTCCATCACATTCAGCGATTCTGAGATTCCCATATCCAACACGAAAGATCAGGATGCCGCCCTCTTCATCACTTCTTATGTTGATCAGACACACATTAAATGCATTATGATCGATGGAGGCACCAGCATCAACATTATCTCCACCCATGCCTTTGATCAGTTGGCTCTTCCCAAGAATTGCGTCTCCAAAACTAACGTAATCTTGCACTCTTTTAATGACACCACTGCCATGACCATTGGCACAGTCATCCTTCACATTTGCATTGGTCCATGCATAGTCTCGGAGCTCTTCTACATCATCAAAGGAGAGTTTCAATACAACATCTTGTTGGGCCGACCCTGGATCCGTGCCATGGCCTGTGTCCCCTCCACCCTGCACTGTTGTGTGAAATTTGAGCACGATGGACAAGTCCACACCATTCCCACTGACCCTTCACCCTTCAAAACTTGTAACACCACCTACCATCCAAATGAAATCCTCATTCCTATCAAGCCATCAATCTCAGCATCGCCTCCATCCGTGGAAGCTTTGACCAGTTCGCAACAGGCGATCGCCCTCACACCTCCCCTTCAAGCGACGACCACAGACCCCATGGAAGACGTCTTCCAAAGACTTTCATTGGGGGAGTATCACTTTTTGACTTTAGACATGTTCCAAACTCCACAAGAGTATGGACGCCTTCATCACAGCCCCATTTACGACCATCGGATCGAGATGATTGTTCCTTATGGTCCTCCTCACCTCCGAACCAACCTCATCTATGGGGGGCTCAATCAAGCTCCTACTGACGGTAATCCTCTTTCTTCACCCCAACCTTTCACATCAGACTTCTCATTTCTTGGCAACCCCACCTTTGCACACACTTACCTTTATAGGTGTGCACGGAAGGGTTTTGGTTTCAGATGCTATGAGCAGGGCTCCCATCAGCCTATCAAACCACTCAATGATGACGATGCCAAGAAATGGTATGGCCTGGGATATCACGACCCCACTCAAGACCCTATAGACCTTTGTCCCGAACCAACCATTGACCGATCTCCTCCACACTCGCCTATTCTTCCCCCTTCACCTACGGAGTCGGTGGTTTCCATCCCTCCTAGTTTTTTTTTGCATAAACACCATCCGCCTGGAACCCCTGACTTATCAGCTCAACAGGGTGTCCAAGTCTCTCCCTCTCATTTTTCCCAACATGATCATCGACTTTATCAGCACCCACATCATCTGTCATTTTGGTGTCCCTCATAAGATCATCACTGATAATGGCAAGTCCTTTAAAAACAAAACTGTCCAAAAGCTATGCGACTCATTCGGCATCAAACTCAGTTTCTCTTCACCTTACTACCCACAAGCAAATGGGCAGGCCAAGGCTTCCAACAAAATTCTCACTAAAATCCTCATGAAGGTGGTCAGTGACACAGGAAGGGACTAGCACATTCACATTCCCTTCACTTTGTGGGCCTACTGCACTAGCATCTGAACCTTTACGGGTGCTACCCCTTTCTCTCTCGTGTACAGAATAGAGGCTGTCTTACCTCTCGAAGTACAGATCCTGTCTCTCCGCATTTCTCTAAATGATATCCTTTCCAATGATGACTTTCGTCAAGATCGCTTAGCTCAACTTGAGTTACTTGACGAATGCCATCTTAATGCCCTTAATCATCTCCATGTCTATCAACATCGCATCAAGCGCGCCTATGACAAAAATCTGTGAGAATGAGATTTCAACATCAGAGACCTCATCCTCAAAGAGAATCAACACGTGACCAATATGGAGCGAAGTAAATGAGGCAAGTTTGCTCCTAATTGGCTCAGACCTTTTATTATCACGCACAAGTATGGATCAGGGACTTATCGTCTGTCCTCTCTTGATGGACGACCAGAACCTGAGCCTCTTAATGCGTTGCATCTGCAACCATTCTACTGCTAGTCGAGTACTCGTCCACTTGACACTTAACTTGAGCTCATCCCTTGAGCAATCCCCATCCTCTTAGTCCTAATTCCTCTCATCCCTATTCCTCTTAACAATTCCTCTATAACCCTTTTTTGATGTATGGATGCTTTGTCCTAATAAAAGGGAGCCCTTGACCTTCTATAATCCTGTCCATGACTCACATTTCTGTCAAAACAAAATCAAGATGTCAAAATATCCACGATCACTATATCAATATCAAATCAAAAGGTAGACTGCTCCCTCGAAGGACAGCTGTACTATCATTGCTGTAATTAATAGACTACTCCCTCGAAGGATAGCTATTCAAAAGCCCTTATATTAAACAAAATTATAGACCACTCCCTCGAAGGATGGCTATGACTAATCTGGAAATAAACAGCACTATCTTAGAAGCTTCCTGCATCGATCAGCTTCACAACTGACCACCAATCAAATGACATCTCTCTACAGGCTTCCCGCATTGATCAGTCTGCACACAAAAAAAAAAATGAGTCATGGACTTGACTTATAGTTGTCTCAGGGTCTCCTATAAAAAGGGGCAAAGTTATCTCTGCTCTTAAAATGGGTTACCCTTTTTCCTCCTCCTATCACCTGCTCAAGGGACTTCGAGCTCACTTTAATTTCAAAGTGATTCGATTACCATTCTAACACAACATCTGGTCAACGACGTCATGCATGAATGGGGCTCTTGGTTCTAATAATCCCTATCTATGATGTCTATCTGGTCCTTGTCAATGAAAGAGCAATATGCTTTTCACTTCTTCTGCACTTTGGTCACATTCACCTTCATCACTTGTCAATCAACCCAACTCAGCTCTCTTTTTAGACCACTCCCATAGCCTATTCACACTAGTTTCTATGGACACCAATACACATGGAAACTATCAACCGTACGCCAATTTATGTTAAGCATAAACCAATACTTGTTGAAGCATAAATAGACCTCAATTCATCTTTAGCATACATCCATCACAAATATGGAAAATTGTTAGGGATGAAAGACCCCTCAACCAATGTTGCAGAATACACCATTTGGAAAAGGCTGCAACATCTTTTTCTCCTCATCATTCATCATGACCAAAACTAATCTATCGACCACTTTGACCACCTGTCTACCACTCAGACCCTTTGTCTGAACTACATTGGTCTGAGGCCCTATGACCAGGGCTATGTAGGTAGCACTCAGATGATACGACATCTTCTGGGGTTAGCTCGACCACCCTCATTTGTTTGTCTCTCTGATGGACAAACCTTATTTCCTCCTTTTGACCCTGACCTTGCCCTCGACCAAGACCAATTCCATCACTTTGACCCTTCCTCCCTTTGGGGAGAACTACATTGGTCTGAGGCCCTTCCACCGGGGCTATGTAGGCATCACTCAGATGATACCACGCCTTCTGAGGTTAGCTCGGCCACATCCTTTCATCCATTCCTCCCCCTTGACCAATGACCATTAGAGATCATGCCTATCTCCTCCGACTTCGACCACTTCCAGAGCAATGTTGCCTTGGTTGTTTTTGCATATATGCTACCTCATTACTGGTTAGCAAAATTGTGCACAGACTATTTTTTTTGACCCCCACAAGTATAGGATCGCAAGCTGGTTGATATGCACTACTTGTGACTTTTTTGTGTTTCTAGGAGCACTTCCTGAGCCCAGGATACCTGGAACGCGACAACCCATTTGGAGCTTCAGCTTAGATTGAATAACCCAATCAGTAAATGACTAAATGTTGGGGCCCGGTTACTTTAATTTTGGCACTCCTCGACCCTTGACCTATGACACTTTGACCTGACCATCTCATGAAGTGGTATGTGCGCAATCATGACTTTTGTAGCATTCACCCTCACCCCTTTTTCATCCACTCTTTGTCAAATTAGCACCCGATCCCTGGTTCCCTTCCCTTGACTCTTGCTTTGAGGGGGAATACCTCATCCATAATCGGGGCAATCCATCTCCAATTTTTATCTTGCAGTTCATTTGAATGACCAACAAGACAGAATTGACCTTATCTACACCTGGGGCAATCACTCATATTTTTGTCTTACAGTTCATCCAGAACAACCAACAAGACAAAAAGGGGCAAATGTAGACACCGAAATTGTGTCGACTCCCCTAGTCATCCCTCATGTTATTCTCCTTTGCCTATTTAACCCCTGTCGACCACTTTCCCACTAGCCTTGACCTTGGCAGCATGTCAAAATGAGCAGAAGGCTAAAATTAGTCTCTACCCCCATTTTGCATCTACTGACCATGGTCACCACCCGACTGACGTCGTCGATGTCAGTCACTTCTCGGCCGATGTCGACGGTCTTGCCAACGTCGGTTCTCCTTAGCACTGCATTCTCGATCTAAATGCAGGAACCGTTATTCCGTTACCTGTTATCCATTCAAGTTCCCAATCGATTTCTCGATTGGTTATCAAACCGTCCCTCGCCTTCATCCGTAACCTCTTCATTCGATCAATTAGTTCATTCATTCAATGAACTCTGAAATCAATCAACTCCGACATCTAACCAATCTGCATTCGCTCTCTCCAGCACAGGGATCCTACTTCGGTCATCTTGCAACACATCGACAACTTCAATCATGTCTTTTATCATACTTGTAGTGTGTAACAGGTAAGTATCTCTCTCTGTGTTTTTGTTTCTCTCTGGTTATTATTTGTTTATTACTACTATCACTCTATTTAGACTCAGAGTACAGACTCGAGACCTTACTCCTTCCCTTTACACCTCTGTCTACCATTCCAAAATATACAGTCACTCTGCCTGAAACCTTGTAAAAACCCCCTGACTCCTAAACCGACTCCCAAACCCCAAACGAACCCTTAGACACCATTATGCACCCTGACCAGACCCTGTCCCGACTCGACCAGACCTGACCAGACCCACCCAAACTTGTCCAAGAATTGCTGCCTCGATCGATGCCGGTCATTACCCCGATCGACGCTGGCACTTTAACCGACATCGGCACCCTTTCCTGACCGACACCGGCACAGAGACCGATACCGGCGACTGTGCAGAATAGTTCACTGAATATCAGGTATGCACTTTTATTTTTCATCTTTTATTTGCTTTCATTCTATCTTTTCATTATTTCCATTTCTATCAAATATTTCTATTTTTAATTAGTGGGTTGATATCCTTATAGGAAGTCTTCGTACTTCCAGGATCAGGAGTTTGCTTGACAACCCACTGTCTCTTTGTCTAACATTTTTTCATGTTTAGTCTATTTTCTTTTGCAGGTGTCATTCCTCCATAGCCAAATAGGAGTACCTTCCAACGTCTGATTTCGGTGCACACGACCATATCCAGGTATCTTCTAGCCTTGACCATTTCTTTTAGTTTCTTAATTTCTTCTTTGAATGTAAAAAGTGATTTAGCGTAGAAACATTAGGGTTGCACAGTAACTCTCACAACTGAATCTTGGAAGGTTTCTAAAGGTGCACTTGTTTTGGCCAAAGGTTAGAGAGTATGTACTCTCTATTTATGTAATTGTATTATTGATTATTCTCCTTCTGTATTATCTACTTCAGATGTAGATGTAAAGTTGTGGCACTAGAGGCTTGGCCACATGAGTGAGAAGGGAATGACTATTCTTAAGTCAAAAGGTAAGCTTTCAGATTTGAAAAGCATAGATCTAGATTTTTGTGAGCATTGTATTTTTGAGAAACAGAAGAGAGTGAGATTTCTCAAAACTGGGTCAATAAAGAAGAAGCACAAGTTGGAGCTTGTTCACACAGATGTGTGGGGACCAGCTCAGGTAGCTTTTATTGGAGGATCACAGTATTATGTTTCTTTCATTGATGATGCTACAAGAAAGGTATGGGTTTATTGCATAAGGAAGAAATCTGATGTTTTTGACACATTTATGAAATGGAAAGCTTTGGTTGAGAATGAAATAGGTTTGAGATTGAAGTGCCTTAGATCTGACAATGGTGGTGAGTACTACAGTTATAAGTTTAATAGGTATTGTTCTATGAATGGAATATGCAGGCAAAAGATGGTTCCAAGGACACCTCAGCAAAATGGAGTTGCTGAAAGGATGAACAAAACAATACTGGAGCGTGCATGGAGTATGGGGTTGCATGCTAGTTTGCCTTAATTTTGGGCAGAAGCTGTAAACACTACCATTTACCTAATTAATAGAGGACCCTCTACTGCTCTGGATGGTGGAATTCCATAAGAAGCTTGGATAGGTAAAAAGGTAGATCTTTCATTTCTCAGAGTTTTTGGTTCTGAAGCTTTTGTGCATGTTGATAAGGAAAATAGAAAGAAGTTGGATGCTAAGTCTATGAGGTGCACTTTTATTGGTTATGGCTCTAGAGATTTCAGATTTTGGTTATGGAATCTAAGAACTAACAAAATAATTAGAAGCTGTGATGTTGTTTTCAATGAGAAGGTGATGTATAGTGATCAACTCAAGAAGCTAAATAATACTAAGTAGAGCAATGTTGATTTGGATGAGGTGTCGATCCAAAATGAGCTCACGAGAAAATATAATCACAGATAGGAAAACACAGACACCGACGTCGGTCAGGCAGGAACCAATGTCAGTCAAACAGGAACCGATGTCGGTCAGATAGTGACTGATGTTAGTCAGACAGGAACTAATGTCAGTTAGGTAGAACTGATGTTAGTTAGGTAGAACTGACGTCAGTTAGGTACAGACCAAAAGATGATTGAGATCGGTCACTGATAGAGAATTTGGGTGGACAGCAAGCATTGAATGAGTCTCAAATGCCCATGAGGAGGTCAAAAAGGGTAAGTAAACCTCCAATTCAATATTCCCCTTCATTATTCTACTTATTACTCACTGATAGTGGAGAACCAAAGAGTTTTGATGAAGCAATGTAGGTAGAAACCCAAAAATAGTGGGAGCTTGGCATGAGTGAGGAGATTGATTCCTTGAAAGAGAACCAAATGTGGGATTTGGTTGAGTTGCCAGCGGGTAAGAGAACACTAAAAAACAAATGGGTTTATAGGTTAAAGGAAGGTGAGAATGGACAGATGAGACATAAGGCTAGGTTGGTAGTAAAGGGATTTGCACAGAAACCAGGTATTGATTTTGGTGAAATTTTTTCTCTTGTAGTAAAAATAACTTCTATTCGGACTATATTGTCTTTAGTTGCTATTGAGGATTTGCATTTTGAGCAGCTTGATGTTAAGACAGCATTTCTTCATAAAGATTTGGATGAAGAAATATATATGGATCAGCCAGAGGGTTTTGAGGTCAAAGGTAAGGAGAAGCTTGTGTGTAGGTTGAAGAAAAACTTATATGGTCTTAAGCAAGCTCCTAAACAATGGTATTTGAAGTTTGACAGGTTTATGACTGAGCATGGCTATAATAGATGTCAAACTGACCATTGTGTGTATTTTAAGAGATTGGATAATGGTAGATATATTATCCTATTGTTGTATGTAGATGATATGCTTGTTGTAGGTTCACACATGCAGGATATTTCTAAGCTTAAGGTAAAATTAGCTCACACATTTGCCATGAAGGATTTGGGAGCAACAAAGAAAATCCTTGGCATGAGTATTAAGAGAGACAAGAAAAATCATAGGTTGATTTTGTCTCAAGAGGATTATGTGAACAAGGTGTTGGAGAGGTTTAATATGTAGGATGCAAAATTGGTAGGCACACCTATGGCTAAACACTTCAAGCTGAGCAAAGATCAGTGTCCTAATTCACATGATGAGGTAGAGTACATGAGTAATGTTCTATATGCTTCCACAGTTGGGAGCTTAATGTATGCAATGGTATGTACTAGACCTGATATTGCCTAAGTAGTGGGAGTTCTCAGTAAGTTTATGGCCAATCCAGGGAAGGAACACTGGAAAGCAGTTCAGTGGATTCTCAAATACCTGAGAGGGACCAGTAGTAAGCATTTATGCTATGGAGGGTCAAAACATGGATATGTAGATGCAAATATGGCAGGTGACTTGGATGGTAGGAGAAGCACCACAGGTTATGTTTTCACTATTGGTGGAATGGTAGTTAGCTGGATTTCAAAGTTGTAGAAGGTTGTTGCCTTGTCTACTACAGAGGCTGAATACATTGCAGTCACGGAGGCTAGCAAAGAGATGATATGGATGACTCGATTCATGGAAGAGTTGGGAAAGGAGCAAGAGAGTTACAGGTTATACCATGATAGTCAGAGTGTAATTCATTTGGCCAAGAATTCAGCCTTTCATTCAAGAACCAAACATATATAGCTTAGGTACCACTTCATTAGACAGGTATTAGAGGATGGTGAGTTGAAGCTAGAAAAGATCCATATAGATAAGAACCCTGCTGATATGTTAACAAAGCCGGTAACAAAAGAGAAGTTGAATATTTATTCAACTTTTGTTGGTCTTCAAAATTGAGCTTGAAGATGGAGGAAAAGCTAGAAGATGTTGTACAGGTACAGGTGCATCTATTTATCTCCAAGTGGGAGATTATTGAGGTGTGGAGCTAAAAGCTTCACCAATGAGTGAATGCAAAGGTTGTTGTATTACACAGTCACCGATGTCAATCAGGGATGGACTAGAGGCTACCAATGTCGGTTATTGATCGGCTGATGTCGGTCATGTGCAGACTGACAGGGACCGACGTCGGTCACCTGTGCATCCAGAAAGTCTATTTTTGTGGATGAAATAGATTGTTTGCATGATAAGTTTAGCTGTTAGTTGTAAGTCTGCATTTCTATTTTTGGTAGGACTGATTTGAACCCTTGATTAGGATGTGTATCTAATGGTTGAGAATTCATAGTTCATGATCCCTAATCTTATATAATAGGGATAGATCTTCATAGCTTGTGTAACAGACAATTCAAGTAGCTGAATTGTGTTTCTAATTGATAGAGAGAAATCTTGAGGGAAAGAGATCTGTACATCTGAGAGGTGTGGAAGAAAGAGAGATTTATTCATTGTATTTCCTTTTGAGAAGATTTTAATACAATTTTTCTTTATTTCTTGTATCTCTTGTTCTTTGTTGATTATAGTTTCTAGTTACTTATTACTTCTGATTAATTTCGTGTATAGTTGCTTGCACAACAGTAATCAATTGTTCTTGTTATGATCCTGACAAGATGCCAATGATGGTGGTTAAATTAGAATTGTCCAAAGCCTTTGACAAAACTTTCTAACTATACCTAAGATTAATTAAGATCCATGTCAATTTTAGTCTTCTTGTTGTCAATTGTATCATGGGGTTTGCGACTTTGATGATAAATGTGGTTCTCATCAATGGAGTTACTTATCCCTTCTTCAAACCCACTAGGGGTTTGAGATAAGGTTGTACATTATCTCCCTATCTTTTTTTTTTATTTTTCAAAGGACTTAGTAGGATTATCCATAAGCTAAAATGAGAGATAGTTTACAAGGCATTAACATTGGAGGAAATGTCTTCCTTTCACACTTATTATTTGTGTATGATGTGTTACTTTTCTCCAATAGATCCACAATAGAGGGGATTAAGTTGTAGGAAATTTTATAGTTGTATTGTAAAGCTTCAAGATGGATATAAACCTTCAAAATATGTAATATGCTTTAATAATATTAGAATGGAGGAGGAATCACATTTATTGTATCTTTTTCCTTATAATAAGCTAGATTTTTAGGAGAGAATTAAGTATCTTGGCTTTATATTAAAACCTAATGCTTATGGTAAAAAATATTGGGGTTGGTTATTGAGTAAGATTGAGAAAAGAATATATTTTTGGTACCATATGTGGTTTTCTAAGGGGGCAGGCTGAATTTGGTCAAATAGATTTTAGAAGCTATTCCGATGTTTTGGCATTCAATTGCTCATATTCCTAAGGGGGTTCTAGAGAAGATTAGGAAGATTTGTTTTAATTTTCTCTAAAAAGGATCTAGAGATAAACATTTGTCTAGCTAGAAATCCATTGCCAAGCCGAAGACTGAGGGGGGTCGGGGCTTTAAAAATATTCATATTTTTGGTATGTCCTTAGCTACCAAAAGTATTTATAACTTGATCACTAAAGAGAGTCTTTGGAAGATAATAATTATATAGAAATATATTTCTCTAGGCACACTTATAGACTGGATTAGGAATGAAAGGAAGGACTATCAAAATGTATATAATCAATGGAAAGCTCTAGTGTTAGCTTTTTTAATTATTGAGAACTATCTTGCCTCATTAGTTGGTAATGGCTCACAAATTAGAGCTAGAATTGATGCTATTTTAGGATGTGATAATCAAATTTTTATACCTTTTGACCTGATTTAATTTCTACATGACAATGGTGTATACACACTTAATCAAGTAGTGTACTTGGATAATACTAACACTTGGTGTTAGGGGTGGAGGTTAGGTGAGGACTTAAGATTGGATAGAAAAAATATTGCATCTTGGAAAACTTACATATCCAAAATTAATAGATGCCACATCATAATTTGGAATGATCCAAACAATATTATTTCATCTAAGAATATATCCATTGATAAGTATACTACAAGTTTGGGATATCAAGCCCTTCAGAATACTATAGTGGGAGAGAGAAATTAGTGATATAATAAGATATGAAAGGTCAAAGCTCTGAAGAAGATGATATTTTTTATGTGGTTTGCTATTAAAAATAAGATCCTAACTTGGGAGATGCTTCAAAAAAAAATCAAGGATCGGGCATATATACACTTTTCATGAAAGAAGGGGAAAATATCTCACACTTATTTATTCATTATCTATTTGCACAATAGCTATGGTTTAAAATTGGTTAGTGGCTATGTTTAAACTTTATTTGGTATGGTTACAGTATAAATGAATGTTTTCATAATTGGTTTCAGAGACATGAACTCAAGAAATACAGAGTAGTCCCTTTCTTATTTTTATGTGACATTTGGTTGGCTCATAATTCACTTATATTTGAAAAAACCTAGACTCTCACTATTAAAAGTTTTACACAAGTGATTTCTATTTTACAGTTATGCTGGAAAAAAAAAAGAAAAAATCCCAAGGCAGATTTGTGAGTTTTTTATTAATGAGAACAAACCTTGGGATTTTTTTATGGGGCTTGATAGGGATAGGAACAAGTTTGTGGAATTGGAGGTATCCTCTTTTACTCTAAAACTCATTTCAAATTCAAAGCTAATATCAAGAATGGCACCAATAATTTTGTTGAGTTTAAGGCTTTAAGAGAACTGATGAGATTGGCACTAGACAAGGACATTCAAAACCTCCATGTTTTTGGTGATTCACAGTTGGTCATTAAGTGGATGAATAATGATATTCATATAAATAATGTGGTTTAACTTATTTTATCCACACATTTGAAGGATATTTCTACTACATTTGGGAATATCTCATTTTCCCATATTTATAGGGAACATAACATGGTTGCTATCACATTATCTAAAGAGGTATTATAGATGACGGTTGGATAAATACTTCTAGTTGATTCTCTATATGGCACTCAGTCTGAGAATAGACAACATATATAGCAACTATCCTTCAATATTTTCCTTATTGTAACTTTGGTTATTTTATGTTTCCTACTTTTTTTTATTCTCTACCTTATGGTTTACATTATTGGGTGTTTTTTTTTGGGATGAGTTTTGGTTACGACCACTACTTTTTCTTTTGGGGTTTATCTTTGACATCCCTTTTTTATTGTCTTATGTATTTGAGAACTTGTGGAATGTGTTCTTTCATTCTCTATTGGAATAAAAAATGCAATTTTTTTTGAAATATATATATATATGTGTGTGTGTGTGTGTGTGTGTGTGTGTGTGTGTGTGTGTGTGTGTGTGTGTGTGTGTGTGTGTGTGTGTGTGTGTGTGTGTGTGTGTGTGTGTGTGTGTGTGTGTGTGTGTGTGTGTGTGTGTGTGTGTGTGTGTGTGTGTTTGTGTGTACATATGTATGTATGTGTGTGTGTGTCTATATATATATATATATATATATATATATATATATATATATATATATATATATATATATAAATGTTTGTGTGTACATCTGTATGTGTGTGTGTGTGTGTGTATATATATATATATATAATATGCATATGTGTGTGTGTGTACATATACATATATATGTATACATCTATACATATACATATATATGTGTATGTATAGATGTATACATATATGTATAATGTATACATATATATGCATAGATGTATATACATATATGTATATATGTATGTGTGTGTGTGTGTGTGTGTGTGTGTGTGTGTGTGTGTGTGTGTGTGTGTGTGTGATATGTGTTATGTGAGCAGATTATATGAATGTATGTCTTAGATGGAAAATATGTTCTATAATTCTAGAGAAATTTTAAATCTAGATTACAAAATTAGATATATTGAATCTTTTCCTGAGTATTTTACCAATAAATATAAAGTTCCAATGGGTGATCAGTTGTCTATAATGTCTTTTGGGAGAATAAATAAGAATATTAAAGCCATCAATGCCCAGCTATGTGTTGATAGAAAGAAAGATAAAGAGACACTCAAGTTTCATAAGTAGATTGGTGTTAAGTTATGTAATGAGTTGTATGATCACTTTGGATGCATGGATGCTCATAAATACAAATAATATAGGATAAATAAAAAAGGCACATTCATGTTAATCTATATCTCAGAAATATTTTTTGCCAAAAAAATCTTAGAATCTTAGATACAAATCTAGAAATAAAATATTTATTCCAAAAAGAATTTTCATAAAAAACAAAACATGGATATCAAAATAAACATGTTAAATGTTTTATATGTCAAGGAGATCATTATGAAAATAAATATCGTAATAAAGAGAAAGAGTCTAAGAAGGTAAAATTCTTGAACAGTCATAATATCAATAAAGATGAGTTTGTCTTGATTTTAGATGAAGAAATATTATATCAATCTGATATATTTTGGGAATCCAATGATGAATCATAAAATTAGATAAATATGAATTATATTAGTATTAATTTAGAAATAGAATCATCAAAATATGATTCAGATGTTGGTTTTTAGATTCACATGATTTCTACACCATTTTTAAATGCATTTACTTTATCTCAACAAATTTCAATTTTGAAAGATAAATTTGCACAAACTCCTATGTATATGATTTCTACTAATATGTCTCTTTAGAAATATATAGAATCATTAGAACATAAGTATAGTCTACAATTTTCTCAAAAAAAAAAATCTTGTTCAAGAATTTAATTCAAAAATTCCTTTCTTCTAAAATAGAATAAGCCTATCATCCTAACACTTATGCTCAATCTGTCTAGTATAAAAAGAGAATTCATCAACTTCAAATATTATTAGACAAAGCTAAAGTTGATTTATAAACTCTCCTAAAAGAAGAATCTCCTGCTAATGAAGATGAATAACTTTTTGAGAAATAATTAGTACATGCTACTAATGAAATAGAATCTCATTTTGATGAGGGAAAAACATCTCAAATTCATCAAATTTCAGCCCATTTTACTCATAATCATATTTGTGAAATTTTGATCAAATAGGATGGTTTTAATCCATATAATCTATATGCCTTACTAGATACAGGTGTTGATATTTATTTGGGTAGATTTCATGCAATACCTACAGATATGTGGTAGTCTAATTTTCATAATCTTATATTTAATACAAAAATTGTTATGTTAGAACTATCTGCTATGGTTCCTATTTAGTTTGGCAATTCTATTTATCAGTTTAAAGTTGTATAAAATGAAATAAATACATTTTATATGATGATTGGGTTAGATAATCTTTCAAATTTATATCATGTTACTATCCAACCTTATGAAATAATTTTGGCTAATAAGTATTCCTTGTATAATAAATATCAGTATCAATGCAAAATGCCCTTTAAAGAAAAGTCTAAAAAACTTATAAATACTAATTAGATTAGACAAAATATTTATCTATGTAGTGAAAATATTAAACCTATTGTATAAAAATTGAAGAAAGATTGTTGCTCTAAAAATCCTCTAGCCTTTCAACATAGGAAAACTCATAAATGTAGAGCTAAATTAAATATGACAAAAGACAAAGAAGGAAAGAAAGTAGAGCCAAGGTTTAAATCTCATAACTTAGGTATGTCACCTACTCTTAAATAAGAATGCTTTCAAGAAATTAAACATCTCAAAGAATAAGGATTGATCAGATATTCTAATATTCCTTGGATATGTGAAGCATTTTATGTGAACAAAAGATCAGAGTAAGTTAGAAGTAAGAAAATATTTGTTGTTATGTTGTTCATTTTTAACACCCTATTGCTTCAAAGGATGAAATCCTATATAGAATTAGTGGAATCAAAGTTTATAGAAAATTTGATTTGAAATCAAAATTTTGGCAAATTCAGCTTGCAGAGCAGGATAGGTATAAAACTATTTTTATTACTCCATTTGGGTAATATGAATGGAATTTTCTTTCATTCGATCTAAAAAATATTCCTAGTATTTTTTAAGAAATGATGAATAATATTTTTTCTTCTTTCTCAAAATTTATAATTGTTTATATAGATGACATTTTGGTACTTTCAAGATCTCCAGAATATCATATCAATCATCTTGAATAATTCTATCAAGTGGTATATGATAATGGATTAGTTCTATCTGCTAAGAAAATTTCAATATTCAATAAATAAAATTTAATTTCTAGGTGTTGGTATAAAAATAGGAGAAATTGTAATTCAATAACACATACTGAATAATATTAAAAAAAATATCGATGTTCTTAAGGATAAGAAGATGCTTCAAGTATTTTTAGGATGTGTTCATTATGTTGTTGGCTAATACTATAATGTTGCTCAAGACATACTATTATTAAACAAAATATTGTCCAAAAACCCTCCTACCTAGACTAATGAAATAACCATAGCAGTTTAATAGATTAAATAAAATTGCCAGAGTTTACCTACTTTGACCTTACCTGGTAATGGTTTTAAGATTATTAAAATAGATGCTTATGAAAAATTTTGAGGTGAAGTTCTAAAAAAAAGATTTCCTGATGGATCAAAGAATCCATATAGATATGATTCTATAAGTTTTAAGCAAGCTCAAAAGAATTATCATTCTACTCATTAAGAAATTCTAGCTACTATAAAAGTTATTCAATCTTTTATGTTTTTTTATAAGATCAGATAAGTTTCTTATTAGATCTAATTTAAATAATTTTATGAGTATTTTGAATTCTTCTTATAATCTAAAAATGATCTATCATTAGGTTAACTAGGTGGGCTTCATTCCTAGTGAATTTTGATTTTGCAATAGAACATATAGTAGGAAAAAAGAATTGTCTTGTAGACTTTGCATCCAGGGAAGAAAATCTAGAATATTCAATAATGGTGGTCAAGATTATAGAAGTAAGGGAATAATTCCATGATCATATCTGGAGATCAACTCCTTCAATTAAAAATTAGTTAAACAATGAAATAAATAGCTTGGTCAAAAAATCCTTTGAATCTTTTGTTGATATTAACAATTCTCAACTTGGATGGACTTCTCAGTTCCAAGAACCAGATGGAAAGAGATGGTCTTATATAATTTTTTTATACAAAGAATTAAACAATCATATGCTAAATAGTATTAATAATCCTTTGAAGAATTTTATTCTTAGGCATGGATTTGAATTCCTAATCTAGTGGTCTAATTTTTGGCCTACTTATAATCCAGGTGCAAAACAATTTTGGCTATCAAAAGAAGTTCTTGACTTTCTCAGAGAATTTCTTGGTTATGCTTTATTATTAAAAGCCTCTAATGATCCATAATGTTTGCATTACCCCTGATTAGCTATGGAATATTTTTATTTCTCTTAAAATACCATTTAGAGTAAATTTTGAATTATTCTATATTCAAAACCATCAAGTTAATCTACATGCTAGCTTATTTCTAGCTCAACCATTAGTGGCTTTATGGAAAAGGTTTACCATAACCCATAAATTTATTTTTCTACCAACACCTCTAGGTCATATTATGTGAATTCCATCAGCACTTTACATAGACACGGATGATGGGATTGATGAAGACAACCATTATTTACCTTTACCAGATCATTATTCTCCATAGGGAGATTTTGAATTTTCTAATCATTGATTAGAATACTTATGAGGTTTTTCTATAGCTATAAACATGGGCACATTATCCCTATCTAATTTATGTAGACCTCACCACATTTAAAGATGGTATACTATCAACCATGTTTACATAATTTTTATTTGTCAATGCGTAGTCGACCCTTTTTCCCACTACTTTTGTACCTTTTGGTTTGGTTCATTGATCTTATATCTTGTTGTCAACCATCAATTTTTTCCTTATCATATTATAAATAGGAGAGACTTTTTGTGTTACACACAAGTTATGTTAGTCTGAGTATAGTGTTTTAATTATAAAAGTGTATGCTCTTCGCTTACCCTCTTCAGAATCCTATGAATCAAAAGCTTCTTAATTGTATGTGTTATTATTTTTATGTTCCTTTGTTTATGACCTTATTTTCAGAATAAAAAGTATCAACCTTTAAACCTACTACATTTTGTTGATTTCATATATTTGTAAATGATGTATATATATTTTGTATATTTTATGTATGGTGAGTTGATGATGAATCACAAAGATTGTTAAGACCCTAAGCTATTTCTCCTTTCTGATAAATATCTATGTTTTTTAGCATATTTGAAACATGTGATGGACTTTATTTAATTTATTTAACCTTTTTATTTAGACATTTAGTTTCCAAGTTATTCAAATTCATCAACTTGACTTCAGAAGATTGATCTAAAATTGTATCTGTAGATCTCAAATAGTACATCTAAGCTTTATACTTTCCATCAAGAGAGTATTGATTAAAATCATGAGTTTTAAGAAAGCCTTTTTTAGTATAGGACTCATCTCCTAAAGGATTTTTCCAGACATGTCCTTATTCTTTTTCATAAGTTCCTTCCATCTGAATGAATTTTGCTTTGGCTAAGTCTATTATTATTTTAAAAGATATTTTAAATATTTAAATTCTTTTTGACCATATGGATGCTTGACTGATTAGGATGATTAATCAATTTCTGATATTTAGTGTAGAAGTATGAAGTTATTTGGGGATTATGTATCCTTTTGAGATGGAGGCGTTGTCTATTATTAGAATGAAGACTTTGTAAATGATTTATTAAACTATTAGCTTATGAATCAAACCTAATGATTATTTTATTAGGTAAGTATTTGATAGAAGTAGAAAATGACAAAGTCTTTCTAGGTTTCTAGATAAATTTAGTATCAATGATCCATTTTTTAGGAACCTTTAAATTAGACCATGAAATTATTTTGGCAAGAAAAATTTGACTATTTTCATTGGATCGACACACCACATTTTTGCCTTACTAAGGACGACATTTAATAGTATAATGGAGGGTATTTATCAATTTATACATGACTTGGTATTGGACAATAAGAGGACAAGTGCCTTCTATCATTTCTAAGCCATGAGTCTAATGAAATAATTTAATAGCTTTGTTCAGATTAACTTCATCGTGTATAACCATTGGATAATTAGGATATACAGTATTATAAATTGAGCCAACATATAAACCAATTTTTATTACGACTTGCAGACATGCAAAAAAGGAAGTATGTTAGTTGTGTAAGATTATATATATATATATATATGCATATATTGATAGATATAACTGTGTGTGTGTGTGTGTGTGTGTGTGTGTGTGTGTGTGTGTGTGTGTGTGTGTGTGTGTGTGTGTACATACATACATGCATATGTACATATGTATTATACAAACAAATGTATACATTATACATATATATGTATATATTTATATATATACATATATACATATATGTATACATATATATAGATACATATATATATATACACTATATGCAAATAAATATATACACATATGTGTATATGTATGTGTATGCATATATATGTAAATAGATATATATAAATATATATATATACACACACACACACACATACATATATGTATATAATCGATGTATACATATATGTGTATATGTATATACATATATATGTATATTTATATAGAGAGAGACATACGTATATATATTTATATTTATGTATGTGTATATAAATATATAAATATATATTATAGCTATCTACATACATATATTAGAATATATGTATATACACACATATTCAGATATACATATATGTGTATATCTATATACACACATAAAAATATATGTATTTGTATAGATATATATATGTAGAAAAATATATATATACACATATATATAAATATATATGTATATACACATATATGTATATATTTATATATAAATATATATACATATATGTATGTATAGCTATCTATTTATATATATGCATATATATATATATATATATATATATATGTATAATGCATACATATATGTATATATACATATATATGTATACATTATACATATACATATATATATTTATACAAATGTATATATATGTATATGTATATATACATATATGTATATAAATATCTATCTACATATATATATGTATATATGTATATCTATCTATATATACATATCTATGTATGTGTATATAGATATACATATATATGCATATATGTATATAGGCATATATGTCTATATACATACACACACACACACACACACACACACACACACATATATATATGCATATATGTATATGTGTGTATGTGTATATATATTTATATAAACATATATGTATATGTAAATAGATATACATATATATATATGTATATAGATAGAAATACATATATATGTGTGTGTATATATGTATACATATACATATATGTGCATTTATATAGATAGATAAATATATACACATATATGTATGTATATCTATGTGTGTGTGTGTGTGTGTATTTATACATGCATACATATATATGCATGTATCTATAGATATACATATATATGTATATTTATCTCTATACATATACACATACATATATATCTATACATATATATGTATATATAAATATATATACATATATGTATATCTAGATATGTATATACATATATATTATAATATACGTATGTAGATAGTTATAATATATGTATGTAGATAGTTGTAATATATATGTATATATACATATACGTATGTATGTCTCTGTATATAAATATACATATATGTATAAGCATATAGTATATATGTATATAAATATATATATGTATATATATATATATATATATATATATATATATATATATATATATATATATATATATATATATATATATATATATATTTACATATACATATATGTAAATAGATATAAACACATATACATATGTGTGTCTATATATCTATATACATATACATATATATGTATATCTATCTACATACATATATATGTATGTAAATAGATATGCATACATATATATGTATATGTATATATATAGATACACACACACACACACACGTGTGTGTGTGTGTGTGTGTATCTATATATATATACATATATATGTAAGTAGGTAGATATATATATATATATATATATATATACATATATATATATACATATATATATATACATACATATATATATATATATACATATATATATATATACATATATATATATATATATACATATATATATATATATATACATATATATATATATATGTAGATATGTAGATAGATATATACACATATATATGTATATATGTATGTATATCTATTTACATATATATGTATATGTAAATAAATTTATACATATATATGTATATCTATATACATATACATATATGTATATATACACACATATATGTATATGTATATACATTTATATGTACATGTATATATAGATATACATACATATATATGTATATCTATACATATATATGTATATAGATAAATATACATATATGTATATGTGTATATGTATTAGATAGATATAAACATATGTATATGTATGTATATCTATTTACATATACATATATGTACATATGTATGTAGATATACATACATATATGTATATGTAGATAGATATACACACATATATGTATGTATATCTATTTACATATATATATATATATGTGTGTGTGTGTGTGTGTGTATGTGAAAATAGATATATGTATATCTATATACGTATACACACACATACATATATATATATGTGTGTGTGTATATTTATATATAGATATACATACATATATTATAATTTATGTATATATGTATGTATCTACATATACATATATGTATGTATATCTATATACATATATATGTATGTGCATATGTATATATGTAAATATACATAAATGTATATCTATATACATATGCATATATATGTATGTATATATAAATATATATATACATATTTATATATAGATACACATAAATATGTATATATACATGTGTGTATATCTATCTATTTACATATATAATGTATATATTTATTTATATAATGTATATATACATATAAATATATATTTATACATATGTATGTATGTACATATGTATATGTATATATCTATGTCAATATACATATATGTGTATAAAATATATGTACATATGTGTATATATATCTATCTACACATACATATGTATATCTAAATATATACATATATACACATATGTATATATATGTGTGTCTGTGTGTATGTATATATGTATACAAATATACATATATATGTGTATATATATACATATATATTTATTAATATATAAACGTATATGTAGATAGATATACATACATATATGTGTGTGTGTATCTATTTACATATATGTATATGTATGTATACATATATATATATATACATACTTATATATGTGTATATATGTATACATATATATTGTATACATATACGTGTATATAAATATATATATATATATATATATTATACACATATATATTTATATATTATACATATATGCATAGATATATGTATATATAATATATACATATATATGTATACATTATACATATATGTATATGTGTGTATATATAGATGTATATATTATACATACACATATATATGTTTATATATAATATATAGATAGATATATATACACATATATATGTATATAAGTATATGTATGTATATATCATGTATATATAAATATATATATATATATATATATACACACACATATATGTATATTTGTATATACATATATTGATGCAGGAGCATTTAACAAGTAAAACACAATTTTGAGTCGTTGAAATGATACATGTTAGTTAGAGGTCAAATTTGGTCCATTTTGGAGTATAATTTTGTGTAAGGGATCTTATAGGATCCATTTTTGATCTTTATAATATTTTTGAGTCATTCGGAGTGAGTTTTATAGATGCTTGGAGTTTTCCCTCCAAAAGTGTAAATTTAAAAATTCAAATATCAGAACTAAGCCTAGAAGGACTATAAGCATGATATGAGGTGGTTAGGTGAGATAATATTGGTTAAAGGATACAAGG
Organism: Torreya grandis; assembly: GCA_037957365.1. Taxonomy (NCBI): domain Eukaryota; kingdom Viridiplantae; phylum Streptophyta; class Pinopsida; order Cupressales; family Taxaceae; genus Torreya; species Torreya grandis. The sequence goes on from JARHVA010002408.1 coordinate 269,892, forward strand.
AGTCATGTAAATAGTTTTTGAAGAACATAATGTGTATATGTCATTAAGGTGGTGAAAATCAAGAGTTATGTTAATTAATATAACTACCATCCTCACATTGAGTTGGCATGTAAGAATATTATTTTGGTAACCACTCAAACCAACATAGATGTTGGATGAGAAGGGAAGTTTTAAGGTAGTTTTTTCATGTGAGAGATTAGTATAGAAAGGATATATCTATAAAAATGTGAAAGGGGATCAAGAAAATTACACTGTAAAAACCTCTCCAAGAAAAGGTGGTAGAGTCCATTCATGGACTGTAATTATAATGTTTGATGATTCATATGAATAAAGGAAAGTGGTTTGTGTGTGTTTATTCTTCCATTAAAGTGTGTGGATTGTTTTTACTTCATTTCACCATTAAAATTCCCTTGATTCCATAGTCATATCACATTTTTTATAGTTATAGGTTTGAATAATGGACTGCAGAGTCACAATCAAGTAGGAGATTATTTGAATGATGTTTCTTAAAGTTGACAAGGAAATAAATTCATGATATATTAACCCTAAAGGTTTTTGAATCATTTATATATCATGTTTATTTAATATTATGTTTCATGATGAAATAAACTTGGACAACCTAACTATGTATTCAAACCCTATACATGCCTATGATAGTGAAGGAATGATGGTAAGTTGTTATTAAGGTATAGAGTATGACTCTAATTGAGATTATGGTTTTTAGATAGATAATGGTTGATGGTAAGGCATATTATTATGTTTTAATTAAATTTTAGTTATAAATTTCAATGTATAGTCCATAAATAATGAAATAATCATGTTGCACAGTCAGTACCATGTTTCACTCAGTCACATGTTAAGGAAAGAATGTAGGTGTTTGAGAAAGTGAATGGGGATTGAGTGATTGAGTATTAATACAAGTGAAAATGGGTAACATTTTTTTAAATATATTTTTTATAGTCTTGAAACCTATTGAATACAAACATACTACTAACACATTACACAGTCTTACACAGTCCCTTAAAGAATGCACAAAATTTTGAGTTTTGCCCATTTTAGGTCATAATAAGATCGAGCCATGATTCCTATCCATTATAAAAGGTTTGATTTGAAAATAAAAACTTTGTTAAGGTATTATAATTATTTTAAGAACTTTATAACTGAATATATTGAATTTGGAGTCCTCTCGGCCTCTACAGTCAAGGAACTAGGGTTTCCAAACCAAAAACCCTATAACTTGAATTCCAACTAGTGAAAATTCTTTAAAATTTGTAATCATGAATATTTTTATGTGTGTAAAATTATTAAAGAGTTTTTATTTATTTACCATATGGTCTATTATGGTTTTGATGACTAGGATAGTGTATGGAGGGCTAAAATATCGAATTGGGAAGAGGCCTACAAAGGAAGTTGTATTTAGATAGAGAGTTTGACCTTGAAAATTTATGGGAGGATGTAAGAATATAGAGGGTATATAAATATGTATTTATTTATTTTATGTGACTTGCATAATGTTTATACCAAGGTAATTTGTGTAAAAAAGGTTACAAGGAGATAGAGTCATTTTTGAGCTTGAAGAGTAGAAGGGTGTGATTGAGTGTGATTTATAGGTTAAAGTGGATTGATAAAAATGTGTTGTATCCAAGATAATTCATCCATGATAGGATATTTTATTCATCATACCTAAGACAAGATTTGGTGTGTTAATCCAAGAAAAGAGTGGCTAGTGTGAGGAAAGTGAGTGAGTGAATGTAAGGATATGAAACAATGAATATAATGAATGAAGATGATGAAAAAGAGACATATGAATGGTATAGTGACAAATTATATTTATTCCTAATTTTCCTATTAAACATAGTTATGATAATGAAGGCTATCCATCTAAAGAAGATCAAAGACTATAGGTTGAAGATTAAAACTGAGGAACAAAGCAAAGCATCAAGAAGTTGATCAAGAAAGTTCAAATCTAGAGATTGATAAGTTTGAGTATTTTACCATGTACCTCTACATCATTTGTGTGTGTGTGTGTGTGTGTTTGTGTGTGTGTGTGTGTGTGTGTGTGTGTGTGTGTGTGTGTGTGTGTGTGTGTCTGTGTCTGTGTCTGTGTCTGTCTGTGTGTGTGTGTATCTATATACACATAAATATATGTATATTTATATAAATATACATATATTTATATGCATATACATTTAGATATATATTTTTATATGTATATTTATACATATACATGTACGTGTGTGTGTGTGCATATTTGCATGGACACATTTTCAACATTTACACGGTCTATCTTGAAACTTATTTACATATATAAAAAATTGTATAAAATATACAACTACATATTTATTTTACCAAAACATACTTTCATTCAATTCCCATAATTCTTACGTATATAGTATTTAAGACTATTAAATTTATTCAATAAATATGCATAAACACTTGTATAGAACTATTTATGGATTTAAGTGTTTATTCCATTAACAAATTAAATATATAAGCTCATTATAATTACTATAAATGAATCATGTTATACAACAAGACATGTTTTTCTTATTTTTTTTTCATTTTCATTAGGGACAGGAATAATAAAGACAATGAGCACATATCACATGGTGAATCAACTATCAAAAATTATTTATCCATACACAATGGGTTCATTTTCACTTTTAAGGGGCTTGTCGATGGAAAGAGTTTCATCCGTATGCCCACAAGGGTAAAATATTAACATATAAACATAAGAAAAAATGATAATTCCTTTAATAATGACCCATTTTGCCTATACAGGCCTATGGATGGAAACAAATTTCCATCTCTAGGTTTGTAAGGGTAAAACCCTAAATACTCAAGGCACTACCATAATATACAATTGAATAGATTTTGAACTAAAACCAAGGTAATAATACATCCCAAAATTTTACTTTTAAATAGAAACTCAATCCATATATAAGTACAAGCAAAACCTATATAAGTTCTTATTTTAAATTTAAAATCACTACTTGCCTAGTTATTATAATAGTCATCGTTCAAATGCATATAATGGTAGCCCTTTTGCTAAATCTCATGTCCCTTAACTCATGACTTCCCACTCTTTTTCTCATTTATTCTTCTTATTTTCTTTTCTTTTATCCTCCATATTTTGTATGCCCTCCAATTTTTCCTAAAACTCCATGATTTCTCTAGAATGAGACTCAAATTCATAAATAAATGTTCCTTCCTCTTGTCATTATCTCAAGTTCCATAGCCTTATTTTTGCCTGGTATTTAAAATCCCAAACCTTATATTTCTACTTTGCACCTAAAATGGCAAGGTCAACCCATAATGATAAAAAAATAAACTTAAGCTTTTACTAATGACTCCATAATGACATAATCTATTTTGGTTCAGATGTTGTGTTCTAATAATACCATTATAACCTTCCATTCCAATCATAGAAACTAATTTCTCTAATTTTTAAAACTTATCTAAAGCTAAATGTTTGGGTGACTTTTACCCCATAACCCATCCCTAGGCCACCAAAAAGAGGTAAGAATTTATTCCCTCCATCTTTACATATAAAACATGGTTTAATAAACATCCAATACTCTATAGGTTTGAAATGTATATAAATAAGTAGATTTAATCCATGCTCAAAAATCATAGTTTAGATTACATAAAGATTTCATAGAGGTTGATACAGTCAACACACAATACTAATGTTAATGAGTTATATTAACAAGAATATCCATTTCCAACTTGGTTATTCCATTTTAAGGTAAATAATCAACTCAAAGTTAATGAAAAGCAAACATTCAGCATATTCCTAGAATACTCAACATTTAATTCATCCCAGCAAGTAAAAGTGTGCATGTGTGTATATTTAATTTCACTCTTTCTATCCCCAATGGAAATATATACATCCTCCTCCCCTATGATACTCTCCCTCTATTCTACTATATGGGGGTGGGATATTCTTATAAGTACCTTAATAAAAAACATGGTAGTTAGTCTAAGCTTGCAACAAAATCATAAGATACTTAGAATATATACACATCAATGAACTGTTGTAATAAAAATCAAATCTAAAAATGAAATCATATCCATATAAGATTCCAATAAAAAATAATATAATATATCCAAATTCATATGATAATTTCCTCTAATCGTAACCATGAAATAAAAGAATAGAATTATAAAATGATACAATGTAAATGTTTAGATGTATCATTGTAGTCAAAAAATACTAATCATTAGTTTTACTTCTTTTTTAATACTTATGCAGTATTGGAAGATTCAGATGGGATGTAATAATGGTATATTCAAATCAGGGATATTCCTCAAATATAGGTGGACTATCATAGAGAGGCTTGTCAACTTGAGGTTGATCAAAGATGAGTGATTCAATAAAATGTCAAAGATGAGTTGACTATCTTGATCTTAATTTGGAAGTGGATGAATTTTATCATGTTTAGGATGGGGGTCATGCAATATCTATATAAATTAGTTATAAAAAATTTATGCACTTAGTTATTCAATAGATAATGACCCTTGGAGGAAAAATTATTGGCTTTGTTGTGGCTCTAATACCAAATTGGATATTAGACAAGTAGACAAAGAATTGTTAAAGAAAATAGCAGCTAGAGATGTCATTAAGGTAATCACAAGCTAATTAGAGAAGAGATGACCATCCTAATGTACTTGAGAAGTGATTACATGGTTATTTTAGGGTGGTTATATAAGTTTCCTATTCAACATAGATATTTCCTCTTAAATAAAGGTATGCAATCAGTCTATGGGAAAGTTAGGAAGGAGTTTGGCTCCCTCTTCTATAAGCTACAAAATGATGGTGTTTTTATTTTTATAAGTGTATTGGTTAAAAGGGTGTCATCCAAATTAGTTTTGAATTCCATGGATCAACAAGGAATAAAGCATGCCCCCAAGTAAGGATACATGCAAGGGGATAGGTCTTGAATGAAATTGGCCCAAAGAGAGCAAAATTGGCTTAGTAAAATTGGCTGAAAAGAGGGTAGAATTGGTATTTGAAAATAACCCAAAGAGGGCAGTCTAGGTCTATATAAATTTAATTTTATAGGCTTTTCTTGGCTTGGATTGGCCCCAAATAGGGCAGAATAGACTAAATTAGAATTTCCCCAAACAGGGTAGAATCAGTTTGGATTGTAATTGCCCCAAACATGGTAAATTAGACCAGTGTGATTTAAATGAAAGAAATGATGGATGATATGACTTATTTATTACTAAATGATAGATTTCAAAGATCAAATGAAAATATAATAAGTGGTTTGAATGTGACATGTAGTTGATTTAGGGTAATTGGATTTTGTCAAAATAGACCTAGTTTGTAACAAGAATTAAAATGTGGTTAAAGACAAACTTGACTAGATTAAAATGGTTTGGTATATGGTTTAAGATGAACTTGATTTAGCTTGGATTAGCTTTGAAAATTAATAGGGTTGAATGAGACCCAATGTGAACAATTGATTCTAAATTATATTTGGGTCTAAATGGACCTAATTTGAATGGTTTATAATTAAATAGTATAATGATACCATGTGAACAACATAATGGTATAATCAGCCAGCATAAGACTAAGATGGGATAAAAGTGGCCAAAAAATGGGCAAGGTAATGCCTCATCTTTTAGGTGTATAATGATAATGTTTAAATGTGGTATTCGAACTTGGTTTGTTAGATTTGGTTTTGAATACAAATGGGTCTTTGAAATAATAATCAAGCATCAACACACAAGTATCACAAGGCCATTTTAATAATCGAAGTAGGTTTGCATCACATCCACTAAATATTTGATATACTTTATTTTGAGAGTAAAAGTTTAAATATTAATCCAATTTAATTACATTTAATAATGGTGGTGTGTACCCCCACCCTCTCTCAAAATTTTGTGCATGACAGGGAACATTTGGGAGATGTTACCTTTGTACCCCCGCATCAGTGAATGTTCTATAGTAAAAGAGGTTCCTATGAAGCAACCCAAAATTAGGATATTCATGAGAGGATATATCCCCTTTGTGACCACTTCATCCATTGGATTTCATTGAAGTGCTACCAGATTTTGGATTAATTAAAGTTTTACTTGCCTTTCTAAATGGTCCCAAAATTGGTACAAATCCATCGAAGAAAAGATCCATCTAATGGACTATTCATAAGGGGATAAATACCCTATATAATAGACCCTAAAATCCTTGATGGTGATTTATAATGGCTTATCATTATGATTTAACATGTTACTTTCATGAAACCATTTATTGGGAATTCTATTAGAACTTTATGACACCTAATAATAATTTATATTCCTCTTCAGGTGTATGGGGCTCATACAAATATTGGGATATCAACCCCCATTCATCATGCCATAAGAGACTTGGGAGAAGGTTATGAAATCCAACCCACATAGTCTAAAACAAAATGAACGAAGAGTTCATTTCTAATTCTCATGACCCTATGGATGGGAAAGAGAAGAGCATATTCCAAATGTTCTTTTGAATAAACAAGAATAATTAAGTTATGTGTTTTATTGGTCACCCAAGCTCCCTAAATGGGGCAAGGTGAGAGGATAAACATAATATTTTACACAAACAAGAAAATAAGAAATAATAATTAAGTAAATAAATGAAACTAAGTGTTTTAGAAGTACTAAATAAAATTGTTGGTTATTTGATTGTGTACTAAATCTAAATATGAAAAAAAACTTACTTTTTTTGTCAATAATAACCACCCTTTAGCTATATAAACCTGAGAGTGACAAGTTAGGAGTTTATAATGTGGTATTTGGCAATTGAAACCTATGGAAAACAAGTTAGATTTTCAATATGATCTCTTTGATGGGCAGCCTACAAGCAAACAAATTAACACTTGTACATTCTATTTTAAGATAAATTTGTGTAACGAGAAGATAAAATAACTACATAATCTGAATTTTTTTAAGAAAACATGTGGTTTTAAAAATAAAATCATCAAAAATGGAGTTAGGATGACCCTAAATGAGCCTCCAGAAGTTGGGGTGTGGCTATAATCCAAATTGTGGATTATCAGGTATAGTTATGGCCTACAATGAATATATGTTGTAGGTTTACATTCAAGGCTATTGTATAATATTATATAAGAAGACACACAAAACCTTATAAATTTTGGTGAATTTAGGCTTGAATCAACTCCAATATTCTAAAAAATAAGTTAGGATGACTTCCAAAAGTGATCATGGGGTGTGTGGTCCTACTAGGCATGCCAAATGTAAACACATGAATAAAAAAGAAGATAATTCTCATTAGTATGCAAAATAAGTATAAAACAATATAAAATCTAACTTCTTAAGTGTGGTCCTCATATTAGGTAAGATCTAAAAGAGATAAACAAATATAAAATATATCAATATGATTACCTTCCTCATGGATGTCACTTTCAACTAGTATACATACATGTTTATGCCAAGATGTAGAGATTGGAATATTTATCAATGTTATGATGTGATTGCATAGGAAAAATATCCATTCAAAAATTGGAGTGATTGATCAAATATAAAAAAATGAAAGAAATGGTTGAAGGTTTGATGCTTGAAAGGCTAAGTAGCACTTCATTGAATGTTAAATACTTAATAATAATAGCAAATGGCTCTTGTATTTATAAATTATTTAACCTAATTTTAACCATCAGATTAAAATCCATATGAGTGGATGACAATTAATCAATCTTGGTGGGAAAAATGGAATCAATACTTGGCACTAATTAGGCATGGCTTGCCAAATTTTGATATTTTCTAGTATTTATGCAAAGGCTTGACAACTTTCATGTGATGTCATGATGATTTCATAATTATTAATATTATTAATGATGTTACAATTCATGATATTTATTGATTATGTCATCATTCTTGATATTATTGATGATGTCATTATTTGGCCACTTACCATGATAATTGAGTAATAATTCAATTAATAAATTAAGGAAAATAGGATAATTCCAAAAGCTATGGATTTTCCAATTAAAGGAAGATTAAGTTAATTAACTTAATGAAAAGTAATGTGCTTTTTGGGATTTAAATACCTATTTGACCTAATTAATCTAAAACATTTCTTGCATAGTGACAATTTGACTCAGGATGAATTAAGTGAAGTTGATGATTGCATATGGTGTATTTCCCCAATCAGGGATGCCCTAATAGGTTTTAAAATATGCAAGTTAAGTGGTGGGAAAATTTGGAAGTTTTAGTGATTTATGCATTATAGAAAGAAATCAATTCTAATTTCAATTTTGATATGAAAGTGATGAGAAATGAGTGTTTACATGTGTAATCAATATAAGTAGCTTTATATGATAACTAGAAAGTAGGAATAGTATCACCTGATGTCCACTATAAGAGATTCCCATAGTATAAGACATATCACCAATGTGATAATGCCCCTGGGTGTGGGCATAAATGTATCCACATAGTATATGTAAGTTCATTATCATATTAACCTTATATCTAACATCTCACCAACTTAAATAATACCATGAGAAGCTCATGTGTAACATGTATATGTAAACCTATATCATAGGTAGATAAACATGATATGTTTTCATCAACAAAGATAAAGGCAAAGATATTTTTGATTTTCACATTTTCTAATGTTTTTTACCTTTTATAATTTTATACGACATAATAAAGAAGTTGTGGTACAACAGGATGTATTGATGAGGCACAGGGGATAGACTAGTAGAGATAACTAATGATCCTATCTAAAATATTAAATCTAGGTACTTAGATGTATCACTAGAAACATTAGAAAAAGTAATAAAATATACCAAATTAATTATGTAACCCTATGATATGTGGTAACCTAAACCATCATCACTAAGATAATTATTGTGATAATTTGTCATAGGAGTCACTTGAACCTTATAGAAAGAGGAAATTATATTAAATAAAATGTCTTTGTATAGTGGAACTATATGAAGGTGATTGAGTAGAAATATACATAAAATGTTACAACAAGACTATATTAGGATGTAGATGACCAAATATTGTATCTTTGGGTGATGTAAGTATAGGATCTTTAACTCTAAGAGTTGTGATAGGTGGAGCCAATTATCTAAGAGTCATAACTAGTTAAACTATAACTTTGAATGTAAATGTAAAGAAGTATATATAATGTCAAAATGTTAAGTGAAAATAAAATATGTATATGTTAAAGCTCATATTGTGTAGGACAAGGTAATAACCATTAATACCATTGAGTTTAAAAGTGTCATTGTAGATATGATGTGGAAAAATTCTTGAAAAATATTTGAGAAAATTTGGGGATTCTTTCATCAAATCATCATTCTTATCATTGAAGTGTCCAATACATTGATATTTCCCATCTATTTTAAATTTCATAGGATATTTTGTATTAAGACTTGGTTCCATGGGTTGACTTATTTTATTCATGATATCACCAATGATGGTCCTTTATTATTGAGATGTTTATAAAATTAACTTGGGATGCACTAGAATTTTGTTGTCACTTATCTCTTTGTTTTATCATTTTTTTGCAAAAAAAAATTAATTTGCCTAAATGTGATAAATAGCTACATAAAATCAAAATGTTGTAGATATGAAATAAATGACAAACTTAATTAGAACTCACTAAATATGTAAAAATGTTGAAAATGGAAAGAACATGGACAAATTACTTAGCTAAAAAATTAGGAATGTAGGACTGAGAAAAAAATTGTGAAACTAATTAGCCAGCTCTATGATGATACTATGAATTAGGAACAATGTTTCACTTACTTTATAGACAAGGTCATTATAATTAGATATGCACATGGTGTATTGATGTCATTAGAATGCATAGACATCATATATGGTTTTATGATCTATTACTCATATGGCATGTTTACTTCACTAGTGTTCTCTATGTGACTATGCAAGAGCTCTTGATCTATTATGAAACCCACTATGTGTTGCCTTCTTCACTTGTAACCCTATCTCAATAGACCATAAATGATAAAATTTAAAAGATGGGTTAGTGGTTGAATTTTTGATAAACCTCAAAACCCCCTATGTTGAGCACTACCTACATACAAATACTCCAAAGAGAGATCAAACTCCATGTAGTTATCCCATGGTATGGTGGTGTGTGTAAAAAATTAGTGTAATATTATATGATTGTGCAATTTTGGTATGATTATGTATTTCAACCATGACTTGTGACCTTGGAGGTATACTCAAATGTGACCTTGGAGGTATACTCAAACTTTAACTAAGGGCTACTAGCATTGTATATATTTAGAATTAGTAAAAATATGGATTTTACTCTTAATGTGTAATTAGAATTATGATGTTTTTCAATGTGGAAGCCTCTTGTGTGAAAAATGACTTGAAAATATGATTTTATCATGTTCAATTTGGAATTCATTCATATTGGAATTACTAAATATGTAGGATGACCCATTTAATGAATTTCAAATTGAGTAATTATCTATTATTTGGTGGGAGGATAGGACCAACAGAACTAGATAGGATCGGGGAGCAGGATAGTCCAAATGGTGTTATTTTGTCCTAAGAGAAAATATTGTTGAGTTGTGAGTATGTATTGGTTAGGGGATCAGTTTAAATTATTTTAAATTAGGAATAGGTACATTTTTATATAATCAATTTCTCATATAAATGGGTCATTTGCATAAAAAGTGAAGTGGTTAAAAGATCGTGGAATGAGGCATGAGATAAGTGTGTATAAAGGGTGGTGATAAGTACATTATTTTGGCTTAGATGTTAATCTATGTGTCTAAATTTTATCCCATTTTATTCTAGTATTACATCAAAGTAAAATTACTAGATTAAAATTAAAATGTGTACCTAAACTTACCTATTAAGACTAGTCTTGAATATAGGCCACAACATTGAACTGTACTTCATGCAAAAAATTATAATGAAACATGTATAAAATCAATCCTTACTTAAGATAAAATCAATAATTAAATACAAGAAAACTTTTTGATCTAATAATAAGGAATGAATACACCTAATTGGGTACATGATCCATTGTGTTTTTTGATGCAAAAAATTGGTGACTAGAGAGGGTAGGACCCTTAAATATTTCTTATTCATTGAATAGCTTGGATTTGATTGTGTATGCCCCAATCCTCACTTATAAGTGAGTGTAATTAAGAAATAAATTTTTTATTTACTCCATTGCATACCCAAAGTGGTGAAGTATTTTAGAATCCTTGTATGACTTCAAATATATTGTTATAATGCAAAACTAGTGCAAAACCTGGTGCAAAATGTGAACCAACCACTACAAATGGAATAAGTCTCATTTCTCGTGAAAAACTTGGATTAGTTAGTGCAAAACTAGTACAAAAGATATTATGATCTGGGTCTAGTGTATACATCATGGATACTGACATGAATTTACTCTCCATCTATGAAATTTATGTAAAAATGGAGCAAAGAAGTGGTAATGTGCCACGCACATGCCCCTAATTTAATATCTAGGTGTATATGGATTCTAGAACTAAGTAATATCAACTAAAATTTTGAGCAAAAACATATGTGCTAACCTAGAACACATGTCACACATAATTCCCAAAACTAAGTAAATTTGGGACAAACTTGAGTTTTTTAGAAACTAATTTTGTATACCTTTGCTAATTATCTTATACTACTTGTGATGTTGATAATTTCTAAAAATGATTATTTTCTATCTATTGGGGTAATAACACATTATTTTGGACACTATTAGCTTGGTGTCTTGTCCAAATTAAGTTAATTTATAGGTGATTAATGGGTATGGACTATGATCCACTATGTAAAACCTACAAAATAATGCATGTGTACTACATTGTAGAAGCTTAATATCTAAGACAAGCTATTGTTTATGCCCCCTCTTTTGAGGTGAGTTGATAAGCCTGCACAGTAACTTAACTCCAAATAAAATGTTAAGCAAGGGATGTTATGAAAATATTTAAATCTAAGTATTAATGATAACATGGAGGATCATGATATCATCATATGTAAATTGAGTAAAGAAGTGATGTAAAATGCATATAGAAACAAGCATACATAATGACATTGTCAAGATACATGTTAATAATTAGACACACAAATAAGTGATCAAATTGAGTATTGAAAACTGAATAGAAATAATCAAGGAGGGATGCATGATATTGATCATGGCATATGTAAATGGGGAAGATGCATGACATCCATCATGGCATGAAAATTTGAGAAAGTAAGAGTAAACAAGTATCATGGCCATCACACACACACATACAATGAATACACACAAATCATGCAATAGAAGACCAAGGGGCCACATACAAGGAACATATTCAAATTTTGTTCACATGATCATAGAAACATATAGTAGTCTTAGAGGCACAAGCAAGGAAATTTTCAAATGTCCACAAGCCAAAATAGATAATACACACAACATGAAGCAAGAAAAGTAAACATGAAGAGCATGCATGAATATATTTAATTTATTAATATAGGTAAATATAATATCATTATATTCAATAGCTTAAGTATCCAATAATATAATAATTTGAATGTAAGTGATCAATATCAATATATTGTGTCTAATGTAAATAACTAAGGCATGAACAATAAGGGATAACCAAAGAATGATAGAACCAGTGTATAAGAATTCCCATAGTGAACTTGTTAGAGTATAAACAAGTTTTAAGATGCCTATAGCTTGTTTGAGTATGAGAAATGTTAGCATGTGTTCACTGGGATAATACCAACAAAATTAGACAACAACAGGGTTTATTGCTATATAGGCAGAACACTTTTATTTATTTGCAATTGCTATGTTTGAGATATTGAAATAAACTACAATTGTGTTTGTAAATGGTAACATGTATGTTACGCATTCACTCATGTACAATTTATGAATAATTTTTAATAAAAACTATATATATAGATAAATACTGAGTATACTGAGCACAAATTAACTAATGCAAATAACTACACAAATCATGCATAGGTCCTAATTTTTGAATTTTTTAATTTTTTTGTATATGAGCTAAAATAAAATAGAGATAATGATACTAACCAATTATTCATAAAGTGGACTCATAATCAATGGGTCTGGTATATAAGATTGAAATAGTGACATTTCATGAATGAAAAGTGTTATACTCTTGTGATTGAATTGAGTTGAGTTTAGAATTTGAATACTGATTTTCCTTTGTATTATAGTTGTCACTTGCATAATGATGATATGTAGCATATTGTGCATATTTTTTAACATGATGAACTCTAGGGATTTTGGGAACCCACATGGAGTGTCTGAATCATGTGTTGGTGCTTTATGTGAAACACTCATAGTGATTTGTAATATCAATTTGGGACACATAGGAGTAGAGAGAGGATATCTATAATATGTGACAAATATCTGTTGAAGTGGCCTTTCAAGGATAGGCCTCCTTGTAAAGTGTACGTACATTATTTTAAACTCTTTAATTAGGTTGCACCTTTTTAAGTGGTTCAGCTAAAATATGTTTTATAAGAACCATATCTATTTGTGGTAGGGGTATTCATATGGGATAAATTGAATTATTATGATCTCATTAGCATATATATACTTTAAAAACATGTGAATTGTAGATGGAACTACATAAATCCATTGAATCCAATGGTACCTCAAGAACATATCAAATACCCCTACACTAGGTACTACTATAAGTCTAGTGGCCACATGTGTTGGACCAACCTGTAATGGTAATGTTATCTCATTAACGGAGCTCTAAATGTGAACATTGAATCATTTTATCACCATGGTCATGGGAATCAAACCCTGATATGTGTATCCAATACTATAAAGAAGTGTGATTGTGTAAATATTCACACTTGAATAGTTCTTGACCATGACACTCTAAATATGTTGGTGATCAATGTGTGAGTAAACAAACAAGGAAATTAAATCCAAAATCATCATCTACCATTTCATGCTATAAAAATATTATGAATGGCCTATAATGCATTAAATTATGGTAGGTACTAATGATTCCATTTAATGGATGTAATGCCCCTATATGAGAATGATAAGAAACTGGTGGAGGGTGTACATTATATGCATAGTGCACTCTTGATGTATAAGTTATCTCATTAGATTTATGCATAAGAAAAGGGTCAGTGGATATTTTCATTATTTTTATTTCACTCAATTGTGCCTTTGAATTGTTTATAGGTGTGCCCACATTAATGATGCTTTCATCTAATAAATCTTGAATATTGTGCCTTAAATTGATGCACCTACTGGTAGTGTACCCTGGTGCTCTATGAAAGTCACAAAAGGCACTATGGTGAATCCCTTTAGAAGAGGCTTACTCATATTAACATCTATAATGGGAGGGAGATATATGAGATTGCATTCCAATAGAATTTTTAGGAGAGATTCCAATAGATTGGTAAACTATCTCCTTGGAGGAGTTGATAATACAATGCATGGCGTTGGTTCTAAAATTGCATGTATTGTTACCTTTTGATCATTATTATTATTATCAATTAGCCTCAACTTATATGGTGAATTGAATTATTTTTATTGATATTTTTATTGGTTACATAGTTAATCTTATTCATTTCCAATAACTTGACTTCTCTTCCCTTTACTATGTGGCACAAATTCATGAATGAGAGAAACTTCCTAAACATGATGGACTCATGTAAGGGTGGAATCAGACTCTATTTGAAGAAATTGTATTTCTCTATCTACCATAGGATTTATCATTTTTTATATCATAGTCTTGTACCTTAAGACATATTATGTGATAGGCTCATTATATTTATGTTTAAGTTGGGCGATTTGAGCATATTAAATCTTCTCACTAATATTGATTTAAATATGTGCTAGAAACATATTGGCTAAGGGATTGAATGAATTCTTTGATTGATATGGTAAGTCATAAAACCATTGTAAAATATATTCCTTTCGACTTACTATAAATAACTTGGTCAATAACCTGTCATTTGACACATAGTCAAAACATGTTGTGTGCAATGCTCTCAAATGTTTATTATGGTCACCCTTTTCATCATATAGTGTAAGCTTGGGTAACACAAAACTTATAGGTAAAGGACATAAAGCTATGTGTTGTGTTAAAAGAGTGTTTAATAAAGTGTGATAATCAATCACTTGACTATATTTCAAAGCATGTTGCTTCAAATTTTACACCTTAGTTTGTAGAGTTTGAATCTTGTGCATAGTGGATTGTACATCAGGAGAAGAAGAATGTGTGCTAACCCAAGGTGATTTTCACAATGAATGAATAAGAATTAGCATATGGATATATTTAATCCATTGGGTTTCCCCATAGTTAATTGTGGTCAAAAATTTGTATCCATTGATTCTAAGAAAGGTAAATAACTCATAGGATTTGGGGTTTTAGAAGATTGGCCTTTAGATGCCTTCTTAATTTCCTCCCATACAATAATTATGAATACATCTTGCATATCTTTATTATTTAATAGAATTCCTTGTTATAATGTAATATTATGAAGATAATGTTAGTTTCCATTGTTAGTGGATAAACCAAAATAATCAATGACAACTAGAATTCTAAGCCTAAGTACTAGGGTGAGCAATGACAAAAAAATAAAGAAATATACTAATGAAATACAAAAACACCATTTACCTTCCTTGATTGACTCCATATTTCAATGGGTGTGAGAGAAGGCTTGAGCTTGATATTCTAAATAAATGATTTTTGATGATGTCAATGCTTCTGGGGCAGCATATCCCCTTGTCACTTGGTAATTTTATGATGTCTTGTGTTGGTAATGAAGCTTTCTAGCAATAATTTGGAATTAGTTATTTGCACACAAAATCTTGGTTAAGAATAGTCATGGCACTTGTATTTATAGGTTTTAAACTAACTTTAACTCATATTTAGTTAGGTTAGGGTTAAGGTTGGAAGTCCAAATGTAGTTAATGATGGTTTTAATTATGCATTTATAAAAACATGGCTCAACATTTTTTATTTTTATGGCATTAATGTTGATATTTTGTAATCCTTGACTTTGAAGATGATGACATCACCATGACCTCAGATTTGTTGAAAAAAATTATAAATTAAATATTCACTAATTCAACATGATTTTTTTACATAAGTATTTAATTTGATTTTCTTGGTTAATTATTTATGCTTAGTATTTTGGTAATTTTAAGAATTAGGTTAAGTACCTTATTTAATTGGTTGAAAATTTTAATTTTCTAGGTTACAACCTGATTAAGGATGAATAAGTGATAGGTTATCATTACGTATATGGTAATACCCCAAATAAGGAAGCCTTGACATAATTATATGTACTTATAACCAATGTGCAAATAGATTTGGGATGTTCATTGCTTTTTAAGCTAATTTGCATAGTTTGCTAGAAATTGGTCTAAAGTCCATTTAGACACAAAAGTGGATAAAAAGGAGTGCCTACATTTTATCCCTATTTGATTAGGCATTTCAATACATAAGCATAGTGACATCTTCTCAAAGAATGAAAAAATTGTTATGTTAAAAATTTTAATGTTTGGAAAGTGATGTGTTGACAACCATAGGTTGTTGCAAACCAATAGTCACAGGTTGATTCCCTACAAGATAGTTGATGAGCCCTATATGCCCCATCGATGGAGTGGTTTTAAAATAGTGTCATCGAATAGACCCTTGAAAATAGGAAAATGACACAATCTAATGGTCTAAATAAGGATTTTCCCTAACAAGGTAGTTTTAATCCTTATCACAATGAATTTTCCCCATTAGGGCAGATGTGAACATGATACAATTCCATTTTTCCCCAGTAGGGTAGTTATGGTCAATGATCCATTTAAATAATTTGCCTCATTATGTCAAATTGGTAAAGGGAACTCACATAATGAATATAGAACATGGATTAATGATGATTTGGCATAAGGGACAATATGAATTTGGGGGTACCGACTAGTATAGAGATGCACATCCTAACTAGTAGTGATTACTATTCATTTTTTATTTAATTACTATGTGTTTGGGTGTTGTTTGGGTAGGTCTAGTGGGAACAAGAGGAAATACCATTGGCATCATTTCTCAATAGATCATTTGGCCTAATATTTATTATAGCTTGTGACATTATGCATCATAGTTATAAACAAACCATAACAAAAATGTATGTAATACACATGGAAAGACTAAATTTAAATGCAAATATAATCAAATTAGAAATAATATATGATCAATTAAATCCCAAGTGTAAAGATAATGTGATAAACTAAGTGTAGGAGTGAATAAAATTACTCACAACTTAATTACAAGATATAACAAATAAAAACTCAAATGTAAACATAATGTAATAAACTTACAAGAACTGAGGGGAAGAGAAGCATAAAAACACAATCTGAATTCAAAAAGTAAACAACTCAAGCCCAAGTAGTAATCAAGACTCAAGTGTAAACTAATTGTCCTTAGACACACAACACTCAAAACAAACAAACATAAAGTAATAAACAAATTAATATAAGCCACATGAAAATAAACAAACTACTCTAAAATAAACAAAAATTAGAAAAGTAATGAGCTAAAACTGCTTAATGACACCATTAATGCATGTGTAATATAAGTGTTATGATTAGAAAAATGTTTCCCCTAGGTGATAGGGAACAATGACATAAGTATGATGACACATGAATGGGAAGGGGAAATAGAAGAATAAGGAAGGGGTGATCGAGATGAATCTAAATTCCCTAGGTAAGTGGATGTTGCCTACATAGTCCTATGGACACTAGGTCCAACATGGACTTCAAGCTAAATGTAGTTCTCCTAGGAATTGGGAAGAGAAGAAAATTGATGAAAAGTAAAAGATATATATGGGAGATAAAAATAGGAATGAGCTCACAAAATGGTGAGATAATGAAATAAAAAGGGTTGGTACTCATGATTGTGAGAACATCAAGAATTAGATCTCACTAAACTACAAGAGCATGATTTAGGCTAACACCACACTGAAATACAAAAGGTGAGTGTTCACAAATGAAATAGGTTGATAATTCATAGCATTCACTATGTATAAGGATCTGAACAAGAATAATCTCAAAAAATAGTGAGAGCATTTCTGAGACAAATCTAAAATAAGGAATGGTTAATGAAACTAACAAATGAAATCAATCATCGAGACTGGCTGAGCTGACCTAGAATACCTCATACATCCAAGCATTACTTACATAGTCTGTGTGGACCTCAGGTTAATGTAATTCTCCCAAAAAAGGGAAGGAACATAATAGATAAATGGTAAAGGCAAATGGAAATGGTCATGATGTGACCCATGTGAAAGCTTTAGTTATACCTACTGACTAGGAGATACACATCCTGAGTAGCATGAATACAAGTTGACTGGCCTAATGTTTGAGGCTTGTTTAAGAGTTTTTTTGGTATATTTATTTTTTTGGGGGTTTTTTATATATCTCAACTCAATTAAGGATTACAATATATATAATGGGATAACTTTTAAATGATGAGAGTACTTCTTAAGAGTGTTTATAAAATAGCAAGAGCATGACTTAGGTTGCTTGAAAAATGATGAGAGCACTTCTTAAGAGTGTGGCTTAGGTTACTCGTAAAAACACAAGAACATGAAACAAAAATGGTTTCTCATAAAATGTAAAGAGTGTGTCTTAGGTTTCTTGTAAAATGGTGAGAGCATGGGGAAAAGGGTGGTTGATCTGAGCTCAAAAAACACTGAGCATTGCCTACATAGTCTAAATAGATCTCAAACCACTATAGTTCACCCTATAATGAAGAATCCAACTAAGTATCCATAATATTTTGAATAGGAAAATGGAATAAGTATAATTGTATGGAAAGGTATAATGGTATAAAATTTGGTATTAGTGAAGGATGTAATTTTTAACCCACTGTCATGATGCATGAAGAGATGACCGTTTCAAATAATGCATTGGATAGTCCCAATTCTGAATCACATACTGACACTGTATCTAAACCCAACCACTAACACTATTTTTAGCACTAATGCATCAAAACTAAGGTGAAAATGGGGAAAAGAGATGAGAACTTAAGGCAAAATAGAAAAGGCATGTCAGGAAAGGCACATGGGATGGTATAGTATCAAAGGTATGGTCATGTCCCAAAATAAATGAGCCTCATAAACAAAACCACAGGTCACTCAAGAGAAAAATCACTTGAGGTGGATTATGTTCATTAGTTCATAAAGGTCTTATCCTTCTAGCATAGCCAACCTATATGCCCCAAAATAATAGTTAGTGGTAATAATATAAGGCCCTAACTAGTTAGTCTTAAACTTGCCCTTTTTATTGTGTTTAACATTAGTGTTTTTCTATTTTTATTTAAGGACAAGATCACCAATCTCAAATTATTTGTTTCAAATATGCCTATTTTATTAACCACATATTGAATTTTGTTATGATTGGAGGCTATTCAAGACTTCCATTCATTTTTTGTCCAATAATTTTAGCTCTTTTAGGTGAGTTATTCTATAATCGTCATCGTCAAGGATATGCTTCAGTGATATGCAGAGAGAAGGCAACTCGACCTCGACAAGAAGAATGACCTTGATACCATAAACTAGGGAATAGGGTGTGTCTCTTGTTAGAGTGTAAAAATTAGTTTAGTAAGCTTAGAGGGTTCAAAAAAGTTGTAATTACCAATCATGGCCAGCATCATTGATGATCTTCTTGAGGATCTTAACAATGGTTTTGTTAGATGCCTTTACTTGGTTGTTGCCTTGAGGGTAATATGGGGTGGAAAAATATTGGGTAATATTATATTTGGAACAAAAGGATTTTATGTCCTTATTCTTGAATGAACCACCATTATCAAATATAATGTCAGAGGGGATACCATAGTGGAAAATGAGTTGATTGATAAATGAATTTGGATATCTGCTTGTCTATCACGTAAGTTAGGGGAATGGCTTCCACCCACTTATAAAAGTATTATGTGGTGATAAGGATATGTTTATGGCCATCTGAGGAGATAGGGTTAATCTTTATGATGGGGTCAAATTCCCATGTTGAAAATGGCCATGGCATGGTCAATGGTTTGAGTGTTTGAGTTGGAGCATGTATTAGATTAGCATGATTTTGACATTATACACATCTTTTAACATATGTAACAGCCTCAACTTCCATGGTTATCTAATAACAACCACTACATAGTAACTTTTTTTAAGGATGGCCCCATGCCCCATAAATCCCTTCATGAAATTCCCTCAATGTTAATCCCAATTTCATCTAGGTTAAACAGTGAAGTAGTTTTCCATCAAAGCTTCTATGATAGAGTGTAGGTCCAAGTAATATATAATGAGAGGCTTAATGGCTGAAGGCTTTTTATTTATTATGGGATAGGTTAAGTGGGATGATTTATTCATGAAGGTAATTGTATAGTCTAACATATCAAGTAGATTTAGATAAATAATATCATAAATCATCTCAATGATCGAAGGTTCATGAGCTAGTGCTAGAAGATGTTCAACAAGGAATTTATAATCTCTAGCCTTATCTATAATTTGGATCATAGAGTAAATAATGACCATGGCATCCATTATTCTATTCTTGTCATAAGGTATTCACTCAAAATGAAGATGAGCAATTTGTTGGTTGAGGGTGTCCACCATGTTTTTATAAGGTACAAGCTTCTCATCCTTGGTCTAGAATTGGAGTATGACCTGATTGATGATAAGCTAAGAATCTCCATGAACTAGTAAATGTTGTATATTCTATTGTACTACTAGATGAATCCCTTCAATGAGTGCTTTATATTCAACCATGTTATTGGTATAAGTAAAGTTGGTATGAAAGGACTTGGGAATGAGATCCCCTTGAGGTGTGATAAACAAAAGTCTTGCTCCCAATCCATGAAAAATGAAGTAACCATCAAAATAAATTTTTCACTACTGCTCTTTAGGAGGTAATTCTACAATAGTCATGATGGACTCATCTATAAACCCAAAGATGAGTGGTTAAGTGTTAGAAAGGGGAGCTTTAAAAAGCTAGTATGTAAGTCCCTATCCATTGATGGCCTTCTAATTAAGATACTCAATCTCAAATTCACTTAGAATCATGATCCATTTATCCATGTGGCCTTGTAAAGCTATTTTTGTAAGTAGATACTTGAGCATATCTACTTTGGATATGATGATGGTCTTGTTAGTAAGCACATAGTGATGTAACTTATGAGTTGTAAAGACCATGGATAAATAAGCTTTCTCTATTGGTATATAATTGTGCTCATATGTGACCAATGTGTGGCTTAGGTAATATATAGTATGTTTTTTCCATACTCATCGTGTTCAACCAAAAGTGCCCCAAGGCATTTTTAGTTATAGATAGGTAGAGTAGTAATGACTTATGGCATAGGTGGTAATAAAATTGGTGAGTTGGCCAAGTATTCTTTTAGGTGTTCAAAGGATTTCTATAAATCAGCATTCCACAAAAAATTGGTAACCTTATTAAATAAGTGAGTAAATGGATGGTATTTACAAGATAATTAAGAAATGAAGTGCCTAATGGACTATATCTTACCTTATAAACTATAGAGATAATTAAAAGTATATGGAGGAATCATCTTGGTAATGGACTTAACATTGGCTAGATTGAATTCAATGCCCTTGCAAGAGACGATGAAGCCTAACAATTTTACTAAAGTGACATCAAAGATGCACTTTTTAGGGTTAATCTTGACTTTTTCCTCATAAAGGCATTAAAATATTTTGTGCAACACCTCTTGATGGCCTATTTTGGTCTTGGATTTTCCAAGGATATCATTGACATAGTCCTCAATAATTTCATGGAAAATAAGGGTCATGGCTCATTGGTATGTTGCCCTAGCATTTTTGAGGCTAAAGGGCATTACCTGATAACAAAAAGTTCCCCAAAGAATGGTGAACGTTATTTTATGTTGATATTTTGGAACAATCTTGAGTTTATTATACCCTAAAAAACCATTCATAATAGAAACCATATCATACCCAACTATATAATCCATGATCCTATCAATATTTTCTAGAGGAAAACCATCCTTTGGGCATGCCTTATTAATGTCATAAAAATTTGTACATAGTCTAATACCTTCTAACTTCTTACTAATTGGCACAATATTTGAGATTCACTCTGAATATTTGATAATATGAATGCATTCTACCTCAAGGAGTTTTTAAAGTTCTTTCTTGACTAATACAATAATACAAGGATGCATTTTCCTCATTTTTTGCTTATTTGGCTTGGCATTAGGATGTATGATAAGATGATGTATAACCAAGGAAGGATCCAGTCCTAACATATAAGAATAGGCCCATGAAAAAATATCAATTAACTCCCTAAGAAGAGTAGTAAGCACTTCATGTTCCTCCTTAATGAGGGACGTGCCTAATTTTATCCATTTTGGATCATCTCGTGTTCCAATATTGATCTTAAAAGTGTCTTCCACAAGGAGTGTTGAACCATATTCAAGGAGAGTTGGAAAAGATCTAAATTGATTAGAAATATCAAAGTCCTCTAGTCATATTGGTTTATCAAGGTTACCCAGACAAGATGAATCCAAATCACTTAATGGTGGCAAAGGCCATGTAAAAAGCACTTCTAGACACTCTTGGACAATCTATTCAAAGGCCCATTGTTCTTCTACACTGACATTTGATCCAAATATAATCATGGTATTAGTGGAATCCTAAGCTCCATTCAAGAATGGGTGAACATTCCCATCTAATGGCACCTAAAACATGTTTTCACCAAGAGGCTTGTTTTTATTCTTTAATATCTCCCTGGTCTAAAAGTGCCTCAAAGAGGTTTTCACTTTCAGACCTCAATGTTTGATTTTGTGTTTTTGGTTAAGGAATTTCACCCTCTTTAATAAATAGGTAGTAGGATCCAATGTGATATAAAAACCTTGCTTATGATCTCCAATAAGAGTATGGTCTCTTAGGCCCAAGAAGTCATAAATAGCCTCATCATTTTTAAACATGTCAAGTGATATTATGGATTCTTATTGCTCCAAGTTGATGAATTGAGGGTGATAAAGGAAAAATTGGGAATGATGAATGATAGATGTAGTGGTACATATAATATAATGGTTAAATAGGTTGGTATTGGCTAAGTCCTCGTATACACTATAATTAGACTCTACATCATTGTCAGTATTGTCGTTGTTAGTCATTGGTGTAAGAACACAAATAAGATATGTGGGGTCACCCCAGGTGGTTTAAATATAATACCCTAATTACATTTGTGTTTGGTCATGGAAATGGGCTCAAGAGTGCCTTGTTGATTTCCCCTATGCCTCTACCTTTATAAGCTTGATTATCCATGATCTAGTTAGGGATGGGATACTTTTTATTTTAGTAACAATCAACTAGATCATCATTATAAAGCTAATATTAATCTTTATCAAGTGGGTCTTGTTCTTGGCTAGTGTCTAATGTGAAAATAACAAGCCCTTGGGCATTAAACTTCCCTTTCTATCACCATTCCATGAGAACGGCCTTGGCCTTGGGTTTTCTATGAGATTTAGGGGACTATGAAAGGTGGCTATGTGGAATGCACTGTGTGTGAGGTATTCTCATGGACCTTTTCCATAGATGTTAAAATTATTAGCTATCTTAAGAGGGGGATATGAAGTAGAGGCAAGGTTATTTAGATCGATATAATTAGAATCTATAAATTCAATAAGTACATCCTTGTCCTTCTTTGGTGTATGATCTAGGCCAAAGTGGTAATTATAGCTTTTGTATTTAGCTTATAAATGCTTACAAAACTGATATGGTTGTATGTTTGTAGGAATAGTCACCTCCATCCTAGAATGGAGGAACTTGATACATTGGTGCAATGTGGAAGGTATTTTCCAATTTCATGTATCCATGGTCAACCAAGAGCAAGTTGTATGATCAATATAGATCTAGAACATGGCAAAGTGTGTCATGGGTCAAGGTCCCAACTACCATTGGCAAAAAAATTGTTCCCTATGACTCCCTTTATTCATTCTCATAGGCCTTGATGATAATGATATATGGTTGAAGGTCAAATGTTGTATAACCAAGATGCTTGACTAACCTTAGAGACATAATGTTGAGACCTGATCCATTATCTATGATGACATACTTAACCTTGTGTCAAGATATGAAAACTTCAATAAATAACAAGTTATTATGGGGAGGGCTAAGGGATGACATGTCACTTTAGTTGAAGGTAATTTGTTGGCCAAGAGCTAAATATCCTACCAAGGCTTGGAATTTATCTAGCATAATGTTATTTAGCACTTTGGATTGGATTAAATTTTTGGTAAGGATGTTTTTATGGATAGCAAAGGTACACAACAAATCTAAAATAGATATATGTGTAGATGTCTTTTTTAATTATTCCACAATATCATACATTTTCTCTTTGACATAAGTAATTGGATTATTTTTGGCTGGCATGGGTGCTTATATAAGATCATTGCTAAAATAAGGTTGTAGACATGGAATGTTGACTTTAGTTCACCCAGTTGTGATTGTACAATCCAAATTAGGTAATGGACCACTGTAATTAGAAAGAGGGCCTAGGATGGTAACTATTAGGTACTATTGAGCTTGGTTGCCAATATAGACTATAAGAGAATTACTAGCATAAGGAGATAATTGGGCATTATTTGATATTGGTCTTGGGTTAATGGTGATGGTGGTTATATGACCACCCTTGATATGTCCTACAACCTTTTTATGGTTATGTGAGATTGCATGATAAGCCCCTTCATTAGATGGGTCACTCTGAACTTGGTTCCTACCATTTCATGGCTATGGTTATTGTCATTCCTTTTATTGATATGGTGTTGGTCTATGTTGTTGTTGAAGTTACTATTGATTCTTATTATTAGCACTATGTTGTGGAAAAGTATTTTGATAAATGCCCAAGTTTTGATTAGAAGTAGGGGCCCTATTATCCAACTCTATTTCTCCATTTTATAGAATATTTTTAATGAGGTACCTTAATTTCACACATTAATATATGGAATGTCCTTTAACTTAGTGATAGTCATAATAATCATGCTCTTTATACCATTCAAGGAAAGGAATGCCCTCAGATAATGGTTTTGGAATGGACCAACTAATTAGATTGGTAGCAACTAGTTTTCAAAACATTGATTCAATGGGCTCTCCAAGGTCACTAAAAATTCTATTTACAAGTGATCCTCTTCCTAGTTAAGGCATTTGTAAAGGAGGAGGTAGAAGTGCTTGTATATGTGGAATTAATTGCATATATGGAGCTAGTTGAATAGATAGTGTTTGTGCCATTTGGACATAGCATGACTTAGTAACTCCATTACCCATAATTTTCTTGTTTAAGTTGTAAACCTTGGGCTTCTTGGAAGTACTAGCTTGAGCTAACATAAGAGCTTGTATGAGCTTGTCTTTGAATTAGATTCTAATTTTAGTTTTGTCTTTTATACTAGCTCTAGCTCTAGTTTGGGTTAGGAGTGTACAACTTGATTATCACTTTGTTTATAGGGTTTTCTCAATTTGTAGGCTTTTTTTGATAATATCTTCAAAAGTATGGGCACACTAAAGCTCCAAGTTATAGGATATATCACTTTGTAAATTACAAGTAAACATTTCATCCAATTTTTTATCTAGTAGATTATGTGTGAAGTAGCTACTAAGTGCCCTCCATCACTGTAAATAGATTGAGAAACTCTCCCCATGTATCTATTGTGCTTGGCATAAATCAACCATGATAATCTCATGATCAATATTATAGTAGAAGTATTGCATAAATTTCTTTGAGAGGTCATCAAATGTAGGCACTAAGTTTTTTAGAATTTGGAGTAGCCACTCCAAGGCCTATCCCAATAGACCATGAGGAAAGAAAATAAGTAAATAGATATCATTTTAGGCCACTAGTTGGTAAGTAACATATAATTTATTCAAATGTCCCTTTGGGTCACTTTTGCCTCTGTATTTGTTAAATTTTGGTGGCTTAAAATCTAGTGGAAATACTATCTGAAGATATTCCATGTTGAAAGGGTAAAAACATGTTTCATTTAATTTAGACTTCTTTGCATTCTTACCTATTTAAAGAAATGAAATTGGATCCTTCACTTGTTGTAATTATTGGGCTATAAATGTGAATGGTATAAATGGGTATGGTTAGGGCTAGGTAGTTCGAGGTGGATTACCTTGACCAGGGTACAATAAAAGAATGGAGGACTGAGGAATGTTCATTTGGTTGGTTACCTGACCAGGAATATGCATTCATTAGTTAGGTTTATATTTTTGATGTGATATTTTTTATTGGTAAACATTGGGGTTAAAATTGGTAGTTCAAATTTGATTTAGAGGGAACTGTGGCTTAAATAGAGGTATTTGGTTTTAGGGAATGAACTATGCATGATGGGTTTAGAAGGGAACTTGTTGATGACTAGTTGAACCTTGTTATATGAAAGGCGCCTATTGTTAGTTAGATCTATATTATGGTAATTATTATGTATTAGGTACATGTTGTAGATAGGGTATATGTTAGGTATGAGGTAATTATTACCTAGTAGATATTTGATAGATGTTAGGCACTTTTTATTGGTTGAAAACTTATTGTTGGCTATGTATTTGTTGTTTTCTTGGCATTTTTTATGGATTAAGTACTTTTTGTTGTGTTGGCACTTTTTATTGATTGGCCAAAAGATTTTATTGATTAGGAAATATTTGTGGTTGATGATTTACCACTTATTATGGTGGTATATTGGTCTAAAAGTTGAATGTTTGTTACCACCTGTTATGGTGGGGTATTCAATGATGGTTGATCACTTACTCCTTATTGTACATTTGAGGAAGAAAATGGTTTTGGAGGGATAGTTGCTTGTTGTGAACTAGATGTACTTTCCCTTCATTATTTTGATTTAATTGATGTACTTGAAGGGGGGTTCTATTGGGAATTGTTTGATGGGGTGTTCCATTAGACTATACTTGGTGTGAATTAGGTAACACATGTGTGTTATACATCATATTTTGAAGAGTGTATCCTAAAGATGTCACTAATTATTATTTATTTAAAGGAACATTAAACATGTCTATAAGTGGTGTGATTTAACAAATAGTTCTGTGTTCACATTGGAAAAGCCTACCAAATTAGTTTGTAGCATATTTGATGGAGCCAACTTGATAAGCAGTGTGTTTAAAATAGTCATAGCATTAAAGTTTATTGCTATCAAGCTAGGTTTGGTAGGCCTATTTTACTTGCACAAAATGGTCAACACTTTGACCTTTTCCCTTAGCAACTATAATAAGTTTCTATTTATCATGGGTACAAGGTCATGGTTTTGACTAGTAGAGGCAGGCTCAAATGTTTGGATGAGAGGTGTGAGACTAGATGCCCTGACTAAGCAAGATAGACTTTCTTTTGTAAAATCCAATGGGAATTTTTTACCTAATTCAACTTCTCTAACAAGAACATCATCTTTATGTTCTAAAATATGATGATCAAATAAGTATGGATCGTAACTAGCACTAGTCGATGCATTCACATAATATGGTTGTTATTTTTGGAAAAAAATTGTTCAAGGTGGAATTTTGGTATTGTATTGTGCAAAGGGAGTCTTATGCTTGACCTGAATAAGGAGGTGTGTTTGTGAGGTATTATGTGATTTATTCATTCCCCTATCTTATGTTAGGAAGCACATATGTAGTATACAGCTTTGTCTCATACACTACATTATCACCATTAAGATCATAGTCAAATGGATCATTCATAATAATTTTCTCATAATCCATATTCTGCATAGCTCTACTATGCATATATTAAGGCATAGGTAAATATATATTTCTTGATTTTTAGAATAGTTGGTCTAATGTTTCAAACTTTGGAACTTGGCTTAAAATAATTTCTCCTAGAAAACTAACAATTGGAATTTGGTCTAAATGTATCACTAAAACACTCTAGGTATTTGGAATAAATGATTGAAAAAAAGGAAAAACTTGGATTTGGTCTTGGTAAATGGTTTGATCAAACTTGAATCTTGGAATTAAACTTGATTGTCTTATAATTCATGATAACTAGCATTCTAAACCTAATATATAATATAGGATTACTAAGACAATGTTAGTTTATCTTGTTAGTGGATAAACCAAAATAATCAATGACAATTAGCATTCTAAGCCTAAGTACTAGGGTAAGTAATGACAATAAAATAAATAAATCTACTAATGGAAGATAAAAACATCATTTACCTTCTTAGAGTGACTCCATGTTACAAACGGCATGAGAGAAGGATTGAGCTTAGTATTATGAAAAAATGGTATTTGACAATGCTAATGTTTTGTGGGAAGCACCTCCCCTTGTCACCTTAACAATTATCTCTTGGCTTGTGTTGGCAATGAATCTTTATAGTAATAATTTGGAATTATTTATTTAAACGTAAAAGATTGGTTAAGAATGGTCATGGCACTTGTATTTATAAGTTTTCATCTAACTCTAACTCATATGTATTAGATTAGGGATAAGGTTGGGATTCCAAATGCAATTAATGGTGATTTTAATTATGCATTTATGGAGTCATGACTCAACATTTCTAATTTTTATGAAATTTATGTTGATATTTTGTAATCCTTGACTTTGAGGATGATGACATCATCATGATCTCATATTTATTGAAAAATCATTTTTATAAATAACATATTCTTTAATTCAACATGGATTTTTCACTTAGGCTTTTAATTTGATTTACTTTGTTAATTAATTATGCTTAGTATTTTCATCATTTCAATAATTGGGTTAAGTGCCCTACTTAATTAGTTGAAAATATTAGTTTGTTAGGTCATAACCTAGCTGAAGATGAATATACAAGAGGTTATCATTGCATACAAGGTAATACCCCAAATATGGACGCCTTGATGCAATTCTAGACACTTACATCCAATGTGTAAATGAATTTGAAATGTTCAGTGATTTTTAGACTTAATTTACATAGTTTGTTAAAAATTGTTATGAAGTTCATTTAGACACGAAAGTGGTTGAAAAGGAGTGTCTACACTTGTAACTATTTTTTATCCATATCATCAAATCTATTAGTGAGTGCTGTCATTATGCTATTATCAATTGAAATCACAAAATATTTAACTTGGGGAGAAATTAGTGTATCATTGTGTCTAAGATAGGTAGAAACAATTTCTTAAATTGAATAAAATAAGAAAAAACATGGAATATGGTCAAGATAATAAATAATTTATGAAATCTTAAAACCCTAGAATAAAAATTAGAAATAGTAAAATATAGATAGAAACCCTAACAACATCTATGGTTAGTGTTTTGAAACATTTAATCAATAAATGGGTTCACCAATATGTTTTATTAAAATTTGAAAATATAAGAATTAATTTACCTAAATGTCACAAATAATTATGTATAATTTGAATGCTACATATATGCATTAAATGACATAATCTAATTTTAAACTTGTAAAATATGGAAATATGTTGAAAGGGAAAAGAACATGGACAAATTACTTGTCTAAAAAATATGGAATGTATGTTGAGACAAAAATTGTGAAATTGGTTAGGTAGCTCTGTGATGATTTTATGAATCAAGAATAGCATTTTAGTTACTCTCCAAACAAGGCCACTAGAATCAGAAAAGGGCATAGTGCATTTGTGTCCTTAGGGTGTATTGATGTCTTGTAGGGTTTATGCTTTCTAATTAATATGGTAGGTTCACTTCGCCTATGTCCTCTAAGTGAAAGTGTAGGAGCCCTCAATATATTTTGAAAATAAACATGTGTTGTCTTCCTCACTTGTAACCCTAGCTCAATAAACCCTAAATGATAAAATAGAAAAAAAGGGTTAGCATTTGAAGTTTTGCTAGACCTCAACACCCCCTATATTAAGAGTTATCTACATACAAATACTTTGAAGAGGGATCAAACTCCATGTATTTCTCCCATGCTACGGTGGTGTGTGTAAAATACCGGTATAATGCTAGATGTTTGTGTAATGTTGGTGTGATTAGGTGCTTCATGTGACCTTAGAAGTGCACTCAAACCTTAACTCAAGGCTACTAGGGTTGTATGTATTTATAATTGGGATAAATATGGAATTAATCTCAATGTATAATTATAATTTTGATGGTTTTCAATATGGAAGCCTCTTGTGTGAAAAATGACTTTAAAATATGATTTTATAGTGATTAATAAGGAATTCCTTCTGATGTGGCTTACTAAATATGTTGGATGACCTATTCCAAGAATTTAAAATTTATAAATTAGTTAATATTTGGTAGAAGGATACAGCTGATAGAACTTGACATGTCCAAGGAGAAAGGTACTCTAAAAGGTACATTGTTATCCTAAGAGTAAAGATAGCTAAGTTGGGAGTATGGATCAGTTAGGGACCAATTTGATTTGTTTTAAATGAATAATAGGGACATTTTGAGATCATCAATTTCTCATAGGAATGGATCATCCACATAGAAAGTGAAGGAAAAGTGGTTTAAATACCATGAAGTGAAACATGAGCTAAGTGTGTATAAAGGGTGGTCACAAGTACACTGTTTCAATGTAGATATTAATTTATGGTTAAACTCTTCAAATTAAAACCATATCACCTATAAATTTGAAATATATGTGAGTATTTGTGTTATCAAATGTTATATTCATTGATTCAAGTCATGAGGTACCCAATAGATTATTCTAGTGAAATAATAATGGCACCACATAAAATAATGTAACACATGTATGGGGGGCCATAGATAGAATAAATTTAATGCATCCCAATGTAAAGTGTTTTGATAAATAAGGTGATATTTGTTTTACATTTTCAATATCATATTCAAGTGATGTAAGAAAAGTAAGGCTACACATATTGAATTAAACTTGATCATTTATCATGAATCCATGTTGTTGTCAAGATCCATATAAACACTAATAACTAAAGGTTTTGTATGTGAATAATAAGTATTAATAAGATCATTATAAATTGTGATTGACCCATTATCATGTTTAGCTAATGTTTCTTTATGACTTGGTGCTTTTTCTTTGAGAGTGGAACTTCTACTTTGGTATTGAATTGTACACTATTTTTGAACTATATAGCACCTCAGTCTTATACACTTGGAAAATGCATATCATGGATGTACCCTCAACTTTTAAAACTTTTATATTACAAAAAGGCTCGCATACACTATCTCTATGTGATCCATTGCTTATATCTTAATCTAACTTGTCTTATTCTAAAGACTTATACCTTGTATCTTTCCTAAAATGTTATAAACATGTTTATCTTTCACCTTTTAAAGTTATGGACCTACACCTAATTTCCAACTACTCAAACACTTGTGTCCCAGTCAAATGCTTACATCGACACAAGTTTCCTACTCTAATGTAATTTTTAAATGCTCTAAACTCATCCAATTTTTAAATGAAATTTATCCTAAATGTTAGCCTAAGTGATTTAATGAGAGATATTCTCTAAGATTGGTATAAATACAAGATTGACCCTCATTCATTATGAACCTAGAACTTTCTTACTTACAAGTAAACTTACCAAAAGTATTATATCAAGTGCTCAAGTGAGAAAAGCTTCCATATTTTCTTATGCATCTATATCAGTCATAGGGACAACACATCTATAGGTATAAAATACTGAAGGAACATCCTAAGAGCTATATTTATTAAGTTACAAACTAAGTCACTATTATACATACTTATCACACATTTCATGATTCACACATAAGCCAACATGTAGGGAATGTCTACATAATTTTGAGGCCCTATTCAAAGTATTGGTTATGTAGGTAGTGCTTATTAATAAAGGGGTCTTTGTGGTAACTCAACATTATGTGCCCACTAACCCATTTTTTTCATAGGCAATATGAAGGTGAAGAATTAGAGTTTTGCTTATTAAATAAGGAGTGACAATTCATGACCTAAATTTGAATGCATTAGAGTGAAGGTGACATAAAAACTAGAGGCATGTAGGTGGTTGCATCTAGTTTCAGTAGTTATTCCATATTGGACACCTGCATCTAAGTTACATAATAACATCAAAGTAATAGTCTTAGGTTGACATAAGTATTTGTGGTTATTAAAACATAATTTATTGAATCATGGGACTATTATAGAATGTAGATCTAGTCCACTTTCTTCTTATCCCAAATCTAGATCTAAATTAGCATCAAAACTAGTTAAGTACCTTATTTTTATTGTTATATCTAGCATAGCTATACTTATTTATGTTTATCATATCTCAGCATAATAAATTTAATATATGTTTATTTGACTTTACCAAACAATTATCATATTCTAGAGATAGTCTACAATCCTTGTGACCTAGGCTATCTCTTCCCCCTTTAACCCTAGATTCCCCACATCTAGATTTTAGGGTTAAAATTTTGGTAAACTTAATTTATATGAATGCAATTTTTTTTGGTTCTTAAGGTTTTTAGCTAGCTAGGGTTTTAAATTGATGTATTATTTTATTTTTGTTTATATTATTTTGCATTCAACCTAGGCGTATCCCTAGATTGGGAGGTGTTCCTATTGAACACATTGAGCTTCTCCTGCTTGTAATGCCCAAAATTTATATTGTGAACACACACAAAAATCACACCGATTTTTTTTAACACTTAAACAAACACAGTAAATCTTATGCATACAAAGATAGTAACACTAATATGGCATAGAAACTCAAGTGGACATAAAAACACGATCTCAATACAAAGTTGTGGTCCAACCAGTTATGCTTCGATCTATTACACAATGAATTGCATAATGATTCAACACTTATATACAACTTAGATCAATTATTATTGGTTCAAGTTCCAATGGTCTGACTCAAGATAAATCCCAAATGACATGAAAGCATGCTTAGACACTTAAGGCTAGACATGTATCAATTCCCCTTTTTCCATGAACCCCACATCCAAACATAAATAAATTTTATAAGTACAACTTCACAAAATAAGGAAGATTAACATCCTATCTCTAGTAACATTCACAAGTATATATTTCAGAATAAACACAATCACATGAATAATTAGGTTAATGTTATAGTTAAATAAGTCAAAAATTACTCTAAGGATAAAAAGGTTGGACATAGCTAAATAGATTGAAAAATGATGCTAAAATAAATACTCGAAGAAAATTTTACACTATTATAAATTAATGGGTCAAATTTGTATGACAAAATCATCTCAATGGAAGTATTGTTTTAGAACAAGGGTAAATAATATGAATAAAAAGAATACCAAACAAAACAATACTTAACCACATTTTCTATCATTCCCAAAAAAATAGCAAATACTAGGGTTCAAAGAGGACTCACTAAAAATATAAAATAAAGCTTAAAACCAAATACAAAAAGTTATACATGGATATAAAACTCAAACTGAGAGGTTACAAATTTCAGATTCAATAAATGTTAAATTGTGAGATTATTATAGCACCCTTTTTGGAGTGACTTCAAAGATAAAAATCAAAAATAAAAATAAAAATTGAATAATTTAATTTGGAAAAAGGCCATAAAAATAGCAAATGACAGCAAAAACTAAAATTAAAATCTCATAATTTAATATAAAGGTTAGAATATTTATAAACAGCTTATGTTTATTATAGAGTATATTTTTAACTATTTAATAGATGTCAATTTTAGAATGCATTCATTGAAAAGTTAGCAAGGTAAAAATGATTTTCCCTACGAAAGACTTTTAGAATCGAGGTATCATTTCAACTTGAATAAGCTAAAAATTAATGAAATAATAGAAACCAATTTTATTAACTATTGAGAATTATGATCAAGACTCAAACACCAAATTAGACCACTTTGGCTATTTTTAAAATTTTGATTTTTGAAGGGCAACTATAAGCTAAAACATGCAAAAAAAATTTACTACTAGAAAAATAATTTATTGAATTAGATTCTTTAAGTTGGAAAAATGTTTGATCAATTGTATTAAGATTACAATTAAATTATTAATGCCACCTAAGAACACAGTATTAATAGTCATGCTTGAGAAAGTGAAATATTTACTTATGGTTTTGTTGTCTAATAATGAATTATACTTTAGTTTGTTTGACGCAAAGTTGGTTTATATAACTTTTTGACTTAGTTTATTTATTAAGCATTTCAAAGTTTAAGTAAATCAATGCAAGTAATATGCTAAATGCCAATCCTTTTTAGATAGGTAAAGCTTCCATTGATCCATTATAAATTATAAAAATACAACAAGCCTAAATCCATATTCTCAAGGCTATTTATAGTTTTAGTTATCAATTTGTGTCCTTATGATTAAACAAATTTGTATTACATAAATAAGTTGATATAAATCTATGGTTTTATAAATTCAACCCTACATAAGGATGTCATTTTCAGAATGGCATAACATCATGATAAAACTAATATTTTATAATATTTGAAAGACTGTCAATTTGTGTATAGTAAAGAACTCTTTTATTGTAAAACAAGATACATTAATTTTATTTCAACCACTGAATTGTAGCATTACAAACCTATAAAATACTCTAACTACATACACCACTATGTGTATAAACTTAAACATTATATTAAGTATTTATAAATCATCTCAAGCTTATCCCCATGTACAAGTTTGGATTACAACTACCTCTTCACAAATCACAAAATAATAAATAAGACATTTCAACAATCTCATTTACATATTAACTTTTACAACATAAAAGATATTAAATTCTTGTCTTCTAATTGTTACTAGTATTCACCAACCTACACTATGAAATAGTCAATAAAGGGGTCAGCTTACACTGAGAAAGAGACTTATCCTTTCTAAATACTTTATTTTTGAAATTAATAAACATATGAAAAAATGAATTTAGCAACTAAACAAAACTTACATACAACAATTTGAAAAGTAACCCAACCATTAGAATACACGTTACACTTCAACATAAAAATGATACCAGGATTATTGGTAACTAAGCTCAACACTAATCATTAAAAAATTACAAACTTATTAAAGCAACAATAACATACCATTACATATTGTATAACAATTGATTCTCATCAAAGTGAATAATACTAGTAATCCCATCATCACAACATCATTTGATTTTTAAGCACCCCTCTAGATGTGATATCTATAATAGAGTAGAACTTTAAGAGAAAACTTAATTTTCAAATTTGAATTTCACTTCTTAAATTTTGAAAAGAAAATTGTATAGACAATGATCAAAAGCAATAACACAAAAACCTTATAAAACATGTCAAAGAGTAAATTGAATCTCCTTAACTTATATCAGAACTAATCAACATTACAAGGATAACTTTCCACCCATATACCACAATAATAACAAGCTTATTTAACACAATTCATTATGCTAAAATGAATGTGTTATCTAAGGAAAAATAATTCTCAAATAGGATTTATTCACATTAGTGTTACTCAAATAAAATGTAAACAATAATCCATTATCCTATTTTCAATTATGGATAGGATATATTTTATTTTTATTCATCAAAAACTCATGGCTATAATTTATATTATAAAGCCTTATCTCAATATCCAAATACTACATATATGAACTTATTCATCCACATAATAATATATTTGTTATTAAGTAATTTTTAAATGATGTGTGTGTGTGTGTGTGTGTGTGTGTGTGTGTGTGTGTGTGTGTGTGTGTGTGTGTGTGTGTGTGTGTGTGTGTGTGTGTGTGTGTGTGTGTGTGTGTGTGTGTGTGTGTGTGTGTGTGTGTGTGTGTCTGTGTGTGTCTGTGTGTGTGTGTGTGTGTGTTTTCATTTAATTTTAAATATAACATCTAAAAATAATATAAAATATTATTTTATTTATTTATAGATATACATATATAATTTAATAATATAATAATATTTTATAGTAAATATATTACTATTTATGAATAAAATAAAATGACATTTTGTCTTTTTTTTGTGTTATATATATAACCCAAACCCTAAAATGGTTTGTGATGGACGGCTAGGTTCAAAGCCTTGACCACGGTCATGGCCAACATTGGGCCTCTACCTAAGGTTTGAGGTGAGTCAGTTAGCCTGTCCTCCTCCCCTCCCTATTATGGGAGGGGGTTGAGATGGCAAAGTTTCCATCTCCTAATAATATAAAACATTTTCTTTTAATTTATTTTTTTTGTTTTTATTTTTATTTTATTTATTTTTAATTAAATAAAATAGACATGAAACCCTCAATATAATATTTTCTAAATAAATTTATTTAAATATATATATGTATGTGTGTGTGTGTGTGTATTATTTTTTATTTCTATTTTGAAAAAAAAATAGGGAACCTATTATGTCAACCAACCCAAAAGGGCAAAATGGAAAAGACCCCAAAAATTTGAAGAGATCTAGGGTTTGTGTTCTTTATTTTCTTTCATTGTATTTCCACATATTCAAATCAAAATACCCAAAAAATAAATGTAGCACATAGCACAGATTAAAACTCCAAATATGGATTAGATTCTCACAATCAAGCAGGTAGGTTTTTAAAGCAAACCATTTTAAAAATACATTCCTTGTTTTCATTCCATATTTAATCTATTTATTATTAAAAAAAAAAAGAATCATGGTGATGGATTTAGAAAGTAGAAATCCCTTCCTTGATTAATGGAAGCTTTCTACTTCCCTTGGTTGCTTCATCCTCCTCCATGCATCTTGCACCTCTCCTTCTTCTCATTCTTTTTTCCTTCACTCTCTTTGAACTGCATTTCTCCCTTGATAAATTTTCTAAAATGACTCATCTCCACTATCTTAACTATTTAATGGAGAAGGCAATGATTATTTATTTATTCTTTTAGTATGTATATTATTTTCTTTTATTTTTTGTAATTAAGGTTTCTAATCTTCTATTTTAATTCATTTATTTGTATATTATTTTATTTTTATATTTTACTTAATTTAATTATTATATTGAAAAATCAAGTAACTGAACATATATTTAATTTATTACAAAACTAGTAAAAATATACATATATAGATAGATAGGTACATATATATGTGTATTTATAATTATGATCCTTTAATTAATACTATTTTAACTTATATTAATATATAAATATGTTTATTCAAATAGTATATTAATACGTATAGATATTGAAATAACAATATTTGATCCAAATTGTGAATAAATATGTACATTTATTTATTTAATTTGCTTAGTTTCATAATATCGTTTTAATATATATATATAATCTTATTTACATCCATTTTTAAATATTACCTAGGCTAGTCACAATAATAATTGTGTTATTATTCTCATTTTAAAAGTAGATTTTGTTGTCGAAACACTTAAATTTTTTCAAGTCAAATAATCAGGACTAACTTAAAATAACATAGCTGCTTGAGGGGTTCAAATAACTATTTGAATTAACATAAATTTGGTCCTATGGATAACCCTATCAAAATTAACTTATCAACATGAAACCCCTAGTAAGGCATAAATATTATATTACAAGATGATATAAATAATTATTAGCATTAAAAACACATAAATCAAGGTGATCCTACATGAGTCAAAACTATTTGGTTCCATGTCACCACAACAAGGTAACCAAAATCAATTCTAACAACTAACCATAAGACATCTCTCTCACACATCATGCACAAGGACACACTTGACATGCCAATATTCCAAATGATGTCACATCATCAAGAAAACATTGTATAAATTGAGAAGTGTATTACCCCCTTTAAAAATGGCATCATCCTCAATGCTTTCAAAATAAAATCATTTAGTAGAATCCACCACATTTCCAAATTGTATTAATCCACTACTGAGCAAACCCTCATGATATTTCAAAACTCATATAGCTATTTTTTAAATGATCATAAAAAATGATAACACCAAAATGTTGTTATCCATACTCTAATATGCCAGAACACAAGTTCTTATTCTAAATAACCATTGTGCCATCTCATGGTACAATAGGTATAATAAAGATAGTGTTCAAACATGAAACCAATGTAATTATTATAATACCACTTAGCTAAGCAATATTGAACCAACTGTTAACTGAAACATACTACCATGTTATTCCTATTGAACAAAATATCATAACTTTGATTAGTTTTCATATATCATATTCATTACCAATTGATATTATGAACTGTCACGATTGTTAAATAAGAGAATAATTATAATCCACCATAAAATAATATCATATCCACTGTACAATAATCAATAATTAAAATGTCTACCAAGTCATATAAGAAAGCATATAATGTTGGAATAATATCAAGAATAATCTAGTGTGTAAAGAATAATAGTCCCCATCAACTACATCATCAATAACATCTCGTT
This sequence comes from Torreya grandis, assembly GCA_037957365.1. NCBI lineage: Eukaryota > Viridiplantae > Streptophyta > Pinopsida > Cupressales > Taxaceae > Torreya > Torreya grandis. Next base: position 308,131 of record JARHVA010002408.1, read on the forward strand.
AAATCTCCTTAGACCTCTCAAAACTAATTAAACTTCCCAAATACGTGGACCTCCCAAAATCTCCTTATTCCCTCCTTAGACCTACCAAATAAATGACCATATATATATATATATATATATATATATATATATATATATATATATATATATATATATATATATATATATATATATATATATATATATATATATACATATACATACCATGTCTGGTGGTTGGAAAAGATGGTATCACAAACATGTCTCACATAGGTTCCCATCGAGATCCAATAGCTTTTTCAAGCTACTTCTCACCCAAATAATGCACATTGCACACGCTACAACATATATATAGAAAACACATGAACTAGCATTGGTCAAAAATTAAAATACCATAATAATTTTAAATAATCAATTTAAGAGTCAATAAATCAATGAAAATAGAAAAATAAATTAAAAAATCATAAATCAAGTTCAAAAGAAGTTGGTGTCAATAAAAAAACAAATCCAAGTCACAATTATCAAGTCATCAAAATTTTAAAAAAAATTAAATTCAGTTTCAAACAAATGTAAACTCATTTACTTCAATTCTAATTAAAAAACTAATAAATGTTCAAAACTCTAAAAGAAAAATTAAATGTAAACTCAAGTTCAAGGATTAGTGTTGGTTCTCAAAGTAAAATTGAATTCATCACATTACAAAACTATGTGGCTAAGGAAGCCACCTAAGGGGAGAAGGAATTAATAAACCTTGATTATCTCATAGAGGTAAGAGAACAAAAATAATTCAACTACCTCCTTGAGGTAGGAGAAACATCACATCATCCTACATATACCTCCCAAAAGAAAAACATGATTTTCTATCATAGGTAATAAAGTAAGACTCGATTACCTTCCAAAGGTAGGAGAAACAAGAACAACAAAAATCCTCCCTATGCCTCCCATTAACAAGTGTTGATGTAACTATGTAGAAATAGACCAAGTATAAACCTCATGCCTGACACCCAATGTCAAAAGTAACCCATGAAATCTATTGGCTATCCCAAAGTCTCTAAATCAGCTGATATACAAGTCTTTCATCAAATAATATGTCATTTTCTATTATTGCATTTAACTCAAATGCTTTTTCTAAAAAACACTATGCCTAATCCTGGTTGTCTTGTTCTAAATTAAATTAATAATATGTTTTGATAACTCTCATTTAATGTCACTAATGCAAATATCTTGGTAGTTATAATACCATAATTGGTTCACAGGGATATATCATTATTCAATCTCAATTAACATTTCCAAAGTAAAGTAACCATATATACTATAAAATTTATACTCACACTTACAACCACTATTCCATGCTAAAATGAACACCCAAGTGAACCTTAATCACAACACAAATGGTCATCTTAAGAGAAAACTAAATAGATTACTAATTCTCTCATAGATACGAAGGTACATTCATTTTTCATAATGAAGAGGGGGACACAAAAGCAATCTATCAAGACCTTAATTGCACACTTACTCTTGAATCACTAGTGGTAACATGTTAGGTTCAAACTACATAATTTGAGGATAGGGTTAGAACTTATAACACTCTTAGTCAAAACTTAAGGTATCTAAACCATATTAGGTGCCATTTGGTTATATAAAAAATAGCATGCACAAAGTTAATAATGAACTAGGGTTAACTAAATTTCATAACTAAAACATAATAGAACAAGGCCTCTTTATAACCTCATGGCTTATACTTAACCAAGACAAACAATAAAATACTAACTTAGAGTTACCATTGCTAATAGTTTGATTTAAAACAATCAAGTTTATTATATTGTTAACTATAAATGCATTCTATTATTAAATTCATACTCACTCGATGAACTAATACATAATCATTAGAAGTATACAAGGAATAGATTAAAGTAGATATTTACCATGCTCAAACATACATACATACAAATTTTCTCCACATATAATTATTTTCTACCAAGGAATAACAAAAATTGATCATAAACATACATTAATGAGACACAAGAGAAATACAGTTTAAAATTGCATCATTTTATTGACTTCAAGGTCTAATAACCCATAGTGGCTAGATACCCATCATAATAACAAGCAAAATAACAAGTGAGTTCTCTCTAATAGGATGCTCCCATCCACCAATTTAATGAATCCTACAACCAAAATTTATTAATTTCTAACATAATTCATGTCATGAAATACGTACATTCTCATTATGTCTTTCCACTTGTATACACATGAACAAAATTTGCAAAATGCATGTAACAGAACACCAAACACTCCAGAGCTTCCAGTGTTTAACCAAACTCTGATACCAAAATGTAATGCCCAAAATTTACATCTTAGATACACATAAAAACCACATCAAATTTTTTTTACACTCCAACAAACACACTAACTCCTATGAATATAAAGACAGTAACACTAATATGGTATACAAACTCAAGCAAATACAAAAACACAACATTGCTACAAAGTTGTGGTCCAATCAGTTATGCTTCAATCTATTACACACATCAAAATGTGCAAAGTGTTAAGTCTCAAATACAACTTGAATCAGTTATTAGTGGTTTAGGTTCCAACATTATAACCCAATATAAATCCCAAATGATGTGAAAGCATGCTCAGATACTTAAAGCTAGACATGTATCAATTCACCTTACAATTTTTCCATGAACCCTACATCTAAAGAGAAATAAATTTTATAGGTGCAACTTCACAAATAACATAGATTCACATCCTATCCTTGGTAACATTCAAAAGTATAAATTTAAGAATAAACATAATCACAAGAATAATTAGGTTGACACTACAGTTAAACAAGTCAAAAATTATTCTAAGGTTATAAATGACATGGCTAAATAGGTTGCAAAATGATGCTAGAATAAATTCCTGGAGAAATGTTTACACTATTATAAGGTAAAGAATAAAATTTGTATGATAAAATAATCTTAATAGAATTATTGTTTTAAAACAAGGGTAAACAATGTAAAAAAAAAAAGAATACGAACCAAACAATACTTAACAACATTTTATGTCGTTCTTGGAAAAATAACAACCAAGATTTAAGGAAGCCTCACTAAAAAAATCAAACTAAGATAAAAACCAAACAAGAAAGGTTATACATGAATATGAAACTCAAAATGAAAGATTATAACTTTCAGATTCAAGAAATATTAAATTGGGCAATTACTACAACACCTTTTCTAGAGCAACTTTGTAGATAAAAACTAGAAACAATATAAAAATTTTGAATAATTTAATTTGGAAAAAGGTCATTAAAAATAACAAATGATAGCAAAAACTAAAACCAAAAGCTATTTATTTGATATGAAGGAAACAATATTTATAAACATCTTTCATTTCTTATAGAGTCAATTTTTAATTATTTAGTATACATCAATTTCAAAGCGCATTCACTGGAAATTCAGCAAGGTAAAAAAGATTTTCCCTGTGAAAGCCTTTTGGAATTGAGGTACAGTTGTGACTCAATTGAGCTAAAAATTAATGTGATAATAAAAACCAATTCTCTTCTCTAGTTATAATTGTGATTGTGACTCAAACACCAAATTAAACCACTTTGTCTATTTTTTAAAATTTGATTTCTGAAGGACAATAATAGGCTAAATTATGCAAAAAAAATTGCCACTAGAAGAACAATTTAGTGAATTATATTCTTTAAGTTTCAAAAATATTTGATTAATTATATTAAGATTACAATTAAATTATTAAGGTCACCTAAGAGGATAGTACCAATGATTATGTTTGAGAAAGTGAAATATTTGCGTACGATTTTATTATTTAATAATGAATTATATTTTAGTTTGTTTGACACAAGATTTGTTTATATAACTTTTTGGATTGGTTTATTTATTAAGTGTTTCAAAGTTTAATAAAATCAATGCAAGTTAATATATTCGATGTTAATCCTTTTTGGATAGTTAAATTCTCCATTGATCCATAATAAACTATGAGAATATAATAAGCCTAAATCTATATTCTTAGAGTTATTGTTAGTTTTAGTTATCAATTTGTGTCCTTATGATTAAAGGAGCTTGTATTACATAAATGAGTTGATATAAATCTATGGATTTATAAATTTAACCCTACATAAGGACGTTATTTTTAGAATGACATGACATCATGATAAAACTAATATTTTATAAGATTTGAAAGACTATTAATTTATGTATAACAAAGAATTTTTTAATTGTAAAATAAGATCCATTGATTTTATTTCAATAACTAAGTGATAACATTACAAATATATAAAATACTCTAACTACATACACCACTACATGTATAAACTTAAACTTTACATCAGGTATTTACAAACCATCTAAATCAAATCCCCACTATGATTTTAGATTACAAATACCTCTTCACAAATCATGGAATAAGAAATAAGACATTTCAATAATCTCATTTACACATTAACTTTTACAACACAAAATATATTAAATTCTTGTATTCTAATTGCTACTTGTATTCATCAACCTGCACTATGAAATAGTCAATAAAGGGTTCATCTTACATTGAGCAAGAGACTTCTCCCTCCTAAATACTTTATTTTCTAAATTAATAAACATAGTAAAAAAATGAATTTAGTAACCAAACAAAACTTACATGCAACAATTTGAAAATAAACCCAACCATTGGAATACACATTACACTTCAACATCAAAATGATACCAGGCTTATTGGTAACCAAGTTCAACACCAATCATTACAAAATTACAATCTTATTATTCAAGCAACAATAACATACCATTAAAGATTGTATAACCATTGATCCTCATCAGATTTAAATACTAGCAATCCCATCACCACAACACTATTTGATTTCTAAGCACCCATCTAGATGTGATATCTATAACAGAATAGACCTTTAAGAGGAAACTTAATTTTTAAATTTGAATTTCACTTCACAAATTTCAGAAATAAAACCATATAGACAAGGATCAAAAGCAATAACACAAAAACATTATAAAACATGTCAAAGAGTAACTGAATTTCCCTAGCTCATGTCAGAACTAATCAACATTACAGGGATAACTTTCTACCCATATACCACAATAATAACAAGTTTATTTAACATAATTAATTACACCAAAATGAAGGTGTTATCTAAGGCAAAATAACCCTTTAATAAGATTTATTCATATTACTGTTACTCAAGTAAAATGTAAACAATAATAGACTATCCTATTTTTAGTTAAGGATAGGATATATTTTATTTCTTTTCATTGGGAACTAGTGGCTAAAATTTATATTATAAATCCTTAACTCGATATCCAAATACCACATATATAAACTTATACATCTACATAATAATATATTTATTCTTAATTAAAGTTTTAAATGAAATATATATAGATAGATAGATATTTCATTTAATATTAAATATAACATCATCTAAAAATAATATAAAATATTATTTTATTTATTTATAGATACAAATTTATAATTTAATAATATAATAGTATTTCATATTAAATATATTATTATTTATGAATAAAATAAAATAATATTTTATATTTTTTTGTTATGTGTGTGTATATATATATATATTAAATAATCCAAATCTTAAAAGGGTTGGCAACCGGCGATTAACAACCCATGGCCAATGACTAGGATCAAAGTCCTGGTTGTGACCATGGCTGACAGTTGGGCCTCTACTCAGAGTTGGGGGTGTAGACACCTAAAATTGTCCACCAATGGCTTTATACCATACTTTAGACCGATTCTTACCAACCTTTGTAAATTAAGCCTAAAAATCACTAAACATCTCAAATTTGGCTTCATAACATCAAATTTGGCCTATAAACCAATTAAATGGGGCAAGTGCACACATGAAATAAATCAAATCTTGTAAAATGCTAAAAAGCCTAAACAAAATTAATTAAAATATAAAACTAAATTAAATGCCTAATTGCATTATCCATGATCAATTAATGAATTATCAAAAAAGGAAATTCAAAAATTAAAAATATCCTAAGAATTCATAATTACCTTTTTATGAGTTGTCAAATATCTTAAAATAACTCAACATGCCTATTCATTTCTAATCATGGGATTTTGACACCTTTTATCTCTACTAGGGTTAATTAACTCACTAACTTTAGGTTTGAACCCATTCCAAACTCTAACTACACTCTAACTCACCTTGGGTTGGGGTTAGTTTCTAAACCTATATATACAAGCATTTGCCTCTTCATTTAGGGAGCTTAGAACATACTAAAGATATAATGTGGGATTTGGTGCATAATTCAAAGTCATAGTGTTATAATTCCAAAATCACAAGCCAATCCATCAAGCTACATCAAGCAAACATAAGCAAATAATGGTGCCAAGGAGACAAGGAGTCGCATAACTCCATTTGTCAAATACTTTTTGAGCACAAATCGAGCAAGTGAAATGAACACATCATTTAGAGCATTCAAGGAAGGTAAGAGATATTGTTTCTTTTATATTTTAGTTAAGTTTTATCATTTTTTGTTTGTTCACTAAACTCCCCTATGATCTATGCAAGTAAGTGTTATGCATGTTATTGTGTTTTTATTCAAGTTTTCTTACTTGTTCTAACACATGATCTAATCACCCTTATTGGATTATTTGATCATAAATGGTACCATTCAATAATAATTATGTCTAATCATTATGTGTCGAGTACAAGATTAAACAATATTTTTCCATGGCATATTACCCTCAAAGTAACATCTAGGTAGAAGCATCAAATAAAACCATTGTCAATATCTTTAAAAATATTGTAAATGATGCCAACTATGATTGTCACCTCCAAATATTTTGTGCCCTCTGGGCATACCATACCAATCACCACACTCCCATAAGAGCTACTCCATACTCACTTATTTATGGCATTGAATCCATTCTTCCCATTAAGGTTGAGTTGCCTTCATTACGCATCTTTTTAAAGCATGTCCTAGACAATGAAGACTATCGAGTATCTCACCTACAAGATTTGGATTTACTTGATGATAAACACATGGCCACAGTAAATAACCTTCAAGTATACTGTAACTAACTCTGTGGCCACTATAATTAGCATGTGAAACACAAAGAATTTGAGCTTGGTGATCTTGTTCTTAAAGAGAACCAAAAGAATACAACGATCGAGAAAAAACATAAAGGCAAGTTCAAACCCAATGGGGTAGGTCCTTTCATCATTGTTGAAATCTATGGCACTGGAGCATATACACTCGCTACATCAGACGAGGATGAACTTGATGAGCTAATGAAAATTATACACCTCAAGTGTTACTTTACCTGAGTGACTGGGTGTATTATCTATGAGGATCATTTCAAGTTATACCATATTATCAACTTTATTCTTTGTACCATACCATTATACAATTTTATCATTCTATCACTTTGTTAGAATTAGCTATAGGATCTAATGAATCTAATAGAAAGCATAAATAAGAGATAAAATAGTAATAGTAATAAACAATAATTATATATCTGAGATAATAACAAAAATGAATAAATAACTCAAATATGATTAATTACTCTAATAATTTAATATTAATCTGATATGAAATACATAAATATACATTGCTTATATAGAGCAAGGCATGCATGATAAAGATTAGAGAACTCACACAACACATGTAGTTCAACTGATATATGTCTACATGAGTAGTGGAGTGCAACTCCACACTAACAAAATAGGTGTCTAACTTATGTAAATGATCAACACAAGTTGACTATTAGTTAAACAATCTTATCCTATCTTACCCTAAATAGTGAAGTGGAACTCCACTATAATAAGATAAGTGTCTAAATTAACTACTAGCTAAGCAAGCTTATCTTATCTGATGCAAATTATTAATAAACATAATAAACTAATTACAATAAGTAATTAGTGCATCAAAATACTAAATAATAAATACAAGTAAATACAATAAAGAAAATAAATGCACCAACACCCCCCCATAAGTGAAGCTTAGGTAGGTCTATGCATATAAGAGTCCTAAAAATGTGTAGCCATATTAGGTACTTTATACAAATACATGAGGAAAAGAGAAAACCTAAAGGAAAAAAAATCCTTAAAATGTAGATCTAGGAGGCACCCCTGAAGAACTAATGTCCCCTAAAGAACTAATGCCTCGCACCCCTAAAAGAGATCACAAATGAAGATACTTGCTCTTAGTGAAAGGTTTGGTGAAAATATCTACAATCTACTCTTCCATAGGATAATATTGAAGATCAATGTTCTCTACCTGAATTAGCTCCTTTAAAAAGTACATATGGATCTCTATGTGTTTGGTTCTCTGATGATGAATGAGATTCTTTGATATTTGGATAGTGCTTTGGTTGTCACAATAGATGATTGATGGATTCCAAAATAGAACACCAAGCTCAATGAGAACATTTTGAATCTAAATAGCCTTAGTAGTGGCATTAATAGTGCCATGATACTTAGCCTCTATAGATGAAAGATCAATAGTATTTTGTTTTTTACTCTGCCAAAAAATAGGGTCAGATCTAAAGTGAAAGTTATAACCAGAAGTGGACTTACGATCATCATAATCACTAGCCCAATCAAAATATGTGAATCCCAAGTATAAACCTTTACCTATTATATAGTGAATCATGTATCTGATAGTCCCATAAATTTAGCTCAAAATGTGCTTGGTATCTCTCCAATGAAGCTCATGTGGTGTCTGCATAAAGTGTGAAACCATGCCAACTACATATGAAATGTTGGGTCATGTATGAGTCAGATATATGAGGCTACCTACAAGCTAGTGATATAATGTGACATTAGCCAAGGGAGTGGAATAATCAACCTCAAGTCTAACTCTAGATAAGAAAGGAGTCGATGTACACCTACAATCAGCCATGTGAAACTGAGCTAACAAGTCCATAGCATACTTGGGTTGTGAAAGTATAATCCTAAAAGAAGATTATGCTTTCTGAATCCTAAGAAAATAATGCAATAATCCCATGTCTATCATCTAAAACCTATCATAAAGTCCAATATTAACACTGTTGATGATGGATGTTATGCTTCCTATAATAATGAGATCATCAACATGGAGTACCAAGTACAATAATGAATTCTCCTACCATAGAATGTAGACATTTAGATCCAAGTGACATCTCAAGAACCCAACTGAGAGAAGAAATGTGTCCATCTTATAATACCAAGCCCTAAAGTCTTATTTTAGACCATAGAAAGACTTCTTCAAGTAGCATACCAGTGAAGAATCTTGAATGAACCCCTGTGGCTGCTTCATATAAATCTCTTCATGAAGATCCCCATGAAGAAATGTGCTTTTCACATCCATCTAATGTACAGCCCAACCATGAACTACACTAATAACAAGTATCAAGTGAATAGAATTCATCTTAGTAATAGATGCAAAGGTTTCTATATAGTCAATGCCTTCTACTTGGGAAAAACCTTTGGCCACTAAGCGTGCTTTATACTTATCAATATTTCCATATGCTACAAACTTAGTTCAATATATCCACCTACATCATAATAATTTTCTTCCCTTAATAAGAGGAATGATCCCAAGTGTTGTTCCTAATCAATTAGTCATACTCTTCTTCCATCATTAAATCCCACTCAACTATCCCTGTGACTTCTTGAAAAGACTATGGATCAAAAGTTATGGCAATGTAGGAATGTGGAAGATCATGTTGTGATCATGTTCTCCTTCTATCTAATGGATCCCAACAAGAGGGTCTACATTTTCCAAAGTATATCTAGCCCACAAATGCATCAATGAGTGAGGATCTAGAGGAGAAGGAAGAGGAACATATCCTGCTAAACCCTGTTGGGGAGGTATTACCTCATCATCCCTGTGAGTAGGAGTATCATCATCACTACTATTTGATTCTTCTAAGGAAGAAGAATGAGAAATTTTAGAATATAATTATGAAGTACTTTCTTCAAAGTAAACACTTCTTTCTATAATAAGCTTATGTGTATCTAGATCAATGAGTCAATATCCCTTAACACCATTAAGATATCCCACAAATATGCAAGTTTGGCTTTGTTTTCTAAAGCATGACGCTTGTCTGAAGGTATGTGAGCCCATGCTAGACTACTGAAGACTCTTAAATAATGCACATCTAGCTCCCTATTACACCAAGCTTCAATAGGTGTTATCCCCTTTAAATCTTTGTGTGGAACTATATTCTATATATATGTAGCACAATCAATTATTTTTACCCAGTACTCAGGTACTAATGATTTTGCATGAATCATACAACTTAAAATCTCTTTTAAGAATATATTCTTCCTTTCTGCTACACCTTTCTACTGAGGTGTGTATGCAACTAAATGTTGAATATCAATTCCTCCAAGAGCATAAAATTATTCAAACTTGTTGTTCACATATTCCCTCCCATTATCTATGTGGAGAATCTTGACTTTCTTCCTAGATCATTTCTCTGCTAGAGCTTTGAACTCTAGAAATATATCAAATACTTCACTCTTGAGTTTCAAAAACTAAACCCAAGTATATCTGGAATATTCATCAATAAATGTGAGAACATAGTGGGTTTTACAAAAAGACAAAGTAGGTAATGGAACCACTAAATCACTATAAACAAGTTCAAGGACTTGTGTAGCCCTCCAAGCCTTCCCTTTATCAAACTTATCCTTTGGATGTTTTCCTAAGGCATAACCATGACATACACCCCTTGAAAACTAAATTTGTGGAAGTCATGTAACCATCTCCTACTGACTAAGTTGTTTTAAATAGTAGTAGTTTAGATGACCAAACCGCTCATGCCATAACTTGCTTATTGAATCAATGTGTGAGAGAAAAGCTGTAGAGGAAGAATAAGGCACAAAGTAGGAGAATGAATAAAGTTAATTATTTTTGTTGACTTTTCCCACTATAACTAAGGTATTATCCTCTAATTTTTTGATTGATACAAAATTAGGTGTGAACTCAACTTTCCTACCACTATCAAAGTGAGTGATTTAGTAGACAAAAAGAAGGTTAGTTGATAACTCTATCACATAGAGGACATCCTCAAATACACCACTATCAACATTAATTATACCTTTTCCTATAACATCTACCTTAGAATCATCACCTATGAGAATATGAGGCAAGGAACTTGGTTCTAATCTAGAAAATTATTCTTGATCAGAACCCATATGGTTTGAAACACCTGAGTCAATGACCCATGACTTGGGAGAATTTGCCAGTGTAACTAGTGCCATAGCTTTCCCTTTCCCTAAATTTAAAGGAGTGAAAAAATCCTTTGAAGAGGATTGATTGATGTTATTATTTTTGAGAAGACCCTTAAGTTCATCAATATCTTTCTTCCAATAATATTGTTCACTATGAAACCCCTTTTTGTAATAATGGCAAGGAGTGCCAAGCCTTTTTTGTGAATCCCCTTTCTTATTAGTGGATTTATAATCTCCTTGTGAGGAAGATTGTTGCCCTTTATTCTTATCTTTCTGTTACTTATTCTAATTATTATACTTCTTTTTACTTGAACCTATAGTTGATTCTAATGTTGAAACTTGCTTATGTTGAGGTTGACTTGCAACTAGTGCTTGAGATTTGGATGACTTGATTAGACCCATAGTTATTAACTTTTTTTTTTAGCCATTATAATCTCAAAGAATACCTCAAAGGTGGACATTTGATAAGATGTGCCCAATGTGAGCTGATGAGTCTGAAAGCTAGAGACAAAGGATGAATATTTAGGACCTAATTTAAGGCACTGAAAATCAATTGAATATCTTTTTTAACAGTTTTACATTCAAAAAGTTGTGCTCTAAGATCTATAACTTTAGTGATGTAGTCTTGTATTATAGCATAATTTTTAAGATCCAAACTAATGAGTTTTTTGTCAATTTGGTAACCACGAACCTCATCTATTTTTCCAAACAATGATGCTAATTTATCCCAAGCCTCTTTTAGAGTTGTACATTTTTCAAGATAGAAATTCAAATCTAAAGACATGTAAGACCGAATGCATCTAATTACTTTAGTAGTTTTAAAGAGAAAGTGTTTTAACTCTTTTACATCAATAGGTGGAGTAAGAAGAGTTATTAAATAAGGCGTATATCCTAGCATCATTAATGTATTCCAAGTATTCTATTTCCATGTATTATAGTTTCATATTGTTAATAGTGGGAACTTAGGATTCTCTATGATGCAATCAAAAATAAATTGTCACAAAATAGAAATCAAAGTATACAACACACCACAAAACCCGCCTAAATTACCTAGTTTTATCCCACTCACAAATTATTTTTGGCACTTTACAATTGAGTGCAATTACAAGGTTGGATTATAATTTTTATAGTTTACAAAAATCTCATTTAGGCCCTCTAGTCTAAAAGTACAAAAAATATGCACTTTATTAAAAAAAATTACACCAATGTATTTTGTTCAAAAAAATATTAACTTTCTAAAAAAATAGGACCTCAATTAGAAGTCATATGTGAAATTTATAAGCCTCTGAAGTTGAAAAAATAAGGATGAGTAAGAGCTACTATATAAAAATCTAAATTCTAGAAAAATTTGAAAAACACTAAAAGTACAACAGTGAAGAGCACAAAATTTTAAGCTATTTCAAAAATTAGTTCACTCAAAAATACCTCCTGGTGTTTAAATGGTAGGCATCTGATGTTTCCCTTTCAAATACATTTGTTGATCCATGAGGCTTGCCAAAAAAAATGATCTGCACAGTTTGTACGGTCCGTACAGTCGTACCTGGGAGTAAAAAAAATTGTCTTATGGCGTGACTGTGTCCAAATTAGATAAATTTTATATGGATATGTAGGTTTTGACATCTTCTGAATGCAACCATGAGGTCTATTTTTCTCAAAAATGAATTAATTTTTAGGTACCATCTGGATTTGAGCATGGTGCTTCTAGATCAAACCCTTGCCAATGTCACCTCCTATGCCCAATTTCGATAAAATTATAGATGATTTTGACTATCTAGAGCACTCTAAACTCAATGGTGAGATAAAAATTTCTATACAAAGCTCTAATTTGTATTTGTATACAAAATCAAAAAATCAATCCTATATCTAGATATTTTTCTCTTGAATATTTAGCAATCTATAGATTTAAGATAGCTTTGGTACTATGTTAGAATTAGCTACAGGATTTAATGAATCTAATAGAAAGCATAAATAAGAGATAAAATAGTAATAGTAATAAAGAATAATTTTATATCTAAGATAATAATAGAAATAAAAAAATAACTCAAATATGATGAATTACTCTAATAATTCAATATTAATCTAATATGGAATACATAAATAGTCATTGTTTATATAGAGCAAGGCATGCATGATAAAGATCAGGGAACTCACACAACACGTATAGTTCAACTGATATCTATCTACATGAATAGTGGAGTGCAACTCCACACTAACAAGATAGGTGTCCAATTTGTGTAAATGATCAACATAAGTTGACTATTAGTTAAACAATCTTATCTTATTTTACCTTGAATAGTGGAGTAGAACTCCACTGTAACAAGATAAGTGTCTAAGTTAACTACTAGCTAAGCAAGCTTATCTTATCTGGTATAAATTATTAATAAACATAATAAACTAATTACAATAAGTAATTGTCAGGAATCTAGAACAACAAACATGCTCTGATACCACTTGTCAAGATCTAAGAAGCATAATTGATTACCAAGTACAAGCAACTAAACATGCAAAATTTAACCAGAATCACAAGTAACTAGAATTTAGAAATAACACAGAATATGAGAGACAATACCCAATTGTATTAATACTCTTCCAGAAGGAAATACAACAAAGAAGATGCCACAGTCTTCTTCCTTACACACCTCTAGGGCTCCCACACCTCTAGGGCATAAATAGTAAATCTCTTCAAGAGCTCACTCTCTCTCTTACGGTCCCAACACACAACTCAAACACAGAGTTGGTGTTCACCTCCAACCAGTTAGTATCACTACTGCCAGTACCACCAGTCAATATCACTACTACCAGTACACAAGTGCTCCATGATCGAGTACACACCGTACTCTAAGTAGATCTCACCTGATCTTGCTCCTTGATATGTTGTTGTCACCTTTGATCTTGCTACCCTTTAGATCTCCTTTGACCTCGCACACACACACACACACCTACAAATAAATGATCTTACTTACCACATGTAGATCTCCAAACATGGCCTTACACACCTACCAACCAGGATCCTACACACCTGAAGAACCCTTCTGATTCTCCAAACCAGCACCCATGTGGATCTTCTACCAAAACTTGCATAACCTGCAGCTCTACCTGATCATACACACTCAGCACCCCTGTGGAACTAGGAGGAACACACCTTGTTCTCTTCCCTCTGAAGGAGCTAACCTTGCTCAACTCAACTAGCACACTTTACAATACAGCCCATGAGTCTCTTAAATAGATCTCATGCAAATAATAATTAGACATCCAATTACAATAATTAAATCCACAGCTCCAAGGCTAAAATTAGCCTTTAACATGCAAACAACCAGTTCGTTAACAAACTATTTGTGAAACTCATAGTTTGAAATCGCACAAGTGACCGATGTCGGTCCCTGTCTGGCTAGAGATGACTGACATCGGCCGATCCCTGACTGATGTCAGTTGCTCTACTCATTGGATATGAATGACATTGGTTGATCAGACTAACGTCAGTTTCTCTGCAACTCAGCAACCTCTCAACAACCTCCTCCATGTCTGCATCAGTGAAGCTTTTAGCTCCACAACCTAACAATCTCCCACTTGGAGATAAATAGATGCACTATACATATACCTATACACCGTCTAATTTGTTTCCTGGCTTGTATCCCTCTTCAAGCTCAATCCTAAAGACCAACCACCACACATCATGTGGTGCAACACCTATCATCCAAGTAACCTGCCAAATCTGAAGTACTTGACCCTGCATAGTATGAATCCCTGCTGCTAGTCCCTCTCAGATACCTGAGAACCCACTGAACCGCTTTCTAGTGCTTTCTTCTCAGATTGACTACAAACTTTCTAACAGCGCACACTACTTGGGTAAACTCAAGGAGTACACATGTACTCAACCTCATCATGTGATTGGGGACCCTGTTCTATGAACTGTCCATCCATAGGTGCACTTGTTGTACTGCATCCTGCAATACCTTCACACAATCATCCTATGACAACATCAACATGTGATCTCCTTGTCTCTAGGATTACTCATGCCAAAGAATTTCACTCCTCCAAATTCTTCATGACACACCTCTAAACTAACTTTACCTTTAGCTTAGAAAAATCCTTGCATGTGTGACCATGCATCAAACAAACACACAACATACAGTAATAGGATAATGTAGCTATCATCATCCACCTGGTAAAGAAACCATAGTAGTTATAATGACATTGACTAAAGCCATGCTTTATCATCCACCTGTCAAACATGTACCACTGTCTTGGAGCTTCCTCAAGACCATATGACCTAGACTTTCATCTCATGTGTGCATTCTCTCTATTCTTTAACCAAGGAATCCATTCGTCTTTTAGTGCTTTCATACCAGCTGACAACTCTACCAAATCTCCCATTTGGTTTTGCATCCTAGGAATCAAATTCCTCATTCATGCCATGCTCCCACTGTATCCTGGATCCTTCCTGCTCTATAGTGAGCAACGAGTATAAAGAAGAGGAATAACGAATTTGAGGCTTACTTACCCTTTCAGTCCTCTATATGGGCGTTTGAGACTCCTTGATAGCTTGTTGTCTGCCCAAAATTTGTTTCAGTGACTGACCTCGATTACCACACAGTCTGCATTTAACCGACATTAGTTCCATGTAACTATCCAGGTCACTGACGTTGGTTATCCTACTGACATCAGTCTCCACCTGCTTGACACCACCGACTCCTCTGGTCTGCACATGACTGACATCAGTACCTATCTGTTCAATGTCGGTTCCTCTTGATCGATGCCGGTACTTATGTTCACTTGTGAGTGATGACTTTTTACTCGCGAGCTTTCTTTGAATCATACCCATGTCCAAACTACCCTACTCAAAAGTATCCAGCCCCATTTGTTGATCTTTGTCTGTCATCTCCTCCAAGAACACCAAGGCTTTCTAGTTCTTAAGTTTGTCAAAGACATCTGAATTTCTCTTAAGAACATGCATCTCCTTCTTACTCATGTGACCAAGCCTACAAAGCCACGTCTTCACAATAGAAGAAGAATCAGTAATACAAGCAAGTAGATAAAGAGTACCTGCTTTCTTACCACTTGCTAATTCAAGTGCATCCACTGTGAGAGTTTCTGTGCATCTCTCATCACCCAAATTTTCTAAAGCAATTAGCCACATCTTCAAGACTGGGACCTGCATAACCTCCTTCAACACCCATGTGTTGGTTGTCTGCAATTTCAGCCACACTTCCCCTTTGCCAATACTTTGACAAGGCTCACCAACCCCTCTAATTGGGGCTACATGGAAAGAGGCAACAGAATCTATAAACCAAAATTCTACTTTATCCAAGGAACATCCCAGAGCATCCTATGCAACAACACCTGCAACATCTACTTTTTTAGTTCCTTCATGTTGATCTCCTACCAACCAGCAATCTTTCTTTACCTGCTCTTTCTTTCCATAACACCGTAATTGACCATTTGTGCTTTTCAATTCATCCATTCTTAGTGTACTTTCTTCTACCATTGCTATACTCCCACTCAATCAGAAACCCCTGAGAGTGACTTGTAATCAAACACAAACCCTGCTCCCTACAACCTTAGCTCTGATACCACTTGTCAGGAATCTAGAATAACAAACATGCTCTGATACCACTTGTCAGGATCTAGGAAGGACAATTGATTACCAAGTACAAGCAACTCAACATGCAAAATTTAACCAGAATCATAAGTAACTAGAATTTAGAAATAACACAGAATATGAGAGACAATACTCAATTGTATTAATACTCTTCCAGAAGGAAATACAATAAAGAAGATGCCATAGTCTTCTTCCTTACACACCTCTAGGGCTCCCACACCTCTAGGGCATAAACAGTAAATCTCTTCAAGAGCTCACTCTCTCTCTTACGGTCCCAACACACAACTCAAACACAAAGTTGGTGTTCACCTCCAACCAATCAGTATCACTACTGCCAGTACCACCAGTCAGTATCACTAATACCAGTACACAAGTACTCCACGTACTCTACGATTGAGTACACATCATACTCCAAGTAGATCTCACCTAATCTTGCTCCTTGATATGTTGTTGTCACCTTTGATCTTGCTACCCTAAAAATCTCCTTTGACCTCACACATACACACACCTACAAATCAATGATCTTAATTACCACATGTAGATCTCCAAACGTGGCCTTGCACACCTGTCGACCAAGATCCTACACACCTAAAGAACCCTTTTGATTCTCCAAACCAGCACCCTTGTGGATCTTCTACCAGAACTTGCACAACCTATAGCTCTACCTGATCATACACACTTGACACCCTAGTGGAACTAGGAGGAACACACCTTGCTCTCTTCCCTCTGAAGGAGCTAACCTTGCTCAACTCAACTAGCACACTTTACAACAGCCCATGAGTCTCTTAAATAGATCTCATGCAAACAATAATTAGACATCTAATTACAATAATTAGATCCATAGCTCTAAGGCTAAAATTAGCCTTTAACACACAAATAATTGGTTCATTAACAAACTATCCGTGAAACTTGTAGTTCAGAACCACACAGGCGATCGACGTCGGTCCATGTCTGGCTAGAGATGACCGATGTTAGTCGATCCCTGACCGATGTTGATTGCTCTGCTTATTGGATATGACCGACGTCGATTGATCAGACCGACGTCAGTTTCTCTACAACTCAACAACCTCTCAACAACCTCCTCCATGTCTGGATCAGTGAAGCTTTTAGCTCCACAACCTAATAGTAATTACTGTACCAAAATAATAAATAATAAATATAATTAAATGCAATAAATCAAATAAATGCACCAACAAGTTATACCATATTATCAACTTTCTTCTTTGTATCATACCATTCTACCATTTTATCACTTTGTCATTCCATCATTCCATTCTACTATACCTTTTCTATTGACCAAGTTGTTTTGACCCTCCCTATCAAGCCTATTTGACCTTAGTTTCATTACATTGGTTTCACTTTTAGCACAAATATTCATATCAGTTTTAGTAATTGTTTCAAGTATCCCAAAAAAAATAGTATGACAATGGTTTGGTAGGTGCATCCTTCATTTCTTATTCTATTATCTATACCAAGTGTGCCTGATTATAACTACCTATGGGCAAATTAGTGTCTCACCGTATTGCTACTAATTATAACCACTTGTGGGTAAATTAGTATTATTGGCCTATGTCATTATTTTCTAGTTATAACCACATATGGGTAAACTAGGGGAAACACTTGTTTATCATGCCTTGATGTACCACCTTGTCATTCCTATGTCATACTATGTTATTATGCCAACTATGTCTATTTTATTTGAATTGGCTACTACACTAGTCAGATTCTTCTACTATAAAGTGGAACTATATTGACTTGAGGTCCTATTCTAGGACTATGTAGGCAACACTTGATACTTGTTGAGGTCAGATCGATCACTCTTTAGCTATTTTCTTGTCATTTTATGAGAAATTTTATTTTGAATGCTCTCACCATTTTATGAGCTTGGACCATTTACTATCTCATCATTCTCGATCAAGTTGAGATGCTCTCAAAATTTCAAAAACATTTGAAAATCGATTTAGAAAAACCAAAAACATTGACCACTTATTTGCCTTAAATATTATGGGAAACCTTATTAAGTCATAGTAAACCACTTGTCATTTTAGTTTCCCCATCCTTATTGGCCCTCTTTTCCCATGCATTTTCCATTTTTTAAGACCATTCTCAAATTCTTCTATAGCATTCACATGCTTTCTTTCTCATCATTTTCTTTTATCTTATTTCTTAGGAGAACTACATTTGGCTTAAAGTTTATGTTGGATATTACATCCATGGAACTATGTAGGTAGTGTCCACTTGTCTAATGCATCTAGAGATATCTTGGTCACCCCCTTATTTTTCTTCTATTCCCCCACTTTATTTGTTTATTAAGTTTTCTCCTATTTTCTAGGGGCAATGTTCATTATTTTTTGTGTCATGTTATTTGTACTAACATTATCATTAACCATTGTTTGTTTATTGTTTCTCTTTGTTTTGTTTGGTATTTTTTTTGTTTGTTTATTTTTTTGCATATTTGTTTATTTTCATGTTGTGCCTTGATTCAAAGTATGTGAATTCATTGGGTGATTCCTTGTGCACTATTATTGAATCCATCCATATTTAGGCATTAACATTATCATCATGATTTTTATCATTGGTGCATTATTTTTAATTTAATATTAGATCAAGAATTAGTCCTTATGCATATTTCATCCAAGTCCTCATGGTGTTCTATCATGATGCCTACCATCACTTGCAAAATTAAAAATCAACTTCAGGGAGTCTACATGGCAATGCAGTAATGATATCTCCTTGGCACCAGCACCAGCAACATTATTCATCTTATCCAAATCATATCCTATATAGAGTAATTAAACATCAAAATAATTTTAGCCTTTGTTAGTTTAGATGAGCATCTCCCTACTAACAGGTTTCCCAAATTCATCTTTATTCTCTATCCTACTTTTCCATCATCATGTTTGTCATAATCGAGGTATAATGATTATAACCATATTTGGACAAATCATTAACTTTCTTCTACCAAATTGGGGCATGATTTTATCCTACCAATAATTATAACTACCTATGGGAAAATAATTGTCCCTTTAACTGATTATAACCACCTTTGGGCAAATCAATCTCTTGTTACCCTAAGCCTTTTTCGGTGATTATAACTGTCTTTGGGCAAATCATCAACTTTTTTAATCTTACATATGTCGATGATTATAACCACCTATGGGTAAATCATCCTATTTTTTTGCCCTAACTAAGGCATCTCTATATGCCACTAATTATAACCACCTATGGGCAAATCAGTCCCTTTCACCCTCACTTCATCTATTTGGTCCACTCATCTCCTTATTTTAGGGGGACTGTTTATTGATCCCTTTGCCAACCTCTCCCTTGAGGGGGCACCTATATTTCATCCATTATCATTGAAGTTGTAAGTATATAGGACTTGTTCAATTTTTGAGAAGATGTTACTGTACTTATAGCTTGAAATGCCTTCCCAAAAAGGGGTAAACTATTGACACCTAAAACTAGCCACTAATGGTTTCATACCATATTTTAGACTGATTCTTACCAACCTTTACAAATTAAGCCTAAAAATCACTAAACATCTCAAATTTGGCTTCATAACATGTTATTTGGCTTATAAAATGATTAAATGGGGTAAGTGCACACATGAATTAAATCAAATCTTACAAAATACTAAAAAGCCTAAACAAAATTAATTAAAATATAAAACCAAATTAAATGTCTAATTGAATTATCCATGAACAATTAATGAATTATCAAAAAGGGAAATTCAAAAAATAATTAATAACCTAAGAATTCATAATAACCTTTTTGTGAGTTGTCAAATATCTTAACATGTCTATGCATTGCTAATCATGGGGTTTTGACATCTTTTCACTCTATTGGGGTTAATTAAATCACTAATATTAGGTTTGAACCCATTCCAATCTCTAACTACACTCTAAGTCACCTTGGGTTGGGGTTAGTTTCTAAACCTATAAATACAAGCATTTGTTTTGTATAAAAGTAGGTATTTCAATCATGGGCCCAATCAGGCACTTATCTAGTTGTCTAGGTTAGATTAGACTTGTTCCAATAGGGTGCAAGCCTTAACTAATCCTATGGTGCTCAACATTTGACAATCAATTGCATTGGAATCACTTCACATAAGGTACAAGACTTATGTTCTCACCCAAAATGCAGTAGAGAATGTACCAAGATCTGTGTTAGGTTAGTTATGCCATGGTGCAATTGTATCCTTTAGAGCCTTTGGTTAGTGCAATGATGGTGGTGCATTCATGGGTGTAAGCCTTTGGTAACCTTGGCTTAATGTCATTTAGGTGCTTTAGGGGCAAATAGGTATCTAGTTGAGGGACTTAGATGTAAGTTTGTGCTTAGGCATAGGTATCATTGTGAGGCAAGGGTCTTACCCATAATTAGAGAATTTCCTATATTGGGTGTAAGGGTCCTCATGAGCTACAGGCACACCATAGATGAGTTAGGTTAGAGGCTTGCAAGAGCTCAACAAACATACTACAGACTTAAGCATTCAATCCATTAAACATTACATAAAGCCTTCATCATTAACAAGTTTAATGACAATACATCTGTATTACTAGGAGCTAAGTAAATGCTCATTTTGAGATACTAAAGGCCTAGAGGCTCACACACGAACTTGGGCATTATAATGGGGAGAAAATAAAGGATTATCAAACTATATCTAAATTCTAATCATCAATAAAAACATCTAAAACCAATCCACCAAGGCTTCACTACTCCAATCTTCTCCTCTTTGTTAAGTGGACTTTACTTGATTTTATAGTACTTCATAGCATCTTAGTGGCATAGGGAATGGATCACATTTATTGTTGAAATAATACTAGAGATACACATTCCATTGGCTCCACTACATTGCCTTTAATGAGATGTAACTATCCTATGTGCCCACTTCCTAATGAATATTGAGCCAAAAAGGAGTTAGTTGGTTGTCAGCTAGCATCACAAGATGACAAAATAACAATCATGAAAACTGATTACCTCATGCTCAAGTATTTGTTGTGTTGGCATGGATCCTATACTTAGATGGATTTAAGGCCTAACATTACCCTATAAAAAATTGTTATTCCATCCTTGATAATATTCCAACACCTTAGGTACATAAAAATTAGGCACATGCTCATTTAGTTTCACTCTAAAGTCCTCAAAACCCTAGATTATAAGCTTGATTTCATCTATGGTATTATCTACTTCGATTAAGGCACCACTGAGGGTGAGCATGTTAGTTTTCTCCAACTCTTTCCTAAAGGCCTGTAACCTTTCTTTCACCTTTGTTACACCTTCATTAAGGATTTTGCCTTGCTTTTAAGCCTTTATTTATAATATGTGGAAGATTTCTTCCAGTTCCTACTCTTGGGTCTTTATTTGGACACTTAAAGTGTTGACCTATGCCATTATCTGAGTGCACTTGGCCCTGATCATAATGTATGCATGTGCTATCAGTGGTTTCTTCTACCCTTTTGCATTTTTGAGGTGCATCTTATTGATTGATGCATGGGTGAAGAAGTTGTAAAATATTTCATCAGCCACTTCTACACCCTCTTTAAACTTTGCAAGGAGTTCTTCCACCTCTTTGAGTTTTGGATCCATCTCTTGCTTTATGATGGTGCAAGGGTCCTCCTCTTCTTTTAGCACTAATTACACCTTCAATCTTGGGAGCATTTGTTCCACTAGTACACACCCTATCGACCTCTAAAAAGTTTGAAGTGTCAATGCCATCTAATAGGGATTGCTCAGCTTCCTCCATGCATTTAGCCAATTTCTACAACTTTAATTTTATGGTCTTGTTCTTTTCCTCTTCCTCTAGCATGATCTTATTCCAGCTTAAAGCTCTAACATTGTTAATGATGTTATTTCACACTACCATAGAATCCAATCAAATGAGAGCATTAAATGACATTACAAGATTCATTTCATGGGGGTTGATAAGGAGTGAGTCATGCCCTTCCTATGATTGGTCTACATTGGGGACTACCTTTTGTGGTACCTTGAATTGAGGCTCATCCATATAACTATCGAAGGCAAATGATAGTTGCTAGTGTGTTAGTGTCATGGAGGTTTCAGGAGGTATGTAATATATCATATAATAATATTTTTCTATAAACCCCTTCTATGCCTTCTCTCATAGGCTCAACTCAACTTCCTCTTCTTGGATGGCCTGCTCTATTTGATCTGGGTCTTCTTTGTCAGAGATAGTAACTTCCTCAGCACTTTCCCCTAATGTGTCTTGTTTCTCTAGTAAGGGTTCTTCCTTGGACTTAATCCCTTCATTTTTTTCTTCTTCTCTTTAGCACTAGCTTTTCCCTCCTAAGTCTAATAGGTTTCAACTATGCTCTTTGTTTGCTTTTGTAAGGTGCTAGTCTCACCTTCCTTATCTCTAGGCACCCCTTCACTACTTAGGCATGCCTATGGTGTGGCTTCCTTCACTATGATAGTGAGGGTTTTTGGCACCTTTGTTAATTTATCCTTTAGGGGTTATGCACTTTTGATAACCCTCATTTCTTCTTTTTCTCTCCTAGCCTTTTCCTATTTGGCTTTATTTATCTCTACCTTCCTCTTCTTCACTATCACGGCCATTTTTTCTGCCTCAACCCTTATCTCCTTAGCCTCAGCTTTGTTAATCTTTTCCTAGGTCATTTCCTTGGCCTTCATGGCCTCCATTTTTTTATATAACTCTAGTGCCACCTCTATATGTTCCTTAATAAGGCCCATTTTCATCCATTGGTGCCTCTTCTCTTCCTCAGCTTATAGAGGCTATGTTATAGGTTATGTGTTTAGGGTGATTGACAGTTTTTTACTTCCCCAACAATAATAGTAGTGTTACCTTAGAAAACCTCATGAATTTTGATAGTGTTGGGATATTATTCTATTTATTCTTCTTAGATGATGTATACCTTGATCCCTGCATCTTCTTCTTCTTCTTGTTCTTATGCCCACTGCACTTTTACTTCTTCTTGCACCTATTGTGCCTTCATCTCTACTAAGGTTATCATGGGCATCACCACTGGCCACTTGGACTTCTTTTCTTTCTTTTCCCTTGGCTTAGGTGATGTAATCCCTGGCATAAAGACCATGTGCTTCTTCTTTGGTATGGAGGGGGTAGCTTCATCTTCAAAGGTGATCTTCAATCAGAGGCACTCTTATATTTATTCCAAGGTTTCTCCTTGCTTCTTTTGAGGGGATTTTCTTGGTGCCACTGGTGCCAACTCTCCTTTTTCATTAACCTAAAGGGGGAGGTCTTCATTTTTGTCTATGTGTATGCCCTTCTTCCTTAGCTTTATCTCATAGAAGAACTTATGGATGTCCCCAATGATGACTTCTCTTTTGAGGGGATAGATGTCGATAGCATCCAAAAATTCCTCCTCATATTTGGTTGTTTTGCCCTTTGGGTGCACATATTGGTACCTCAACCTATATATTTATACATCCATAGTATTCACCAAGATATCCACATGTTGTGCATTGTGATTCTTCATAGCACCTCTATGAAGTACTTGGCTAAAAATGCATAAGGTAGTTTTAGCCAACCAGAGTGATTCCCATTTGTGAGCATCAATTAAATGACATTGAAATGTTTCATAATGACAAAAGTCATCATTACCAAAAAACTTTGGGGGAGTTTCTCAGGAATGCACCATTCTTCTCTAAATACTTTAACATATTGCATGCACCATTCTATTACTTAGGATTTATACTTTGGGGTGAAGGTAGGGGAACAAGTGTAGTTCTGGTATTTCAACATCGGGGAGTCATTGTGCACTAAGAAGACCCATAGGTTGTCCTCATCACCATTGAGCACACCAATCTCCTCCATCATAATCAAGATCAACATGGAACCCCATTAGAAGGTCTCTTTCATCATGTGACATTTGATCACATTCTTTATCATGTCTTCTATAATGAATTTAGTGATGTTGAATTTTACCCCCTATGCCATGTGGTAAGAGATGCACAGGTAGGTCTTTATTACATCCACCCATCGACTGCTTGGGCATAGTTTGAAACTCACCAAGTGTGTAGCTACCCTTATCTTGGGATTGTCGATCAATAACATGAAACTCATTTATAATAACTTAGGATTTTCTCAACCCTTTCAACTTCAACATCATCTACAATCATCTAGTGGATGTCTATGCTAGAGCTTGGCAGTTCTATGATTTGGTTGATAAGGTTTGAAAATATCCTTATGCACCTCCCTAAAAATTATAACTTATCCATATAGATGCACAAGATGATGAACTACACAAGTTCCTTTGGTTTCCCAAAACTCATTAACTCATAGCATTGTGTCATGTCAAAGGTCTCTACTTTATCCTAGATTGAGACATCAAATAGTGATGTGCCTTCTAAATCATTTACCCCTGTGTCTACCACCTAGTCTTGTGCTAGGTCATTTGCATTACTGGAGGTTTGGTGGTTGTACTCTTTTAGGTGGAAGTTATGCATGAATGATTCCCAATTTTCTCCCATCAAAACCTCTTCAAGAAACTGCATGTCCCAATAGAACATCTTTTCAAGCACCTCTAGATCAATTTGGGTGATGTTCACTCCTACTAATGGTACTATTGTTTTTGTAGTTGTAGCTTCTACTACTAGTCATACTCTCTTAGCATCTTTTTGTGTCTACTACAGGCCTAAACTTATCTACTTTTTCCCCATTCTAAATTTTCTAGTATTAAATTGTGGTTTGTTTATCTTATTGAAGCCTTAGATCTTCATTGGCACTTCACACATGTTAGGAACCCGTGGAAGCACAATTGAGTACCATATACAAGCAACTTAAGATGCAGAATTAACCAGAAGTAACAAGTAACTAGAAACTAGAAATAACACAGAATATGAGAGACAATACACAACTTGTATTAATACTCATCCAAAAAATAATACAATAAAGAAGATGCCACTTCTTCTTCACACCTCTCATAGGCTTCCCACACCTCAAGTGTACAATACTTATTTCCTCAAAGCTCTCTCTCTTACGGTCCCAACACACAACTCAAACACAGAGTTGGTGTTCACCTCCAACCAGTCAGTATCCACTACTGCCAGTACACCAGTGCTCCACGCACTCCACAAGTGCTCCACGCACTCTAAGTACACAATCATTCTTCAAGTAGATCTCCCCTGAACTACAACAACCTGCAACCCAAATGATCTTACTTATGGAAGGAACTACCTTGCCTTCCTCTCTTGCTTTATAACTAAGTACACACCGTACTCTAAATAGATCCTGCCTGATTCTGCTCCCTATTGTGTTGTTGTCACCTTGATTCTGCTACCACCTACAGATCAACCTGGTTCTGCACACCTACAAACCTTAAACCCTGCACACACATACACCTGCAGATCAATGATCTTACTTACCATGTAGATCTCCAAACGTGGCCTTGCACACCTGCTAACCAAGATCCTACATACATGAAGAACCCATCTGATTCTCCAAAACCAGCACCCACACTTGGCACGGTTATGGAACTAGGAAGAACACCCTTGCTCACTTCACACACAGAAGGAGCTAACTTTGCTCAACTCAAACTAGAACACTTTACAATATATCCTATGAGTCTCTTAAATATATCTCATGCAAACAATAATTAGACATCTAATTATAATAATTAGATCCACAGCTTCAAGTCTAAAATTGGCTCTTAACATGCAAACACTCAGTTCGTTAACTAACTATCTATAACACTCGTATTTCTAAACCACACAGGCGATCGATGTTAGTCCCTATCAGGCTGGAGATGACTGACATCGACTGATACTTGACCGATGTTAGTTGCCTTTCCCACTGTATATGACTGACGTCGACTGATTAGACTGACGTCGGTTTCCTTGTCACTTAGCAACCTCTCAACAACCTCCTTCCCTATTTGCATCAGTGAAGATTTTAGCTCCACAACCTAACAATCTCCCACTTGGAGATAAATAGCTACACTATACTTGTACCCCATCTAATCTATTTCCTGGCTTGTATCCCTCTTCAAGATCAATCTTGAATACCACCCACCACACAACCTGTGGTGCACCTCCTGTCATCCGAGTAACCTGCCACATCCGAACCTATAAACCCATGTAGTGAAGTCTTGACCCTGCATAGCATGTATACCTGCTATTGGTCCCTCTCAAATACCTAAGAATCCACTTCCCTGAATTGGCTCCTAACTCTCTGACAACTCCCACTGCTTGGGCAAACTCAGGTCTATACCAGACCTCATGTGATTTCAGACACTAAACAATCTAGCCCTTGGTGTGCTCTGGTTCTACATCCTGCGTAATGAACCTCACCAACACCTGATTCACATCAACTCCCATTGGAGACAAAATCAACCTGTGATCTTCCATGTCTCTCATGCCAAAAAAATTTGCTACTCCAAATTCCTCATGACATGCCACTGAACTAACCTTACCCTTAGCTCAGCAAAACCCTGTATGTATAAACCTGCTAGCTAGCATACCATCCACATACAGTAACAGGATAATGTTACAATCATCATCCACTTGGTAAGACAAACACAATGGTTACACTGACATTGACTAAAGCCCTACTTTGTCATCCACCTGTCAAACCCTGTACCACTGTCTTGCAGCTTCCTCAAGACCATATGACCTAACCTTCCATCTCATGTGTCCATTATTCTCTATTCTTTAAGTAAGGTATCCATTCATCTCTCAGTGCTTTTATCCTAGCTGGCAACCCTACCAAATCTCCTATTTAGTTTTGCATCATATTCCTGCCATGCTCCCACTGTTTCCTGGATCCTTCCTACTCTGCAGTGAGCAACGAGTATAAAGAAGAGGAACAACAAATTTGAGGCTTACTTACCACTTTTAGTCCTCCATATAGGCATTTGAGACTCCTTGATAGCTTGATGTCCACCCAAAATCTGTTACAGTGATCGACCTCGATCACCACACAGTCTGCATCCGACCGACGTCATTCCATGCGCCTGTCCTGACTACCAACCCCATCGACGTCGGTGTCTACCTACTACCGACGTCAATCATCCTGACCGATGTCAGTCTTATTGTCACCGACATCGATCCTCCTAACTGACATCAATCTTACCCTACCTGACACCACCAGATTTGGTCTGCACATGACTGACATCGGCACCTATCTGTTTGATGCCGATTCCTCCTGACTGATGCCGGTACCTGTGTTAGCCTGTGAGTGATGACTTTTTACCCGTGAGCTCTCCATGGATCAAAACCCTATCCAAACCATCCTGCTCAAATTTATCCAATCCCATCCACTGACCTCTATCCATCATCTCCTCCAAGAACACCAAGGCTTTCAAGTTCTTGAGTTTATCAAATACATCAGTCTTCCTTTTCCTGCAATAAACACAATCCTTTCTTATAGCATCCCACTGCTCATAGAAATCTCAGTCTATGCTCTCTGAATCTGATCTCTTACCATCTGACTTAAGAACATCCATTCCCTTCTCACTTATGTGACCAAGCCTACAAAGCCACACCTATGCAACAGAAGTGGAATCAGTAATATAAGTAGATAGATAAAGGATACCTACTTTGTTACCACTAGCTAATTCAAATGCATCCACTATGAGAGTTCTTGTGCATCTCTCATCACCCAACTTTCTTGAAGTAATTAGCCACATCTCCAAGACTGGGACCTGCATGACCTTCAACACCCATGTGTTGGCCGCCTGTAATTTCAGCAACACTTCCCCTTTGCCAACAATCTGACAAGGCTCACTAACCCCTCTACTTGGGGCTGCATGGAAAGAGGCAACAGAATCTATTAACCAAGATTCAACTTTATCCAGAGCATCCTATGCAACAACACCTGCAACATATGCTTCTTCATGCTTATCTGCTACCAACCAACAATCTTTCTTTACCTGCTCTTTCTTTACATAACACCGTAAGTGACCATTCGTGCTATTTAGTTTCTCCATTCGTAGCTTACTTTCTTCTACCGTTGTTATACTCCCACTCAATCAGAAACCCCTGAGAGTGACCTGTAACCAAACACAAAACCTACTCCCTACAACCTTAGCTCTGATACCAACTGTTAGAAACCCATGGAAGCACAATTGATTACCATATACAAGCAACTTAAGATGCAGAATTAACCAGAAGTAACAAGTAACTAGAAACCAGAAACAACACAGAATATGAGAGACAATACACAACTTGTATTAATACTCATCTAAAAAAGAATACAATAAAGAAGATGCCACTTCTTCTTCACACCTCTCATAGGCTTCCCACACGTCAAGTGTACAGTACTTCTTTCCTCAAAGCTCTCTCTCTTACGGTCCCAACACACAACTCAAACACAGAGTTGGTGTTCACCTCCAACCAGTCAATATCCACTACTACCAGTACAATAGTGCTCCACGCACTCCACAAGTACTCCACACACTCCAAGTACACAATTTTACTTCAAGTAGATCTCCTCTGAACTACAACAACTTGCAACCCAAATGATCTTACTTATGGAAGGAACTACCTTGCCTTCCTCTCTTGCTCTATAACCGAGTACACATCGTACTCCAAGTAGATCCTGCCTGATCCTACTCCCTGTTGTGTTGCTATCACCTTGATTCTGCTGCCACCTACAGATCAACCTGGTTCTACACACCTGCAAACCTTAGACCTTGCACACACATACACCTACAGATCAATGATCTTACTTACCATGTAGATCTCCAAACATGGCCTTGCACACCTGCTGACCAAGATCCTACATACATGAAGAACCCATCTGATTCTCCAAAACCAGCACCCACACTTGGCACTGTTGTGGAACTAGGAGGAACACCCTTGCTCACTTCACACATAGAAGGAGCTAACTTTTCTCAACTCAAATTATAACACTTTATAATACAGCCTATGAGTCTCTTAAATAGATCTCATGCAAACAATAATTAGACATCCAATTACAATAATTACATCCGCAGCTACAAGTCTAAAATTGGCTCTTAACATGCAAACACTCAGTTTGTTAACTAACTGTCTCTAACACTCACAATTCTGAACTGTACAGGTGACCGACGTCGGTCCCTGTCAGGCTGGAGATGACCGACATCGGCCGATACCTGACCGATGTCGATTGTCTTTCCCACTATATATGACCGATGTCAGCTGATCAGACCGACGTCAGTTTCCCTGTCACTTAGCAACCTCTCAACAACCTCCTTCCCTATTTGCATCAATGAAGCTTTTAGCTCCACAACCTAACAACACAGTCATGAGGTCTATGACTATATGTTCAAATCTTAAGCTTTATATGTTGTAAAAGGTAGCCTTGGTGTCACTTTAGTTTTTATCTACCTAGTTCTCACCTAATTCATGCCCTTTTCTTTCCTATACTAATCTCACAAGGAACATAATTCATTTCTATAAATAGTTATCCTTGTTTGGCATCTAGGGGTGCTCATGGTCTTTTTTTAGTAGCATCTCCTTGGTTCAGCTCTCTAGTTTGCTGGTTTTCTTTGGTTGTCTATTCAAAATTAAAATTAACACAAGGTTTTTAATCAGACATAATCAATTTTTCACTTTTCACTTCTACTCTCATCTACCACTTTAATTATGTTTGATTCATGATGTGATGATACCTAAAATCCTTGGGATTCATTATGGCCCATAAAATCTACAAAAATACTCTATTATTTATGCATTCAATTTATATAGTTATGCCTCTATTTCCACCACATTAACTTCTTCTAACAACTTTTTAGTGAAGTGAGGTGTAGCTCAAATGGTCACTTCTTACCTCGCTTTGGGTGGATGCCAGCTTGTCCTGACAATCTTCTCTTATGTTTTATTCACTTGGCATGACCTTAACCTTCAATATGGTAACCTAGGTGTAGCACTTCACATGCACATGATTCAGCCTCCTCGGTCTGATTTCCTTCTTCATTTGTACTTCTATTTCAAACACGCTTGTCTATTTTGGTTAATTTCACTACACTCTCATCTTCTTGCTTTGGCCTCTCCTACCCCACAAAAATCCCTTATGTTGGCCCTCTAGCATGGTATTCTCCTTTGATATCTTGTGCATGATCATGTTGTGTGTCTTAACTCTATCTTTTACACACTTGAATTTTTTGTATCTCTCTCAATTCACATTTTCTCTAAGTTTGATGAGTTTTATGTGCCTAAAAACTTAGGTGTCTAGCCATAGGTGTTTAAGAAGAAGCCTTGTCTAACTCACTCAACAAGTATTATTCTTGAAAGCACCAAACTAGCCCTTCTATGGGCCTAAAAATGTCTCACTTCTAAAATCTTATGCATGAAGATCTGGTGCACCTTGTTTCTAACTCTATAAAAATTTATGCACCAATAACTTAGGTGTCTAGCCTCAGGTGCTTGGAGAGTGATCATGCTCGACTCACTCGGTTGGAATTATGCATGAAAATTCTAGAGACATTTTACTACTGGGCTTAAAATGTTGCTTATTCACTTACCACATCAAAATTTCAACCAACACATAAAAAAAGGAAATTATTTGGCTTGTACCAAACTTTATTCTAGTCACTCAATATAGCTAACTTATGACCAAGAAGTCAATGTGTGATGGTACAAGTACCACCTTATTATTGATATAGATTCAATCAATTTCCATTAAAATGTCTAGGGATCATTTCACCAGATAATGTGTCTAGCTTGCATGTTCCAGTCTCTAAGATGTTGTGGATGACTATGGGCCCATCCACCTTACCTATAGCTTGTCAGGGTGCTTGATATACTTGGAGTCATAAATAAAAACTAATGTCCCTTATGTTATCACCTTGTGCTTTATATGCTTATCATGCAAGAGCTTTTGGCATGCCTTCTCTACATACTGGCTCAACTTTACTTGGGTACATGCCTATCTAAGCACTCTAAGTCTTCTAGCCTTGCATTTAGTGATTCTTGGTAATATAAACAACCAATGCATGTGATACACAATGATGAAACCAATAAATCCATTGATACGATCACCTCAATTCCAAACACCAACTGAAATGGTGTAGCCTTGTTCAGGTAGAGTACCCTCTTTCCTTTCTCCTCATGGCATGGGACCCATCATTTTGGGGTATGATCAATCTAGACCCAACCAATCCTCACAAGTTTTAGCACCTTTGTGTGCACCAAATGGCATCTATGATTAGTGGCCTCATAAGCCTCTTCAACCCATTGATCGTAAGCAGCATTAATGGTGTCTGAGGATGACTACCAATCCTCTCAAGAGAGCAATCCTTAATCAAAAGGGTTAATATTTTTAGTGCCATGCATTATGATGTTATATATATGGTTGATCTCATCCTCTTGATCAATGATCTCCACATAATGGGGTCCTTGGTCACTTAAGAGGGTAATCACTACCTTTTCCTTGCCATTTTCAAAGGTCATATATCACTTCTTGAAGTACATATCAACATTTTTTATGTAACACCATGGCCTTCCTAGAAGCACTAGATAGCTATCCTATTCAACTAACTTGATTGCCTCAAAGTTAATGTTGAATTTGATACCCATAATATATACAATGGTGCGATTCAAAATTATGATTAGTTATGCTCAGGTCTTGTTGCACATTAAGAGTACATGGGGAGAAGGCCTTAAGGCTAGGCTACCCATATTTTCTCATGTGTTCTTGGTTAGGATATTAACCTCAGTACCTGTGTTGATAAGGACCTCACAAATGGACCATCCATCAATGGTGGAATTCACTAAGATTTATTGGTCATACTTCATGTTTTGTGTATGTCTAACCTCTTTTGCCCTTTCCATGTGTGGCACAACAACTTCAACTAAATATTATATTCCATGTTCTAAAAACAAGTTTTTTAATAGGGGAAACATCCCTTCTATTTGTAGGAGGTGCAAGATCTCTATCAGCTTTTTCACTTCAACCTCCTAGCCATCCTACTTTTTGTGAAAGTCAATATCATGTGCCTCTAGGTATTACACAGATTAGAGCTCTCCTTGTAGGTTTTGGATCACACTTGTGGCTTATTAAAATACATATTTTTGGCATATAGGGTCTGGATAAGGCATGGCTTTGGGTTTTATCTATGTAATGCTCTCAATGTAGCTTAGCATCCCATATTTTAGGTTTAATTCTAATACTAGCATAACTAATGATTGAGTAGTGAGTCCACTTCAAGTAGTTTCCTACACTTTTATTGAATCCATGCATGTTGGTTACACCTTTGGAGCCCATTTTTCCTCTTTAGACTCATGCCTAATCATCCCTATGCACTTATCAGTGCCTGACCTACCTTAGGTCAATTTTTTGTATAAGTTGGGCATTCTTCAACCTTGTGTGTTCTTAGATAATACATACACATTAAATGCATAGGGCAATCATGTTAATAGTGCTTGATGAAGATGCACTTGTAACATGATCATAGTGGGAATCTTCCTCCACCACCTCACCCTCTAACACCTCTCTACATACCATAGCCTACATTCTATTGGTAATAATCCTCATTTCCTTGGACTCTTTTCCCTCCTACTACTATCATTGCTTATCATGTACCTCTCCCCATGTTCCCATGCATCTCATCAATTACATGACAATCAATCATGTTATGGGTATAAACATCGCATAATTGGTAATATGTAGTTGTGTTAACATAACTAGCATATTGCAATAAAGTGTAGTTTTGAAAATCATACACCTTGTGATAAACTTCACAACTGAGGAAAAGTGTGTGCACATTCCTTCAAGGGTAGTTATTTATATTATGGCCCTCCATCTCATAATCAGTGCACCATAACCCACTTTGAGTGTCATATGATGAACTAGAAATTAGCTTTTGTAGTTGGGAGGCCATAGACGTAATCTACACCTCCATAAAAGGGCTAATTCCTTTATTACTACTCCTAACTAAGTCACCTCTGAATATGGCTTCAAGTACTTCTCGAGGGTCTATAAATGTTTTTATAGATAATACCCTTCTGAAAGGTACTAAAAATCTTCTAATAAACCATTGTGTATGATGGAAGGGGTGAATATCGTTAGGGAAATCAGAAATGAGAGTCTTGAATCTAACATCGTACAAGCACATGCTCTCTAATAATCCTTGGTTGATCTTTTTTAGCACAATGATGCTCTATTTCTCAAAATTAAGTATATCAAACTCCTTTAATAAGGCTTCCTTCAAGGTATCATAATCAATCATATCTTGGTTAGGATCAAACTTCTTATGCCAAGTATGGTTGTGATTAAGCAAGGTTATCACAAACTAGGTTACCTTGTGCTCAGATTGGGTTATTCCCTAAGCACACCATTGTAATTCACATTTGATCGCATGCTCTTTGATATTTTCCATGCCTTGATACTTGGGCAGATACATGGCCATCTTGTAATAAATCTAGGGTGAGGGAGTAGCCAATGTCTGAGGTACTTGTCCCCCTGGTACATATCTTAGCATTAGTCCACCAAGGCCTCTAGCCATTAGGCCAAGTGTTGGTCTTATGGTTACTATTAGCATTAGAAAATATGATGGCATTGTACTATCAAATAGTGGCATGAGGCCACTTCTTCTGGGATATTACCCAAGTAGTGAAGCTAACACTAGCTAGACTAGGGTGTTTGTGGTCATGTTCTATCGATTCAAGCTAGCACCGCAAGGTCTAGAGGTATCTTCACTTACCTCCTCATAAGGAATAACTTATTCAATCATAAAATTCTGGTCCAAATCTATAAAATGATGAAATTATAAGTTGACAATAGGGTTAGTTATCAATATTCTATCTTCTTATGGGGGATATAGTGCATGAGCTCGCATTGTAGGTTCAAATGGGGTATGTGCATCTGATGCATATCTACTGGTCAATTTTTGAAAGGACCCTAGTTATTCACCTATCAATTATGGAGCTTGTTCTATGGCTTCAAGTATTCCTTCCTCTAGGCACTATTGCCATTCAAAAAATCCTTCTTTATGCCCTTCCCACTTGTTATGGGTCCTCTTAGCACTTTTAAGTTCTAAATCTTCCATCAGTCCATGATTCCTCTTATTATAATCTTATTTCCTTAGTTCTTAGGTGTCGATCTACTCATTCCTTTCCATTATACCTCACTTACATACCCCCTTGTTCCCCATCATGTTTCTCATATGCGAGAGGACTTTAGCCTTCCATCCTCATAGTCTCAAATCCATAATCCACCATTAGTTTCTTGAGTTTAGTCTAAGCTCTTTCAAAAATTTGCCTCTATGCTCACATAAGAACTAATATTTTGCTTCTTCAGGGTAGGAGTATGTCAATACTATAAATTTAAGCATGTAGTTATTCATCACCCCTTGCCACCATTTATCTACAGCTCTAGTCCAAGTGGTATTTAAGTTCTCAAGCCTTTTTAAGTGCTCTTTTATCCACTCAAGGTGTTGTCCATAGCTTCAACTTCTATGTGTCACATAAGCAGCCAACCATCAGTACACTTGATTTGATAATTTATAAAAGAAAAACTCGTATAGGGTAGCATACAAGTGGTTCTATACCCACTTCATTGGTTTTTATCCTCAATTAGTTAGATGCATTGGTGCAAAGCTATCTTCCACGCATTCTAGCCAATGCTTGATGTTCTAGAGGGAAATTTAGAGCATTATCTTGGTCCACCATTGTAGCAACAAAATCCAACATGAATCCCAAAAACAAAACCAAAATATTGTATAAAAGTAGGTGTTTTGGTTGTGGGCCTAATTAGGTTCTTATCTAGCTATCAAAGTTAGATTAGACTTATTCCAATAGTGTGCAGACTTTGATTAATCTTATAGAACTCAACATTTGACACTTGATTGTAATGGCATCACTTCACATAAGGTGTAAGCCTTATGTTCTCACCTAAAGTGCAATGGAGAAGGGACTGGGGTTTTTGTAGGACTAGTTATGCCATGGCACAACTCTATGTTTTAGGACCTTTGGTTAGTATAATGGTAGTGGTCCATTCATCAGCCCAAACCTTTGATAACCTTGGTTTAATGGCATTCAGGTACTTGAGGGGTAACTAGGTGTCTAGTTGAGGGACTTAGGCATAGGTTTTTGCTTAAGCACAAGTATCATTGTGAGGCATAGGGTCTTACCCATACTTAAAGCATTTCTTATATCAGGTGCAGGGGTCCTCATGAGATATAGGAATGCCATAGACAAGTTAGGTTAAAGGCTCACAAGAGCTCAACATACATATACAAACTTAAGCATTCAATCCATTAAACATTGATCAAAGCCTTCATCATTAACAAGTTCAATAATAATACATCTATATTACTAGAAATTGAGCAAATGTTTGTCTTGAGATTCTAAAGGCCCAGAGGCTCACAGGTGAGTTTGGGCATTACAATGGGGATCAAATAAAGGCTTCTTAAACTAGCTCTAATTTTTAATGGTAACATAACATTTGGAACCAATCCATCAAGGCTTCACTAATCCAATCGTTTCCTCTTTGCTAACTAGACTCCACTTACTTTTATAGTGCTTCGGGGCATCTTAGTGTCATGGGGAATGGAGCATGTTGATTGTTGAGCTAGTGCTAGTGGTACTTATTCTATTGGCTCCACTACGCTACCTTTAATGAGCTATAAATGTCCCATGTGCCTGCTTCCTAATGAAAATTGAGCCAAAAAAGAGTTGGTTAGTTGCCTGCTAGCTGGTACCACAAGATGACAAAATAGCAATCATAACAAGTGATTGCCTCACACCTTAGTATCTGCTATGTTGGCATGGATCCTATACTTAGATAGATTTGAGGCCCAATAATTTGTCTCTTCATTTAGATATCTTTAAATATAGCAAAGTTATAATGTAGGATTTGGTGCATAATTCAAAGCTATAGTGTTATAATTCCAAAATCACAAGCCAAGCCATTAAGCTACATCAAGCAAGCATAAGCCAACAATGGTGACAAAGAGAGAAGGAGCCACACAACTCCATTTGCCAAAGACTCTTTAAGCACAAGCTGAGCAAGCCAAATGAACACATTATATGGAGTATTCAAGAAAGGTAAGAGATCTTATTTCTTTTACATTTTAGTTGAGCTTTATCATTTGTTATTTATTCACTAAGCTCCCCCTATGATCTAGAAAAGTAACTGTTATGCATGTTAGTGTGTTTTTATTCAAATTTTCTTACTTATTCTAACGCATGATCTAACCACCCTTCTTGGATATCTTGATCATAAGGGGTAGGTTGGTTGGCTCGTCCCCCTCCCTTCCCTATTATAAAAGGGGGTTGGGACAACATAGTCACTGCCCACCAATAATATAAAACATTTTTTTTAAATATTTTTTATTTTTGTTTTTATTTTTATTTTTATTTATTTATTTATTTTTAAATAAATAAAACAGACGTGAAAATATATATATATATATATACATATATATATATATATACATATATATATATATACATATATATATATATATACATATATATATATATATATACATATATATATATACATATATATATATATATACATATATATATATATACATATATATATATACATATATATACATATACATATACATATACATATATATATATATATATACATATATATATGTATATGTATATATATATATATATATGTATATGTATATGTATATGTATATATATATATATATATATATATATACATATATATACATATACATATACATATTTGGGGTTTTAATCTAGGATGGAAACTATATTTATTTTTTGGGTATTTTGATTTGAATCCGTGAAAATTAAAAAAGATCACGAACACTAAATCTCTCTAAATTTTCTAGGTCTTTTCCATTTTTCCCTTTTGGGTTAGGCATAATAAGTTCCTTGATTTTTTTATTATATATATATATATTGTATATACATATATATATATATATATATATATACATATATATATATATACTATATATATATATATATATATATATATATATGTATATATATATATATTATATATATATACATATATATATATATATATACAATATATATATATATATATAATAAAAAAATCAAGGAACTTATTATGCCTAACCCAAAAGGGAAAAATGGAAAAGACCTAGAAAATTTAGAGAGATTTAGTGTTCGTGATCTTTTTTAATTTTCACGGATTCAAATCAAAATACCCAAAAAATAAATATAGTTTCCATCCTAGATTAAAACCCCAAATATGGATCATATTCTCAAAGACAAATTTTTAAAGAAAACCCTTTAAAAAACACATTCTTTGTTTTCATTCTATATTTAATTTGTTTATTATTTTGAAAAAAAATAATCATGGATTTAGAAAGGAGAAATTTATTGTCTAATCCATGGAAGCTCTTTGCTTCCCCTAGTTGCTTCATCCTCCTCCATGCATCTTGCACCTCTCCTTCTCCTTCTTTCTTCCTTCACTCTCCTTCCACCTGCATTTCTCCCTTGACAAATTTTCTAAAATGGTTGTCCTCTCCACTAGGTTAACTATTTAATGGAGAAGGTAATATTTGTTTATTTATTTTTTTAGTGTGTATTCTTTTTCTTTTCTGGAATTAGGTTTTCCACTCTTATATTTTAAATCATTTATTTATATATTATTATTATTTTATTTTACTTAAATTAATTATTAAATTAAAAAATCAAGAAACTAAATATTTATTTAATTTATTACAAAACTAGTAAAAATATACATTTTATATGTATTTATAATTATACTCCATTAATTAATACCATTTTAAATTATATTAATATTGTTATTCCCAAAATCTGTCACTCCTTTTTGGGACAACACATGAACTATTTTTGGTCTTACAAACCAAAAAATTCTCTCTTCCCTTCTCAAAAATTGTTATGAGCCTTCAAATTCTCTATTTTTCAAACTTTTTCAGCTAAGGGACCCTACAGGCAGGATACTACAGACTCTACAAGCTTAAATCTACGAACTTCATAGGAAGAAACCTATGAACTCATTTCTATGGACTCCCTCAATTCCATAGACTCGAACTACAAACTCTGTAGATCAAACTATGAACTTCACAGATGGTTATTACGGACTTTGCAAGCTAGATTTCTACGAACTCTTTCAAAGTTAGATAAAACTATGGACTTGGCTTCTACGAACTCTGCAGGTATGCTCAAATATATGGACTCTCAAGGCCTCAAACCTATGAACTCTGCAGGCCAGTTTCTCACATCTACGAACTCCCCTAGATCTATGAACTCATTTTTACGGACTTTGCAGGTTGGTTTCTATGGACTCTAAAGGAAAGAAATGGGTTCAACACTTAGCCATTTTTTCAATCGAGAAGTTCAAAGGGGTCTTACAAGAGCCCAAAGGATAAGTGCCCTTGCAGAGAGCACTTTAAAGCCAAAATAGACCCTTGCAACTTTTCTAAAAGGCAACCTTGGAGGTCAAATAGCCCTTATAGAGGGCAGACGGGGAGTAGGTGGACTGTTTCAATGGCTGAGTGAGTAAAGGAATTCCTTCAAAAGGAAATCCACTGGAAAAGTTGTTAAGGACGTTTCCTTCAGACAAAAAGTCTGAAGGAATTCCTTCAAACTTTTTTTTGAAGGAATTAACCTGACTGATGAAGCCTGGTGGAAAAAATGACTAAGGCAAGGGAAAGGAACATTTCCTTCAGACAAAATGTCTGAAGAAAAAGCCTGAAGAAAAGTCTACTAAAGGAATAAAAGCCTAAAGGCCACCTGAAAGATCTTGAAGGGTAGGTACCCTCAAGGGGGACACTTGACACTCAAAAAATGAACCATCTTTCAAGACCCCGAAAGGCAAGTTCCCTCTAGGAAAGATCAAACCTCAAAGTGCAATGAAAGCCGCCATGTGTCCCTTATAAAGTTGAAGCAAAAGCTACCCAGCATCGTCTATCAAGAAATAGTTTCTAATAAGTTTCAAAGCTATGAAATGTGCCACATGTTCTGTTATAACTCAGTGGAAGCTGCCAAGTCTCAACATCTATAGTTTCTTCCTTTTGTTTCATTATTGAGTAAGGACTGTGGTGGGCCCTGGATGAGTTGCTAAAGCGAGTGGAGTGCGACAAGTGTCATCATCTGTGTGAATCCAAATGAGTCCCAAATGTTTCTATTGTGTTTCTAAAGCTCATCAGAAGCTACCAAGTGTCATCTTTTGTAGGACTCTCAAAAGGTATCTAAAGCTTCTATAAGTTAAGCAGATGCTGCCAGGTGTCCTCACCAATTTCACAACAAAAAACACCATGCATTACTTGTTAAGATCAGTGAAAAGTAGCCAAAGCAAACAAGAAAGCTGAAGGAATTGTCAAGGAAAGTGACGGGCCCACAGATGTCAAAATTCATGGCAACAAAATAGTCATTGATCTCTGAAGGCTTGACCGCAGGATTGAATGCATTCAAAGGCCAAAATGCCAAAGGGAAGAACAACTTATGGAAAAGCGTAAAGAGATAGCAAGGCTGAGGATATAGCCCTAAGGGCTCAAATCATAGTAGAAAGAGGGAAAGGCCAAAATATCTTCAAGGAAGTTATTTTTGGTAGGTGAAATAGTAGATCAAGTGGATTTCTAAAGCACACCAAATCAAGGATGCAGCCTATTTTTCTTTCTGGAAGTAATGGCAAATTAGACAGCTGTGCAGACATCAAAAAAAGGACTAGATGATCCAGACCCAGGAGAAGACATTTGAGATGAATCGACATGCCATAGTTAAGATAGCCACCCTATTCTAGCATGGCCCCCCTGACAGAACTAAAAATGCATTCAAGGCATTGAATGCACAGCATGGGCCATTCCATGAAACAAAGTGCCAAGTCTTTCTTGGCTGCTGTATATTGTAATCTCTTTTATTGTTTTAGGGAGATCTTTTTATTATCAGAAGCAAAACTCTGCCCAAATTGAAAGGCATTACTGAGACTTTGAGCTCAGATTGTTCATCATATGCCTTTGTTTGAATCAAAAAGCAAGTTACTTTTAGACTTTGTGCTGTTATAGCTTGTATCATTCTAGGAGATTGTTCTTATATCTATTTTCTAAGTGTATTCTTGTTTATTCAAATTAACAAGTAGAGCTAGTGGAAGTGATAAGGAAGATGTCCTGAAGCCAGTTACTTTCAAACTTTGCACTGTCATAGTTGTCTTCAGTGTGTGTTTATTTTATATTCTTGTGTAAAGGACCTTGGGATGACTTTATGCCCTCATTGTCTTTCGTATTTCACTCTTAGGCAGTCGAGATAGAGACTTTGTGCTACATCTCAATCTGATGGTTACTACACTCCCTATTACCAGTCACTTGTCACTATCTGAAAGAACTCTTGTTGTTTTTTGTAAGACCATTTTTGAAAGAAGAGAAGTGCCTTTAGTGTCTTCACCAAGATTTCTCTTTTGTCTATGAATATCATCTCTAAAAAAAGAGAGATGGATGGTGTTATTCTACCATTGAGTGTTATTTTTTGCTTATAGTTATAATATATAGCTCCTCATATTTTATAGGGAACCTCCCCTTGATGAGAGGAGAGATTTGTCCCCTTTGGATGTGGTAAACTTGCGACTTTTGATGACCAATCTCCCTTGATGTGGATGATCAGACCTATTTTTCTTATCGATACGCTGGTGACAAAATATTCACCCAACAATTTTTTGGCAACTTCGCTGGGGAATTCAAAAAAGTAGTTCCTATCCTTATACATTGTATACTCTGGAAACTCTCATCTGGGTCTTACCTATTATCATTATAGCCTTATCTGTTCACATTATATAATCTAGTATATAAACCAGATCTACTGTGGAAGAATAGTAGTTTGAAGCCTCAAGCTTCAAGCTGAAGTAGGACTAGTTCTTTCTCATTTTTATCCTACAATCTGGAAACTCCATGCTATACAAGAAGCTAGAAATCTCAAGGTGTTGTTGACCCTATTTTTGAGTTGGTGCAGTAGAGCAATTTTGATTTGTTTCCTCCACAACCTCACCTTCAACAAACTAGGAGTCTTCCTCCTACCCATACCAGGTCACCAATACAAGGTAGAGCTTCTTTTTTTGCTATTAGTAGAGCTTTGCCTATCCATACTCCACCCAAATTTGTGATCCCACTTCTACATAATCAAATCATGGCTCAAGGCCCCTAGGGTAACTTTTTTGGTCTACTAAATTTGACCCCAACTCTACATGAGCTTCCACGTAGTTCAAGGAAGAATTTCCCCAAATTTTTTGGTGATAAAAAAGTTCACCCTATTAAACATATTGCTTATTTCAGCATATCTTGTGGTGTAATAGGTGTGGATTATGAAGACATAGCAGTCTGGATATTTGTAGAGACACTATAAGGCACTATTGTAGACTAGTTCTACCATCTACAAACTCGATTAGTGACTGATTGGAACACTCTTAAAGCTAAATTTAAAGCCAAGTTCAAGCCTGTAGAAGATGCACATGCCTTGCTAGCCCAGCTCACACAGATGAAGAAGGATCCCCATGAACCTATGAGGGACTTCATTACCAAGTTCGACAAGCTAAGGAATAGGATTCCCATGATCACCTAGCTGACACCTGAGAATCTCAAGTGTTTCTTCATCAACTCACAGCTCCCTAAAGTGAGTTTTTTGCTGAGATAG
This sequence comes from Torreya grandis, assembly GCA_037957365.1. Lineage (NCBI taxonomy): Eukaryota > Viridiplantae > Streptophyta > Pinopsida > Cupressales > Taxaceae > Torreya > Torreya grandis. The sequence continues at coordinate 350,427 of JARHVA010002408.1, forward strand.
GCTAGACACATCGACCTTTCTACTGCTTAGGACTTGGCTACTAAGGTATAATATGACCTTATCTTGGTAGGAAAGATAAGGAGAGACCCTAATAAAGGTAAATCCTCTTCATCCTCTGAATACTCACCTACAGTCACCACTGACCCAATGGTGTAAAAGATGGTAAATGAAGTACTAGCTCTTAAAAAGCAAATGGTGCAAGGGATGTCATCCGCTCTTACATACAGAGATATACAAAGGAGGACATTTCAGAATCAGGCATATCAAGGCAATGCTATCAGTAATTAAGGATAGCTAAATCACCTTCCTCCCCCACAGGGGAACCTTACCATTAAAGCACCTATAACCAATTCAGAAGTTGGATATCTTGAGGCTAAATTAGATTTCTCCTTCTAGACTGAATTGAACTCTAAAAATGATGCTAATCTCTTCACTAAGGAAGAAGAAGAATTAGCTGGCAACTCCAACATTGGTTTCTTGAATTATCAGGATGAACTTAGAAGTGAAGGTAAAGTAGCTGAAGGATCATACACTATTTTCACATGGTCCAAGAACCATTTAGCCCAACCAGTTGATAAAGAAAAGATAGAGGAGTGACCTCAACCAGCAATCTCAATTTCTAAGCATGGAACCACTCTGCCCTTCTAGCCAAAGGACCTAGTGACTGCTAAAAAGGTGAATACATCAAATATCCCCACACCTTCTACTTCCAACTCACAGATCAGTCCTCTCTCTCCCACAAATCAAAAGGATGAACTCCCCTCCTCTACTCTTAGCTCATTCTAGACATTTGATATAATTGACCATATAAAGAAAACCAAAATTCAAATGTCTGAATTTGAGTTCCTGCAGTCCAATCCTGAGCAATTAGACAAGTTGGTTCAATATGTGAAAAACCAAACCATCCCTATAAGACAAGAAGCTAAGAAGGCAAATCATGACCCTTCAAGGAACATGTCTATCCCAAACAACCTTGTCATTACTCCCCCTATAGCCCCTAGGAAAATAGAACCTTTCTATGTTTCCCTGTTGATAAACGATCATAAGCTAAGCAATTGCATCATTGATTCCAGAGCTTCAGACAATGTCATGCCTGCCAAAGTGGAAAAATCTCTTGGTCTCATATTGACCAAGACATTTGGGAGATGTTTCTCCATGGAAAACAAACAAGTCCTACTACTGGGACAAATCAAGGATGCTCAATTTGCATTTGCAGTGTTTCTAGATAAAAGAATCAAGATAATTGTCCTAGTGGCTGATGTCCCAACATCATATGGCATCCTTCTTGGCTGAAATTTCTACAAGGATGTTAGTGGTGATTTGAGTATGGACATGTCTGAAGCAAGAATCCCTGTCAAAGGCATCATGAAGAGGTTGCTTCCTGAGAAGGAAGCGAAATATGTGGTCACTAAGACATCAGCACCTAAAGCTCAAATTTTGTTTGAGTCTTCAAGCATGGGTAATTATTTCTTAACCACCGAGGATACTCATGTTTCAACTGATGAAACTTCAAAAAATGACTGTCTAAAAATTATTTTAGATAGAATAGCATAAGACATGAGAGAACATAATATAAACATAGAAGAATTCCCCCTTCCAAGCAAGGAGAAATCTAAGCAAAAATTAGTCTCAAATGATGTATGGATGTTGTAATTTGATGGCAATTGTTCTTTTACCAATTAGAGAGCTAGGATTGTATTGATATCTCTTCAAGGAGATATTTTTTCTTCATCATACAAGTTACAGTTCATTAATACTAACAATACGACTAAATATGAATCTCTTTTGCTTGGATTAAGGGTTGTTAAAGATAAGGGTGTCAAGCTCCTTCATGCTAAGGGAGACACTGAGCTAGTGGTTTGTCAGGTAAGAAACCTATACCAAACCAAAAACAAGAGATTGTGCCACTACCACAATCTAGTTTGGGACCAAATTGAAAACTTTGATGCTTTCAGCATCTCTGTAGTTCCCAGGGAATTTAATGATAGAGCAAATACTTTGACTATTTTAGTGACTCTTCTAGTTCCTCACCCAGACTTCAAAAGAGACAATTACATTATAAAACTAGTCTTTTAACCAAGCATACCTAATAATGCTAGTCATTTGTAGGTTTTTAACAATGATAGCCAAATCATTACCTTTCTGGAATAAAAAGATAGCACAGCGAACCTCAACAGCTTGAATAAGCCCCTAAGTCAAGTTCTAACATAGGTGAGGAGTTCCTGTAGCTGACATGAAATAAAATTCTCAAAGGCATGGTTTCCCTTGAGAAACTATTTGACAAACATGACAGATCCATCAAATAGTAGTAAACAGATTCAAGCTCCTCTCAGGAGTTTCATCAAGTAAATCTGGATACCAAGGAAGATCTCAAGATGGTGAACATTGGAAGATGTTATACTCCTAAGAAGAGGTTCAAGTTCACTACTTTGCTTAGCTAGTATATGGATGCCTTAGCTCACTCTTATGATGACTAACTCAGGCCTAAGGAAATTTGACATGACATTCCTCTCAAGGCTAAATTGACACCTTACATGTAAAAGTCTAGGCAATATAATCTAAAGATATCAGGTACCATTTTGTCTGAGATACAAAAAATTCTAAATGCTAGGATAATCTTCTCAATCCATTATTCCACATGGATTGCCAATATAGTGCTTGTAAGGAAGAAGAATGGCAAAATTTGCCTCTGTGTGGATTTTGGGAATTTAAATCAATCATCCTTAAAGGATAACTATCCACTACCAATCATGGATCAAGTGCTTCAGATAGTGACTGGTTTAGAGTGTTATCAATGCTAGATGGCTTCTCAAAATATAATCAGATTGAATTTGGTGAGACAGACCATCATAAGACTACCTTCACCACACCTTGGGGCATGTTTGCATATAGAAGGATGCCTTTTGGCTTGATAAATGTTGGCACCACTTTCCAAAGAGAAATGAAACTTGCCTTCAAAGATGAAATGGGTAAGTTCATTATATTTTATCTTGATGACTTGACCATCTTTTCTAAGCATCACCCAGATCATATACACCACTTGCAACAAGTGCTAGAATGCTGCCACCAAAATGGCATTTTTTTGAACCCCAAAAAGTCTATTTTTGGGGTGACAAAAGGGAAGCTTCTCAGACACATTATATCTAGATAAGACATAAATATTGACTCAAAAAGAGTCAATTCCATCCAAGAGCTTACTTTGCCTACGAGTAAGATTGCAGTTCACTCCTTCTTTAGAAAAGTGAATTTTTTATGAAGGTTCATCCCTGAGTTCACTGAGAAGACTCATCATGTTGTGGATATGATGAAAGGAAAGGCCATTTTCAACTAGATCAAAGAAGGAAAATTAGCAATCTGGGACATCAAGATAGCCATTACTCATGCCCAAATTTTTGTTTGTCTAGATTATACCAAGGATTTCATCATGTACAGTTATGCTTCTGAGCACACGCTTTCAGCAATTCTGGTTTAATAGAACCAAAAAAGTGTGGAATCTCCTATTTCTTTCATGAGCTATCCACTCAAAGGTCATGAGATGAAGTACTCAAGCATTGAGAAGCATACTTATCCATTAGTGAAGGCAATAAAGCATTTCCACTTCTACATCTTGAATTCACACATTACTGCCTTGGTTCTTAATACCACGATTAAATCCATACTAACTCAACAGAAGTTTGGGATGAAAAGAGGAAATTGGATTACAAATATCTAAGAGTTTGATTTGGTCATAGAGCCAACAAAGCTAGTGTGGGGAAAGGACCTTTGTCAATTGATTGCTGACAACAGACCTGAAGAAGCAAAACATGAAGAAAAAGAAGCAAAAAACATGCCGACAGTCCTCTTTGTCTCCACCACAAATGAGTGGTATTCAAATGTTGCTCATTTCCTTATTTACAGTGAGTGTCCAACCTTCCTATCTCATAAAGAAAGGAGGACTGTCAAACTGAAAGCTACCAATTTTGTCCTCTGGGAAAATGGCTTGTACAAGAGGAGCCTTGATGGAGTTGTAGACACCGAAATCATGTCGACTCCCCTGGTCATCCCTCATGTTATTCTCCTTCGCCTATTTAACCCCTGTCGACCACTTTCCCACTAGCCTTGACCTTGGCAGCATGTCAAAATGAGCAAAAGGCTAAAGTTAGTCTCTACCCCCATTCTGCATCTGTCGACCACGGTCACCACCTGACTAACGTTGGTCACTTATTGGATGACGTCGGCGGTCCTATTGACATCGGTTCTCCTTAGCACTGCATTCTCGATCTGAATGCAAGAACCATTATTCCGTTACCCGTTATCCATTCAGTTCCCAATCAGTTTCCTGATCGATTATCGAACCGTCCCTCGCCTTCATTCGTAACCTCTTCATTCGATCAATTAGTTCATTCATTCAATGAACTCTGCGATCAATCAACTCCGGCATCCAACCAATCTACATTCGCTCTCTCTAGCATAGGGATCCTACTTTGGTCATCTTGCAACACATCGACGACTTCAATCATGTCTTTTATCATACTTGCAGTGTGTAATAGGTAAGTATCTCTCTCTGTGTTTTTGTTTCTCTCTGGTTATTATTTGTTTATTACTACTATCACTCTATTTAGACTCAGAGTACAGACCCGAGACCTTACTCCTTCCCTTTACACCTCTGTCTACCATTCCAAAATATACAGTCACTCTGCCCAAAACCCTGTAAAAACCCCCTGACTCCTAAACTGACTCTCAAATCCCAAACGAACCCTCAGACACCATTCTGCTCCCTGACCAGACCCTGTCCCAACTCGACCAGACCCAACCAGACCCACCCAGACTTGTCCAAGAACTGCTGCCTTGACTGACGCCGGTCATTACCCCGACCGATGTTGGCACTTTAACCGACGTCGGCACCCTTTCCTGACCGACGCCAGCACAGAGATCGACACCGACGACTGTGCAGAATAGTTCGTTGAATATTAGGTACGCACTTTTATTTTTCATCTTTTATTTGCTTTCATTCTGTCTTTTCATTATTTCCATTTTTGTCAAATATTTCTATTTTTAATCAGTGGGTTAATATCCTCTTAAGAAGTCTTCGTACTTCCAGGATCAAGTGTTTGCTTGACAACCCACCATCTTCTCGCCTAACATTTTTTGTGTTTACTCTCTTTTCTTCACAGGTGTCATTCCTCCACAGCGAAAGAGGAGTACCTTTCAACGTCTGATTTCGATGCGCACGACCATATCCAGGTATCTTCTAGCCTTGACCATTTCTTTTAGTTTCTCATTTTCTTCTTTGAATGTAGAAAGCGATTTAGCATAGAAACATTTTGGCACGCCCGGTGGGACCCTAGGGCCTTCCTTGGGTTCTTTCTTTCTTTCGTTCATATAGGTGCATTAGGTTCCTTCCTTTTTTGCCTCTTTCATCTCTTCTAAACAATATCATAAGCAAGAATAAAAAGAACTTTTCTTTTCTTTCTTGCACTTCTAGACTAGTCAAAACTCATATTCTTTGACTCTTTCTCCATTCGTCTTCATACGAACAAAACATTTCGACTTGGGCATTAAAACACTTTGCATTCATTTCTACTTGCTTGCATCTCTTAGACCACACATAGTAATTAAATGCATATTGAATTAATCTAGTCCACTTGATGTTACACGACCAAACCACTTGCACAAAACAAACATCTTAACTTACCTGAGACAAGGCCCAACTGGGATTTCATCCCCCAGCGGATACCTTACCTGTCCCAGTGATCTTACTTGGATTTCATCACCAAGGAGAAAGCCCACTCCGTTCTCTGGCAGAGCCTAATCTCTAGGTGAAGTGAGGGGAGCTTGCTCCTTAGCACCAGGCCTTGTACGAAACCTAATATAGACTTCTTGAGCACCATAACTAACCCGAAACCATCCATAGACTGATTCTTCTAGGACCCGACTCAAAAGCCAATCTTCCTCTACACACATTCTAAGGCATAAGCCACTATAATCCTAATAATTTACTCTTAGGGTTTTAGGATCTGCTTGTGTTTTTCATCTTTTTAGTTCTTATCTACTTGTTTGAGCTTGTGAGGACTTTCTTCTTTGCCTTGAATGGTTCTGACTCGTAGCCAAGCCAAGGCTCTAGTCGATCACGTGAGGCATCATCCTCTTCCGTCTACTCCGCCCATAACCAGCTCTATAATGGAGTTCAACTCGGAGACTAAAAGAACTCCTACTAGACCATCCCCGACCCAAATGCCTATTGTCCCAGAAGGGGACCAAGATTTCACACGATTCTTAGACCTCAACGTAAAAGCCTTGCAGCACTATCTCACAAATAGCCGAACGTGAGACCCCTTAGGCAATCCAATTTACGGAATGTCGACCTCTTTTCTCGAAACTGCAGCCGTATCAACGGCATCCGTAGTTCAACCCTTAGACACCCAGGCTATTGCCTCAACCAATGACCAGTCTTTGACCAACCATCCAAGTGTGGCCTCTCCCTCCATCATTGGGCCCACTTCCATCGGGGTTTTGGCCCCCTATCAACCTCAACCCACTCAACCACTTTCTACCCCCTTTCAGAATCTGGTCGTCTCTATTCCACCTACCCTTACTCCTATCAACACTAGGGTGGCTACCTATCCATTGGCCCATGTTACCTCTAACCAACCTCCTACAACAACATCAAACTTATCCATGCCTTCTACCCAACCATCCTTAGTCTCCTCTTCTATCCCTACGACTAGTCATCCGTATGTTGTGCCCTTACTAGTACAACCGACTACGTCGTATACCTCTTCCAGCCTCTTTCAAGCACCTTACAATCTAGGAGGCACTCCACCCACCAATCCGTCAGTAGACATCATCAAAATGCTGATGGATAAAATGTCCAACCTAGAGACTTCTGTTTCCGGCTCAAGCAATACTCTCTCATACGAACAAATTTGCAATGAGCCCATTCATCCTTCTGTCCCTATCAGGCCATATCCCAGCCAATGGGAACTTCCTAAGTTTTCTCATTTTCAAAGCAAGGAAGACCCACAACAACACTTACGGGCATTCAGACATGCCTGTTACCTTATCGCCCACAACGATGCGTTGCTTTTACGCACATTTCCTATGTCTCTCTCAGGTGCTGCGCTTGACTGGTACAGCTCCCTGGCCAGCCATTCCCTCTTCACGTTCACTCAACTGGCCCAGCTCTTCCTTGATCATTTCTCTATCAACATCACCAAGAAGGTCTCAATCACAGACCTCTATTCTATCCGTCAATTTGAGGACGAATCCATTGCTGATTTCGTCGCTCAATGGAGGGGCCTCATCAATCAACTCTCATTTTTCTTACCCCAACCTGAGCTTATTGAACTTTTCTCCCAAGCCTATGCCAAACATATTTCTTCCACCTTGAGGGTTCATACCTTCTACACTTTTGATGAAGCCTTCACGATGGCCCATAAACTTGAGTTACGTGCCGTCGAGGAGAATAAAATCAAGTTGCGGAGCAAGAATCCCAACTCCAAGACCAATGACCCCTCTTCTAAACCTTCCTTGTCCAATCCTAAATCTAAAGCTTCAACAAACATTGTGTTTGTTAGATCTTCTTCCTCTTCGCCTTCAACTAATCAACCTGAACCATCCACATCTCAAAGTGCCACCCGCCAATTTCAGCAGAGATACATACAGCGATAGTTTACTCCACTCAGAGAATCATACGTGTCTATGCTGGAAAAACTCATCAAACAAGGGGCCCTCAATCTCCCCCAGATCCGACCGCCTCCACAATTTGATCCCTCACGCGCCATCCCTACGTGGTATAGGGAAAATGACTTCTGCCAGTACCACCGTGTTAAGGGACATGACACAGGCAACTGTAAAACCCTTAAAAACATAATCCAAGACATGCTTAAAAAGGGTGACCTCATCCTCGACAATCCCAATGCCCCTCCTAATCAGGGTATCGACATCTTCAAACAACCATTCCCCAATCATCCGCCAACTCAAAACAATGTCCAGACCTTGATTGACAATACCCATGAACACAACATTCGAACAGCCAATACGGTCTTGCCCTTCATTTCCAACCAACCTCAAGAGGTGAGTCCATCCATCAGTCCATCACATGTGGACGAACCTCTTTCTCCAGTTAGTTCTCCATCAACCTCTCTCATCTTGGAGGACGCCTCGACCTTACCAGCACTGCCAATTTCACCATCCTCCTTCTTGCTGCCCATGGAGGACCCAACCTTTCCTACTCCTCGACCACAAGTAGAGGGCACAATCATCCCTGCCCTTTACCCGCTTGAGGAGCTTCATTCTCCAGTTTCTTCTCCACCTAGGGAAGAACCTGTCTCTCCTTCGTCTCCAACCAAGGATGAACCTGTCATGACTTCATCATGCCTTGGGGCCAAGACTACCACACCTTCAGTCCCACAACCGTTGACATCTTCTCAAGAACCCAAACCTCATCCCACATCTTCTCAGCCATTTTCCTGACTAGTGGAGAGACTTGAACTTCTCCCTTCTAGGAAAGTGGAGCACCAGGGATTGTGGGAGCATCTCACAGCTCTTCAACATGCCCGTGCCCTCTCATCTCATGCTGCTAATCCTCCCATGGCAGAACCTCCCAAGACTATCAATAAAAACTAGACTTCCACTTCTAGACCGTCTATATCTCAACCAACCTCATCAAAACCAAAACCCGCATCTACCCCATCTAAACCTATCAAGTCACTTGGCGTTCGCCCTGTCTCCAACCTCACTTATCCGCAAGTGAAGGTGGACCTAGACCAGACTTCGACCAATAGTAGTCTTCAACCCAAATCACAAAAGACTGCCAAACCACAGAGGCGAATGCCTCCTCCACCGTCACCATTGCCCTCCATTTTGGGCCCTCATCCTTCGACCTTGCCCAGAGTCCTTCCCACTTCGACCTCTAATCACAACCGGTTGCCTCCTTTGCTTCCTTTGCCTACTGCTAGCCTACCCCCTCCCAAAATGGTGGTACCTCTCATGAAGAATGTACCATCTCCACCTGTCACCGCACCATCAACCCAGAAGGTGGTACAAAAACCCCCTCCAACTTTGCCCAAGCAAAAGTCACCAGCATCGCACACATCGACGAGCACAGACGCTTTAGTGGGCTCATACTCTTTGATCTTGCAACAAATTTTGCAAACTTCCAGTATAACTCTTCCACCCATCAGGCATTTCCAACCCCTCAAGTCTAAGCCCTCCTGGTTCAACGACATGAAGATTTGCTTATACCATCATACGCTAAGACACGATACCGAGACTTGCTGTGCCCTCAAGGCTGTCATTCGCCACTATCTAGAGAAAGACACTCTTCTCTTTGAGGACACTCTCGACCGACCCCTGACTCCTTCCCATAACCCTCCAACCTCGTCAAACTCATCAACATCTCATCAGCAGACCACGACCCCTTCTTCTCCTTCACCTCCTATCTTTGAAATCAATGCCATTCACATAACCACTAGGTCACAAAAGGACAAGGCGAAAGAAAAAGCTGCCATTCCTTGGACCTACCCTTCCATCAATCCACCTCAACTGCCCAAGCCTAAGATTTTTATCTTTGGCGCACCTCAACCCTCCTCTTCTTCTTCCTCTTCAGGACTAATCCACGACTCCATGTTGAAACAGCTTCACCAGACGCCTGTGAAGATGTCCCTCTATGACCTCATCCAAACCTTGCCTCAACACCACCAAGCCCTCATCCAAGCCTTGCAGGCAGTGGAGGTCCAACTCGAGGACCCCCAACCACTTGCTTCCCTTGTCCACTCCTTAACCCCTAATGCCTCCATCACATTCAGCGATTCTGAGATTCCCACATCCAATACGAAATATCAAGATGCCGCCCTCTTCATCACTGCTTATGTTGATCAGACACGCATTAAATGCATTATGATCGATAGAGGCGCCAGCATCAACATTATCTCCACCCATGCCTTTGATCAGTTGGCTCTTCCCAAGAATTGCGTCTCCAAAACTGATGCAATCTTGCGCTCTTTTAATGACACCACTGCCACGACCATTGGCACAATCATCCTTCACATTCACGTTGGTCCACGCATAGTCCAGGAGCTCTTCTACATCATCGAAGGAGATTTTCAATACAACATGTTACTGGGCCGACCCTGGATCCATGCCATGGCCTGTGTCCCCTCCACCCTGCACCGTTGTGTGAAATTTGAGCATGATGGGAAAGTCCACACCATTCCCGCTGACCCTTCACCCTTCAAAACTTGAAATACCACCTATCGTCCAAATGACGTCCTTATTCCTATCAAGCCATCAATCCAGGCACTGCCTCCATCCATGGAAGCTTTGACCAGTTCGCAATAGGCAGTCGCCCTCACACCTCCCCTTCAAGCAATGACCACAGATCCCATGGAAGACATCTTCTAAAGACTTTCATTGGGAGAGTATCACTTGCTGACCTTAGACACGTTCCAAACTTCATAAGAGTATGGACGCCTTCATCACAGCCCTAGTTACGACCATTAGATCGGGATGATCGTACCTTATGGTCCTCCTCACCTCTAAACGAACCTCATCTATGGGGGGCTCAATCAAGCTCCTACTAACGGTAATCCTCTTTCTTCACCTCAACCTTTCACATCAGACTTCTTGTTTCTTGGCAACCCTGCCTTTGCACACACTTACCTTTACAGGTGTGCATGGAAGGGTTTTGGTTTTAGACGCTATAAGCAGGGCTCCCATCAGCCTATCAAACCACTCAATGATGACGATGCCAAGAAACGGTATGGCCTGGGATATCACGACCCCACTCAAGACCCTGTAGACCTTTGTCCCGAACCAACCATTGACCAATCTCCTCCACACTTGCCTATTCTTCCCCCTTCACCTACAGAGTCAGTGGTTTCCATTCCTCCTAGTTTTTTTTTGCATAAACACCATCTGCCTAGAACCCTTGACTTATCAGCTCAATGGGGTGTCCAAGTCTCTCCCTCTCATTTTTCTCAGCATGATCGAAGATGAGTCGGCAACCATTCACACTGTCCATTGCATTGACAATGACGCCATTCTTTCTTACATGGGTGCTGATGATTCTTTCATCCATCTCTCCCTCCCTTTTGAGACCCAAGTTATGTTAAATGAATCAACTATTAACATCAACCTTCCTTCTACTGATGTTCCTTATGTCTTAAAGATTGGCCAATCTTTAGACGCTCAAGATTAGCTTGACTATACCTAGTTCCTCTTCGACCATAGCAAGGCCTTTGCCTGGACTTACAGTGACATGCCTGGCATCGACCCCACCATCGCTAACCATAACATTGTCACCAAACCAGAGGCTAAGCCTGTCAAGTAAAAGCTTCAAAAGATGCATCCTCGCGTTGCCCTCCTTGTCAAAGAGGAGCTTTAGTGCCTCTTTTATGTCTCCTTCATCTAGCCCATCAATTATCCGCAGTGGGTCTCTAACATCGTCCCAGTCGCCAAGGCAACTGGGGGGATTCTGATCTGCACAGACTATCGTGACCTTAACCTAGCCTATCCCAAAGATGACTTTCCTCTTCCTAATATTGACCAGCTTGTTGATCTTATGGCCGGCCATGAGATGCTATCTCTCATGGACAGGTTTTCAAGATACAATCAAATCCTGATCGCTCTGAAAGATCAGCACAAGACTACTTTCATTACCCCATGGGGGACTTTCTGCTATCGAGTCATGCCTTTCGGCTTGAAGAATGCAGGTGCCACTTATCAGTGTGCCATGACCTACATTTTCCATGATCTCCTTCACAAAATCATGGAGGACTATGTGGATGACCTGCTCGACAAGTCCAAGCTTTGCTGTGACCACCTGACCATTCTCAAGATCATCTTCTCTCACCTTCTTCAATACAATGTTTGTCTTAACCCCAAGAAATGTGTCTTTGGGGTCCTCTCTGGCAAGCTTCTCAGCTTCATCGTTTCTTTCTGTGGCATCGAGATAGATCCCGCCAAGATTCACGCTATTCTCGAAATGCCACCCCTGACTAATCTCAGGCAGCTTCGCAGTTTGCAAGGGAAGCTCCAGTCCATTCGCCACTTCATCTCACAGCTTTCTGACCGTTGCCAACCTTTTCATCATCTCCTTAAGAAGGACGTCTCCTTTACATGGGATAAGGACTGTTAAGAGGCTTTTGAAGCCCTTAAACGCTATCTGGTCTCTCCACCAGTCCTCATTCCACCTAAAGATGACCAACCCTTCTACCTTTATATCTCAGCCACTAATCATTCGTTAAGTGCCATGATTGCGCACCGAGACGAGCACCACCATGAGCAAGCGGTCTATTATATCAGCCAGACACTGGTCAACTATGAAACTCAGTATACCCATATCGAGAAACTCTATTTGGCGTTAGTCTTTGCTGCTACCAAGCTCCGTCACTATCTTCTTAATCACAAGACCTTTGTCATCACCCACACCGACCCTCTCAAGTATATGCACTCCAAGCCATATCAGAATCAACGTATGGCTTGGTGGCTCATGCTGCTTACTGAGTTTGACCTCAAATTCATCCAGCAGAAATCTATCAAAGGGCAAACCATTGCTAATCAACTAGCAGATGCCCCTCTTCCTGACAATCAACTTTCAAAGTGTGAGTTTCCTGATGAGTCTATCGTTGTGCTTTCCACCGATGACACCACCTATCAGATGACTATGTTCTTTGATGGCTCCAAATGTCAACTAGGTGGGGGTGCGGGGGTCATCCTCATCCCACTCAAAGGGGAGCCCATGCCTCTGTCTTTTAAGCTTGACTTTGATTGTACCAATAATATGGCCGAATATGAGGCCTTAATTATGGGACATCAAACTGCCCTTTCTCTCAACATCAAGTCCATCAACATCTTCAGCGACTCGCAGCTCGTCATCAATCAGGTCAACGGTTCATACCTCTGTAAAAATGAAATTTTTCAAAGGTACAAAAAACCGTGCTGACATTCTCCTTACATCTTTCAATCATTACCTCCTGCAGACTGTTCCTCGATCCATGAATAAGCTTGCTGACACCATGGCTTCTATTGCTTCGCATATCCCATCTTCCTCATCTGCATCTAGACTTTTTGTCACGGTGCATCGTGTGCCATTGCCTTCATATATCTCTCCTCACATTAATCATGTCAACACTATAGACCCTAGCCCACGAGATGCTTGGTATAAGCAACTTGTGGACTTCTTATCTTTTTCTGTCATTCCTCCCAACCTCTCTAACAATGCACAGTGAGCTTTTATCAAGCGTACCGCTTGCTATACCATGCTAGGGGGTCTTCTCTATAAGCGAGGCTTTGACGGCCTCCTTCTTCGCTGTCTCACCTCCACTAAAGCATCTCAAGCCATTAAGCAAGTCCATGACAGGATTTGTGGCAGACATTTCAGTGGGAATTCGATTGCCAAGCGCATCCTTCGTCTGGGCTATTATTGGCCTACCCTTCATCAAGACTGTAGTGATTATGTTCAGCATTGCATCAAGTGTCAATAGCACTCTAACTTGCTTCATCTCCCCAGTCACACCTTGCAAATCGCTTAGGATTTTTGGCCTTTTTCTCAGTGGGGTTTAGATCTCATCGGTGAGATTAACCCTCATTCGTCTCTTCGTCATCAATCCATCATCACAGCCACTGAATATTTCACTAAGTGGGTAGAAGCCATTCCTCTCGTCTCCACAAAAGCTGACAAGATCGTTGACTTCATCAGCACCCACATCATCTGTCGTTTCGGTGTCCCTCATTAGATCATCACTGATAACGGCAAGTCCTTCAAAAATAAGACTGTCCAAAAACTATGCGACTCATTCGGCATCAAACTCAATTTCTCTTCACCTTACTACCCATAAGCAAATGGGCAGGCTGAGGCTTCCAACAAAATTCTCACTAAAATCCTCATGAAGGTGGTCAGTGACATAGGAAGGGACTGGCATATTCACATTCCCTTCACTTTATGGGCCTACCGCACTAGCATCTGAACCTCTACGGGTGCTACCCCTTTTTCTCTCATGTACAGAACAGAGGTTGTCCTACCTCTCGATGTACAGATCCCATCTCTCTACATTTCTCTACATGACATCCTTTCCAACGATGACTTTCGTCAAGATCACTTAGCTCAACTTGAGTTACTTGACGAGCACCGTCTTGCTGCCCTTAATCATCTCCATGTCTATCAACATCGCATCAAGCGCGCCTATGACAAAAATTTGTGAGAATGAGATTTCAACATCGGAGACCTTGTCCTCAAAGAGAATCAACATGTGACCAATATGGAGCAAAGTAAATGAGGCAAGTTTGCTCCTAATTGGCTCAGACCTTTTATTATCATGCATAAGTATGGATCAGGGACTTATCGTCTGTCTTCTCTTGATGAACGACCAGAACCTGAGCCTCTTAATGCGTTGCATCTACGACCGTTCTACTGCTATTCGAGTACTCGTCCACTTGACACTTAACTTGAGCTCATCCCTTGAGCAATCCCCGTCCTCCTAGTCCTAATTCCTTTCAACCCTATTCCTCCTAACAATTCCTCTATAACCCTTTTATGATGTATGGATGCTTTGTCCTAATAAAAGGGAGCCCTTGACCTTCTATAATCCTGTCCATGACTCACATTTCTGTCAAAACAAAATCAAGATGTCAAAATATCCATGGTCACCATATCAATATCAAAATTAAAAAGCAGACTGCTCCCTCGAAGGACAGCTGTACTATCATTGCTGTAATTAAATAGACTGCTCCCTCGAAGGACAGCTATTCAAAAGCCCTTATATTAAACAAAATTCTAGACCACTCCCTCAAAGGATGGCTATGACTAACTCTCACAATAAACAGCATTATCTTAGAAGCTTCCCGCATTGATCAGCTTCACAACTGACCACCAAGCAAATGACATCTCTATGCAGACTTCTCGCATTGATCAGTTTGCACCAAAAAAAAAATGAGTCATGGACGTGACTTATAGTTGTCTCAGGGTCTCCTATAAAAAGGGGTAAAGTTATCTCTACTCTTAAAATGGGTTACCCTTTTTCCTCCTCCTATCACCTGCTCAAGGGACTTCGAGCTCACTTTAATGTCAAAGTGATTCGATTACCGTTCTAACACAACATCTGGTCAACGACGTCATGCATGAATCGGGCTCTTGGTTCTAATAACCCCTATCTATCCTGTCATTCTGGTCCTTGTCAATGAAAGAGCAATATGCTTTTCACTTCTTCTGCACCTTGGTCACATTCATCTTCATCACTTGTCAATCAACTCAACTCAACTTTTTTTTCAGACCACTCCCATAGCCTATTCACACTAGTTTCTATGGACACCAATACACATGGAAACTATCAACCAGATGCAATTTATGTTAAGCATAAACCAATACTTGCTAAAGCGTAAATAGACCTCAATTCATCTTTAGCATACATCCATCACGAATATGGAAACTTGTTAGGGATGAATGACCCCTCACCCAATGTTGCAGAATACACCATTTGGAAAAGGTTGCAACATCTTTTTCTCCTCATCATTCATTATGACCAAGACCAATCTATTGACCACTTTGACCACCTGTCTACCACTCATACCCTTTGTCTGAACTACATTGGTCTGAGACCCTATGACCAGGGCTATGTAGGCAGCACTCAGATGATACAACATCTTCTGGGGTTAGCTCAACCACCCTCGTTTGTTCATCTCTCTGATGGACAAACCTTCTTTCCTCCTTTTGACCCTGACCTTGCCCTTGACCAAGACCAATTCCATCACTTTGACCCTTCCTCCCTTTGGGGAGAACTACATTGGCCTGAGGCCCTTCCACAGGGGCTATGTAGGCAGCACTCAGTTGACATGGCGTCTTCTGAGGTTAGCTTGGCCACATCCCTTCATCCATTCCTCCCCCTTGACCAATGACCATTAGAGATCATGCCTATCTCCTCTGACTTTGACCACTTCCAGAGCAATGTTGCCTTGGTTGTTTTTGCATATATGCTACCTCATGACTGGTTAGCAAAATTGTGCACAGACTATTTTTTTGACCCTCACAAGTATAGGATCGCAAGCTAGTTGATCCGCACTACTTGTGACTTTTTCGTGTTTCTAGGAGCACTTCCTGAGCCCAGGATACCTGGAACACGATGACCATTTGGAGCTTCAGCTTAGATTGAATAACCCAATCAGCAGATGACTAAATGCTGGGGCCTGATTACTTCAATTTTGGCACTCCTCGACCCTTGACCTACGACACTTTAACCTGACCATCTTGTGAAGTGGTATGCGCGCAATCATGACTTTTGCAGCATTCACCCTCACCCCTTTTTCATCCACTCTTTGTCAAATCAACACCCAATCCCTGGTTCCCTTCCCTCGACTCCTACTTTGAGGGGGAATACCTCATCCATAATCAGGGCAATCTATCTCATGTTTTTGTCTTGCAGTTCATTTGAACGACCAACAAGACAGAATCAACCTTATCTACACCTGGGGCAATCACTCCTGTTTTTGTCTTGCAGTTCATCTAGAACAACCAACAAGACAAAAAGGGGAAAATGTAGACACCGAAATCGTGTTGACTCCCCTGGTCATCCCTCATGTTATTTTCCTTCGCCTATTTAACCCCTGTCGACCACTTTCCCACTAGCCTTGACCTTGGCAGCATGTCAAAATGAGAAAAAGGCTAAAGTTAGTCTCTACCCCCATTCTGCATCTGCCAACCACGGTCACCACCTGACTGACATCGCCAACGTCGGTCATTTCTCAGCCGACGTCGGTGGTCTCGCTGACGTCGGTTCTCCTTAGCACTACGTTCTCGATCGGAATGCAGGAACCGTTATTCCGTTACCTGTTATCCATTTAGTTCCCAATCAGTTTCCTGATCAGTTATCAAACTGTCCCTCGCCTTCATCCATAACCTCTTCATTCAATCAATTAGTTCATTCATTCAACGAACTCTGCAATCAATCAACTCTGGCATCCAACCAATCTACATTCACTCTCTCCAACATAGGGATCCTACTTCGGTCATCTTGCAACACATCGATGACTTCAATCATGTCTTTTATCATACTTGTAGTGTGTAACAGGTAAGTATCTCTCTCTGTGTTTTTGTTTCTCTCTGGTTATTATTTGTTTATTACTACTATCACTCTATTTAGACTCAGAGTACAGACCCGAGACCTTACTCCTTCCCTTTACACCTCTGTCTACCATTCCAAAATATACAGTCACTCTGCCCAAAACCCTGTAAAAACCCCCTGACTGCTAAACCGACTCCCAAACCCCAAATGAACCCTCAGACACCATTCTGCTCCCTGACCAGACCCTGTCCCGACTCGACCAGACCTGACCAGACCCGCCCAAACTTGTCCAAGAACTGTTGCCTCGACCGACGCTGGTCATTACCCCGACTGACGCCGGCACTTTAACCGACGTCAGCACCCTTTCCTGACCGACGCCGGCACAGAGACCGACACCGGCGACCGTGCAGAACAATTCACTGAATATCAGGTACGCACTTTTATTTTTTGTCTTTTATTTGCTTTCATTCTATCTTTTCATTATTTCCATTTCTATCAAATATTTCTATTTTTAATCAGTGGGTTGATATCCTCTTAGGAAGTCTTCGTACTTCTGGGATCAGGCGTTTGCTTGACAACCCACCGTCTTCTCGCCTAACGTTTATTGTGTTTAGTCTCTTTTCTTCGCAGGTGTCATTCCTCCACAACCAAAGAGGAGTACCTTTCAACGTCTGATTTCAGTGTGCACGACCATATCTAGGTATCTTCTAGCCTTGACCATTTCTTTTAGTTTTTCATTTTCTTCTTTGAATGTAGAAAGCGATTTAGCGTAGAAACAGGAGTGTTCCTTTGTTGCATGGATAAAGAGCAGCAGAACCAACTTTTGAGATCCTTCCATAATCTGGCATGTGGAGGACATTTATTTCTCCTATAGCTACCCACAATATTCTTAGAGCTAGTTATTACTGGCCTACTTTGTTCTAGGATGCGTACAAGTAGGTACGAAGGTGTGAACTGTGCCAATAGTTTGTGGGAAGGCCCAAGCTAGCTGCTATGCCTCTCAAGCCAGTGGTCATAAAAGAGCCATTTCAGTAATGGGGAATTAATTTCATTAGTGTTATAAATCCATCTTCAAGCACTGGATATGTCTATGTCCTCACAACCATAGATTACTTCACTAAATGGGTGGAAGCAATTCCAACCAAGCATGCTACTTCAGATTTAGTATGTGATTTCCTCAAGAAGAACATCATTTCCAAGTTTGGAGTCCCAACTAAGATTTTAATGGATAATTCTACCTATTTCTCTTCTCATGAGATCACTCAATTTTGTTTTTACTATGGGATTACCCTCTCCCACTCCTCTGATTATTTCCCACAAGGGAATGGCCAAGCTGAATCAAGCAACGAGAACCTGGTAACCATCATCAGGAAGCTGGTAGATGACAACTAACAGACTTGGCATAAGGCATTGGTTGATGCTCTATGGGAAAATATAATTACACCAAAAAGGGCAATTGGTATGTCTCCTTTCCAACTTATGTATGGTCTCAATGTAGAGATACCGATCACCCTAGAATTGCCAGCATTGAAATTGGCTAAGGCAATTGAGGATCAAACGTATGAAAGATCCATTGACAAAAGGATCATGTGCTTGACTAAGCTAGATGAGTAGTGAACCATGCTGGTGGACCAAATTATTGCACACCAAAGTCTGGTGAAGAAGCTCTTCAAACAAAAAGCAAAAACCCAGGATTTCTAGATTGCAGATCAAGTCCTGCTATGGGACAAAAGGAGAGAACCAAAGGGAATGCATGGGAAATTTGATTTCCTTTAGAGAGGCATGTTCACTATCCATGAGCTCAATGGTGAAAACAATTTCCTGTTGAAGTATCAAGATGGCACACTCTTTTCTTTGCCTCACCATGGGCATCATCTAAAGCACTTCAACTCTTGAAGTATCAGATAAGATTTTCTATACATATATATATTTGTATAGTCTTTAGTTCTATTTTGTGTTTTTCCTTTTTGTTTACATTTTTTGGTGCCTTGCTTTCTTTTTGGTTGGCACGACTCCATAGCCCAATGGCACACTTCAAGACACTGGAGATTCTGGTCTCTATTCCCCTCAGTTGTTCCAAAATTTCAAATGAAGGAAGTTCTCCAACTGGAGCTAGCTATTGTTCCCAAAATCTATCACTCCTTTTTGGGACAACACATGAACTATTTTTGGTCTTACAAACCAAAACATACTCTCTTCCCTTCTCAAAAATTGTTATGAGCCTTCAAATTCTCTATTTTTCAAACTTTTTTAGCTAAGGGACCCTACAAGTAGGATACTACAGACTCTACAGGCTTAAATCTATAGACTTCACAGGAAGAAACCTACAGACTCATTTTTATGGACTCCCCCAGTTCTATAGACTCGAAATACAAACTATGTAGGTTCAACTACGAACTTCACAAATGGTTACTACGGACTCCACAAGCTAGATTTCTATGGACTCTTTCAAAGTTAGAGAAAACTACGGATTTGGCTTCTATGAACTCTGTAGGTAGGCTCAAATCTATGAATTCTCAAGGCCTCAAAACTATAGACTCTGCAAGCTGGTTTCTCACATCTACAGACTCCCCTAGATCTACAAACTCATTTCTATGGACTCTGTAGGTTGGTTTCTATAGACTCTGTAGGAAAGAAATGGGTTCAACACTTAGCCATTTTTTCAATCGAGAAGTTAAAAGGGGTCTTCCAAGAGCCTAAAGGAAAAGTGCCCTTGTGGAGGGCACTTTGGAGCCAAAATGGACCCTTACAAATTTTTTGAAAGGCAACCTTAGGGGTCAAACAGCCCTTGCGGAGGGCAGGTGGGGAGTAGGTGGACCGTTTCAAAGGCTGAGCGAGCAAAGGAATTCCTTTGAAATGAAATCTTATGGCAAAGTTGTTAAGGATGTTTCCTTCAGACAAAAAGTCTGAAGGAATTCCTCTAGACTTTTTCTAAAGGAATTAACCTGACCGATGAAGCCCAGCAGAAGAAATGACTAAGGCAAGGGAAAGGAACATTTCCTTCAGACAAAATGTTTGAAGGAATTCCTTCTAACTTTTTGTCTGAAGGAAAAGCCTGAAGAAAAGTTTGTTGAAAGAATAAAAGCTCAAAGGCCACCTAAAATATCCTGAAGGGTACCTACCCTTGCGGGGGACACTCAACACTCAAAAAATGAACCATCTTTCAAGACCTCGAAGGGCAAGTTCCCTCTAGGAAAGATCAAACCTCAAAGTGCAGTGAAAGCCACCATGTGTCCCTTATAAAGTCGAAGCGGAAGCTGCCAAGTGTCATTTGCTGAGACATAGTTTCTAATAAGTTTCAAAGTTATGGAATGTGCCACGTGTTTCATTATAACTCAGTGGAAGCTACCATGTGTCAACATCCATAGTTTCTTCCTTTTGTTTCATTATTGAGTAAGGACTGTGGTGGGCCCTGAATTAGTTGTTAAAGTAAGTGGAGCGTGCCAAGTGTCATCATCTATGTGAATCCAAATGAGTCCTGAATGTTTCTATTGTGTTTCTAAAGCTCATTATAAGTCGCCAAGCATCATCTTCCATAGGACTCTCAAAAGGTATCTAAATCTTCTATAAGTTGAACGGATGCTGCCAGGTGTCCTCACCAGTTTCACAGTGGAAAATGCCATGCATCACTTGTTAAGATCACTGAAAAGTGGCCAAAGAAAACAAGAAAGCTGAAGGAATTGTCAAGGAAAGTGACGGGCCCATAGATGTCAAAATTCATGACAACAAAATAGCCATTGATCTTTGAAGGCTTGAGCATGGGCTCGAATGCATTCAAAGGCCAAAATGCCAAAGGGAAGAACTGCTGATGGAAGAGCGTAAAGAGCCAGCAAGGTCGAGGATCTAGCCCTGAGGGCTCAAATCATAGTAGAAAGAGGGAAAGGCCAAAATATCTTCAAAGAAGTTATTTTTGGTAGGTGAAATAGTGGATCAAGTGGATTTTTGAAGCACACCAAATCAAGGACATAGCCTATTTTTCTTCCTAGAAGTAATGGCAAATTGGACAGCTGCGTAGACATCAAAAAAAGTACCAGATGATCCAAACCTGAGAAGACATTTAAGATGAATTGACATGCCATAGTTAAGATAGCCACCCTGTTCTAGTATGGCCCCCTCGACAGAACTGAAAATGCATTTAAGGCATTGAATGCACAGCATGGGCCATTCCATGAAACAAAGCACCAAGTCTTTCTTGGCTGCTATATATTGTAATCTCTTTTATTATTTTAGTGAGATCTTTTTATTATTAGAAGCAAAACTCTGCCCAAATTGAAAGGCATTACTGAGACTTTGAGCTCAAATTGTTCATCATATTCCTTTGTTTGAATTAGAAAGTAAGTTACTTTCAAACTTTGTGCCGTTATGGCGTGTATCATTCTAAGAGATTGTTCTTATGTATGTTTCCTGAGTGTATTCTTGTTTTTTCAAATTAACAAGCAAAGCTAGTGGAAGTGATAAGGAAGATGTCCTAAAGCTAGTTACTTTCAGACTTTGTGTTGTCATAGTTGTCTTCAGTGTGTGTTTGTTTTCTGTTCCTATGTAAAAGACTTTGGGATGATTTTGTGCCCTCATTGTCCTTCATATTTCACTCTTGGGCAGTCGAGGTGGATACTTTGTGCTACATCTTAGTCTACTGGTTACTACACTCCCTGTTACCAGTCACTTGTCACTACCTAAAAGAACTCTTATTGTTTCCTATAAGACCATTTCTGAAAGAAGAGAAGTGCCTTCAGTGTCTTCACTAAGATTTCTCCTTTGTATGTGAACATCATCTCTAAAAAAGAGAGATGGATGGTGTTATTCTACCCCTACGTGTTATTTTATGCTTATATTTATAGAATATGGCTCCTCATATTTTATAGGGAACCTCCCCTTGATGAGAGGAGAGATTTGTCCCCTTTGGATGTGGTAAACCTGCAAGATTAGACGACCAATCTCCCTTGCTATGGATGATCAAACCTATTTTGCTCATCGGTACGCTAGTGATAAAATATTCACCCAACAAATATATAAATATGTTTATACAAATGCATATATTAATACGTATAGATATTGAAATAGCAATATTTGATCCAAATTTATTTATTTGTCTAGATTATGATAAATATGTACATTTATTTATTTAATTTGTTTATCTATATAATATCATTTTAATATACATATATTTATATAAATATGTATTTATATATAATCTTATTTACATCCATTAGTAAATGCTATTTAGGCTAGGTTACAATAATAATTTTATTATTATTCTCATTTTAAAAGTAGATTTTATTATCAAAACAACTAGAAAGTTGCAAGTCAACTAATCAGGACCAACTTAACATAACATGGATACTTGATGGGTACAAGCAACTATTTAAATTAACACAAATCTAGTCCTCTGGATAACCCTTCCAAAAGTAACTTATTAACACAGAAAGCCCTAGTAAGACATAAATGTAATATTAAGTGAAATATAAATAGTTATTAGCATTAAACATACACACCTCAAAGTGGTCCTACATGAGTTACAATTAACCTGGTTCTATGTCACCATAATAAGGTAACTAAAATCAAGACTAAAAACCAATCAGAAGACATCTCACTCACATATCATGCACAAGGATACACTCAACATACCTTTAGTCCAAATGATGTCATGTCATCAAGAAAATATTACAGAGCTTGAGAAGGATATTACACTCCTATCACCTAAGATGTCTAAAACCAATGAGGGACCTAATTCTATGAATCATGATGATACCAATGTTGAGAATGAAAAACATATTGATGGGGTTATCATAGAAGAAGATTTTGATAATGAAAACTATGAGTATAATGAAACCCATGCACATGAGCAAATAGATCATGAGCAAGTGCAAGTAATTACATTATTCTATGAGTGTATTCAATAAAATCCTAAAGATCTTAATGAAATCCTAATAACCATATGAGCAACTAAAAAGAAAAAAATTGTAGATGCACAACCAAGTCTATCTATTGATCATGTTATTCAAGCTATGGGTCATCCCCATATATCAATAACCCTTCCCTTGAGAATATTATAACTTCATACTTCTAATGAAATCACAAAATATGTATTTTAACCTTTGTTCCATGAAACTACTATTGCCACATCTTACATGGGAAAGCAAAATATTTCAACCCATTTGTTAGTTTCAATGCTTATATCTACCCAACTTATGAGTACAGCTCCTTTGGTGACTTCTTAAATATCCAACCTAAAAAACTAATAAGTACAAACTCTTATACAAACTATGACACTTTTGTAAACTAAAGTTACAAATATTGAACAAAATTCTATAAAATCATCTTATGTTATTGATACATAAGAGGTGTTTCATAATCCTCTTACACCAGATATATCTTTACACCCCTTACCAACTAATTTTTTTGCACCTAAGTTCACATTTTATGATGGCAAGAGTAATCATGAACAACATCTCTAATCCTTTTATGGGGCATGCCTTGATTATCCCTCCAATGATAAACTTTTGACCAAATTATTTCTAAGGAGCTTAAAAGACTATGCTTAAATATGGTTCTATGATTTACCAATGCAATCAATCAATGCCTTCAAACCCCATATAGATCCATTTTTGTCACACTAATCTATTAACATTATCAAAAAGGTTTCATATGCCTAAATTGCAAAAATCAAACAAAGAACCAATGAACCTATTAATGAGTATGTGTTGAGGTACAAGGCAATGTTAGTTAAAATGACCATTCATATGGCGGATAAATAGCTTCAAGATATTTTCAAGAAAATTTTGCTTGCTTCTTTACACGAGTCCATTATATTCAAAAAGTTAAAATATTTTGATGAGTTATGTCATATTATTTGTGATCGTGAAATGAAATTTATCTCATTGAGTAAACTTAAATATGTATAAAATACACCAACTACATCTACATCCTATACGAAGTTTACTATATAACTAATTTATAAGGTCAAACCTCTTGAGCCTAAAAAAGAAACACATACCATAGTTAATGTGGTGTCACAAGAACCTAATCGAATTATTTTATCCACTACACTATGGAGATAATTTACACACTTACCTAAATCTCCTGATTCATTACTCCCATGACTTATAGAGTGTCATATTATATCTCTCCCTCATATTATAGAGGTTGATATGAGTAGACCTCTACCTAAAAGGTATGATGAAAATGCTTATTGTGACTATCACCAAGGCCTTGGGTATATGGAAAATAAATGTTTCACCTTGAAGCATAAGATATAGGACCTCATCGATGACCAAAATATTATATTTGATGATCCTTGAAAGGAATTAGGTTCATAACCTAGTGACCACCACAAATGGAAAATATTTAACAATCCTTTGCAAGAGCATTCAAAAAAGGATCCTAAATTTTAAATGGCATATAATGTGCACCATTGTCCATCTCATTATGAGCACCCATTGGATGTGATTATTGGTATTTATATGTGGCATACACCTATTATGGTTGAGATATCATCTATAACTTTAGGGATGATAACTCATATCTTAATTCCTTATTCATTTGAGCATACCTTGATTATCAGCCTATACATAGTGTAATGACTGATAATGGTGTAAGTGAAAATGTTTATACCATGAAATTATTTGCATATTTGGGTTATATAAATCATGATTTACATATTTTGACTAGATCAATTATAACATTTTATGGGACCTCACAAGAGATTCTCAGTGAGATTAACTTACTTTTACAAGTGGGTGTTTCAGATAATTTTAGCTTATATTCCAAGACAAGAAGAAGAAAAAAAACTAGATACGGGTATGGTTGAAAAATCTGTTTTATTGTGCACACATTGAATCAGATGATCATAGAGAGATCCTCTTTGGCTTGAGAGGATGACCTACAAATAAGATAGCACTAAACCAAATGGTTGGTTAGATAGATAGTTAGGTGGATTGCTTAGCACTAGCTAGGTCTCAAACGTAAGAGCTTCTTCGATATAGTAATAGAAAATAAATAATTAAGTTTAAATAATTAAGTTTATAAAATAGAAAATAAAGTACCTACATAAATAAACAAAAGGTACTAAAATTGAATACAAGATATGCTTGATAAAAAAATAGATTAAAATAACTAATATAGTAATAAGTGGGTTAATATTAATGCTAAATAGGTTGGGTGTGGTTCATAAAATAGGCTAGGAGTATATGAATAGGCTGAGGAAAATAAGGTTGGATTTGGTTAAGGGTAGGTGGATGAAAATGGATTTCTATTATTTTTTACCACAGTAACCATTAATGGTTGGTATGATCATCGATGATTAAGGTAACCATCAGTGGTAAAGGTAATCATCAATAGTTGGATAGACCATCGGTGGTCAAGTTGATCATCGAAAATTATTGTGTGTTATATTTAGGTGATAAAAGGTCAAATTGATGGGATTAAAAAAGACAATTCTAGGAGATTAGCTTATACTAGGCTAATTGTGAAATGGAAATAAAATAATTAATAGATTGAAATTAAATACTTAGCTTGTCGTAGGTTGGTCAGATGAATGGTTGAAGTGGTTGGATCATTAATGAAATTTGGCCTAATTTTGGTAGACTAAAAATACTTGGATATCAATCAAGGGGTGGTGGCAATTTAGTTCTCTAATGTGATGGATGGATTGCTAGGTTATTGGAAGAAGTGACCTGCAAATAAACTCTAAATGCAAAAGTTCTTGAAGTCATAGATATTTTTCACCTCTTGATCCTCACTTCTTATAGGCAAGGAAGGTGAGGTATAATAAGACATTAAAAAGGGGGTCCAACTTTCTATCTAATCTTAATGCACATATGCATTAGCTCTCACATGAATTATATGAGCTAATTATAGAAAAGCAAGTCAGAGTGATGGGTCAATTAAGTTGGTTTAGATGATGGAACCTAACCATCAATGGTCAAGGTGACCATCAATGGTTAAGGTGACCATTGATAGTTAAAGGTCAAGGTCAAGTTGAGTTAAAATTTGGGTTAAGTCATTAGGTCAAACTGATCAACATTAGGTAGGTTTAGTGTTAGAAAGGTGGGTTAATCTAGTAGGTCAATCTGACTAGGGTTAGGTAGGTTCAGGGTTGAATGGTTAATTTGGGGCCCTAAAGGGTCTTAAAGTGGCCCAAGGTAATTAAAACATTCAAAACCATCATGTGTGGATTTTAGGAGTCTACATTTTGTCCCTTTTTGTTATGTAGTTTGTATCAATGAGCTATAAAACAAAAATACATTACAGGTCGAAGGTTCAGTTGCCCTGAGCATAAAAGGAGGTGTTCCCCCTCAAACTGGGAGTTAATGAGGTGAAACAAAATTGGGTGAAGGTTTGATGAGTGGTGAAGGTGAGTATAAAATGTGGTTGATGGTTTAGGTACTGATGCACAAACATGCACACAAAGTGAGATAAAAGTGTGATAGCTAAGATCGTGCATTGACTAGGTTGCCATAGATGGTAAAAATTAAGGTCGATGCTTGAAGGATAAGTGACAAGTGGACCATGTGACCATATTTAGGCATGGTGGTTGGTAACACTCATAAATTAAAGTCTCATAGCCAAGGTATGTGTTTTCATGGGTATCCAAGGTAGGAATTACTCTTAGGAAAAACATAAATGAGTCAGGTGTAATCACAGGTATTCAAGGTAGGAAGTGCTCCCAAGAAGACACCAATTGGTTGGTGTGTACAAGATAGTGTAAGTTCAAAAAGTGGTTAATATGGCAATATTTGTCATTATAATTAAAAAGGACTACGTAAAATTTATTGTAAAATTCATACTAGTTAGGCTGAAATAGACTGATAACTAGGTGACAAGGTAGTTGGTATGGTAAGTGCAGAAGGTAGTCTCAATGGGTGGGCTCTTGGTGTGGGTTTCAAAAAAAAATAAAAATTTAGTTGGGTGAAAACATTCTAGGAGCCTAACCATCTATGGTCAGGGTCCTCTAGGTTAATCATCAATAATCACCTTGACTATCGATGGTCAAGGTGTAAAACCCTAAAACATCAAAAATAAAAGTGACTCAAAGGAGTTATTTTCACTCATTTATATTTTTTGACTTCAGTGACCTGAGTCTTAGAATTTTGTGCAAAAACTCTAATTATGACTTGCTAATAGGTGGGTTGTTGAGTGAGATTCACTAAGTGGATTGAGTAGACCAGAGAGGATGTAGGGTGGATGTGGATGAGTCTAGGCAGTAGGTCTCAGAATTCCTCCTTGAAGATGGTCAAGGAAAGAGGTAGGGGTTGCATTAATTTGATAGATTAACATTGATTTAACATCATATTTAAGTTTGTTTATTTGTGTATTATCTTGTTGGGTAGGTTTTGGGTTTGACCTAGATATTAGGGTTTTGTGTTGTGTTTATTGAAATTTATGGGTGAAAATTGAAATTAAGAGGGTATGTAGGTTGAGAGTAGGGTAAAAGACAAATTTAGGGTAATTATATGTTGGATTTGGGTGTTTGGGTAAGTTTTATGTAGGTAGGGTTTGGGATATTTCCATTGATAGTCACATATAGTGATCATTAGTGGTCACCCCAACCATTAAAAATTGATGACTGTTGGTAGAATGTCTACCTAACCATCAAAAATCATAGCGACCATCAACAATCGACCAAGTGGCAAAGTGTATTTTAATAAGAAGATAAATTTAAGCTGTAGGTTTGAATGTTATAAATTTAGTTAAATGGGGTGTCAAGGGTAAAACCTTGGGCAATAACTTTAAGTTTATAGTGATGGATGAGGTCAAGGGGCTGGTTATAGTCATAAGGGGTAAAGGGCAAATAATTGATGATGAGGGTATAGGGTAATATTCATGGTTTATGTTTTAAAGGTAGATAAGATAGGTTAAGAGGTTAATTTCATAAGTAATATATTATAAGGGACTAAGTTATTTATTATCAAACATTTGCAGGCATGAGATCAGATCTAGATGCAAAATTGAGTGCCTTAGATATTCACTGAGATTCATCGAGGGATGATTGTCAATGACTGGGCACACATGGAGGAGGTCAATCTTAGAGTGATGTTGCACTATCAACACATGCTATGGGATGTGATGATGATCATGGCCCTCATTGAGAGATGGGATCTGGCCATGAATGCCTTCCTTCTACCCACTGGTGAGATGATGATCTTGTCAAAGGACATGCATAGGATTACATGATTACCTATTTAGGGGGAGATGATTTATCACATTGATCAAGAGGAGAGAGATGAGATCTTAGAGCTGATATATGAAGATAACCATGATTTCATCAAATGGCAAGTTAGAGGATTTAGCCACACTTTATTCTATTAAAGGATGAGGGGTGAGAGGAGACTATTAATGATGATGATGATCTTAGTATCCTACTTTGTTATTTTAGATTCGAGTAATAAGAGGTTTCCTTATCTACTATTTGGGGTTCTAGTTGAGATGTTATTAGGTCACACAGTGTTTGGTTGGGTTTATGTGTTGTTAGTCTAGATATACAAGGATCTACAGGGTTTTAGATCTTAAGGAGATACGATATTAGTGTTGAGTTTGTGCTACACTGATAGGCATATTAGCACATATGAGTTTTATAATCGATGGGGCTGTTGTGGGAGGGTTATACCTAGATAGACCCCATAGTTAGATTCATGAGGTGGAGAGATGATTTTGCTTTGTTAAGACTGAGTAGAAGGGTATATGAAATTGATTGGTTTAGAGGTACACTAGAGGCATTGGTTATTAGTGACATGATTTGGAGGCCATACATCAAGTTTTTAGAGTGGGTTGGATATGAGAGACACACATTATCCTTGTAGAGTTACAGATGGATGCTTAGTAGGTGGGATGGGGAGGTAGAGATCATCCCATTTGATAGGGTGTAAATATAGTTTGGCCTAGTAAAAGGAATGTTGGGTTCATTTCCCAAATACAAGTAGGAGGATGTAGAGATCCTACTGCCAAAGCCACATCTAGTCTAGACTTTATTTGATCATGAGGAGTTATCGACTAGGGTCAAGATCAATGATGTAGGATTTGTAGATGGTTACCCTACATGGTACCAATAAATGTATGTGGTAACATATTTTGGTGGTGATGATGGTGGTAGGAAACCTATAGATGTTGACCTAGCTAGTAGAGGTCAACAAGTATAGGTATAGGGGGTTGTCTTGAGTACACAAATGGGACTGGCACTAGTTGTAGCATAGGCTCAGGTGGTAGCTTTATAGGGTTAGATGACAATGGCACAAGTTTATTTAGTTGTATTTAAGAGTGAGAGGGATTAGGTTAGAGATTCATTATCCCTAGTTACCCAAGAGAAAGACTCCTTGAGATAGACTAGAGGAAGAACTGTAGCACCTACAAGACCATCATGTACTATACCCATGGCTTGGTATCTAGCCAAAGTGGAGGAAATATGCTATTATGAGGCCATAGTTCTAAGATGTAGTCCTAATGAGCCCCAATAGGGTGAATACATATCTATTTTGGTAGGTGGTGCTAGCATGATGACACCAGGTCAGTGGGTTATTTCTGTAGGTAAATAGGTAGGGACCTCAGGAGGATAGGCACCAAGAGGCAGTGATGCCCCAAGAGACAGTGGTGCCCCAGGGGCATAGTCATGATATATCTTATGATATATTATATTTTGTATATTATTTTGATAATGGCTTGTGAACCAATGCGGTGAGATGTATATTTTGAGAGAGAGACATGTTTATTATTGTATGCATTATGATGTTATTGATAATAGACTCATGATTTATAGATAAGATCCTTGTTTATTGCTTATCATTCATGATTTGTGATTTGAAGCTTTATACTCATGATGTTGATTATAGTTGTGTTGATCATTGATGATGTTATATTGATTACACTTATGTTATGGATATGGATACTGATGTAGACTCACCTAGCTAGGCATGTGATGAGATTAATTTTGTTTTATGTTCGAGATGATGTTTGACATGTTAAATTTTAATGATTATATGTTTCCTTATTTAGATTTAGACATGTGGTGAAAATGGTTTTATTGTTTAATTATTCATGGATGGTATGATGTTAATATGATGTTGATGGTTATGCTAATGATTTATGTTTTGACTCGTGATATACATTGATATGATGTGATATGGTTATTTTGTTAAAGATAAAAACACATAAAGTAGGTTGAATAACAACACTAGATAAAAGAATATAATCAAGAGACAAACATCTTAGTGAATATATCAACTAGTTATAAAGGATAAGAAGAGGGCATGATGCATCTTCTTTGACAAGGACTAAAATAAGATCGAATTTGGATTAGCTTAATGAACATAAGCCCTTTGAATGCTTCACATTATAATTTATTAGTTGGTTAAGAGGTGTCTTGATCACATAATGTCAAGTGAGTTCAAAATCCCTTTCTTATAGTGCATAAAGGGGAGATGGATGAAAAATAGAACCTTCTTGTGAGACTAGCATGCCTCTTCTGGAGGTTACCAAAGAGTCAGTATAAACAAGTCTATGTCATATAAAAGGTAGACTAATTGATGAGGTAAGTATACTTATGAGAATCAATTTCATCTTTCAAAATTCTTTTATTTTTGCTTTTGCTTGATAATGGGTCTTTTGCTTATTTTGTTGTTACTTGGAGGGTTGAAGAAGCTAATCGATGCGAGAAGTGTTGACCAAATTTGACCCCAACTCAAATTGGTTAAAACCCTACTATTTTTAATTTTTTAATAAGGTTTCATGTGTCCTATGGGGTCTCTTATTGTCCTATATGTCTCACTTTTCCTTCCCCTAGTCCTTGTTGAAGCCCATCCTCCTTGTACTAGGCTAGTCAACCACAGTCAAAGTTGGTCACCCATGGTCTAACTTATTAAAAGGATAAATTTGTTCTAAAATGTCCTAAAATTGTCTTTGATATGTTTCAAGGTGTCTTCAAGTCATAAATTGGTCACTTACTAGGTTTCATGTGTCAAAAGGGTCATTTAGCCACTTTTTTAGCTCAATTAATGACTTGTACGGATGGTGGAGTTAAAATATTTATTAAAAAAATGAATATCAATGTGGAATAGGTCATAATATGTTAGGATCATTCAAATTTTAGTTAAAGAGTCAATATTATGCATTAAATGGTAGTTTTTCCTTAAAAATAGTCCATTTGTACCACTTATATGGACTTGTAGAACTCACCTTCAGCTAAAAATGTGGGTGGAGTGACTATTCACATACAAAAACTCTTTTCCACACTTGGTTCTCAATTAGGATGCCAAAAAGTTCATTTTTTCTCCTATTTCTTCCATTTTCTCTTTGCAAGCCAATGAAGGTCAAATTTAAGCACTTGGTATGGGTCATACAAGTAGAGTTGGGAGGAATGGTCTTGGGGGTGGATATTAACCTAAGTTTAATTAA
This sequence comes from Torreya grandis, assembly GCA_037957365.1. Classification (NCBI taxonomy): domain Eukaryota; kingdom Viridiplantae; phylum Streptophyta; class Pinopsida; order Cupressales; family Taxaceae; genus Torreya; species Torreya grandis. The sequence continues at coordinate 381,845 of JARHVA010002408.1, forward strand.
AATCCATAGCAATAACTTTAAATTTTTTGTGCCTCCTCCTTTATTAATAATTGCTAACACTCCAAGCAACTTTTTATGCACTTACATCCATGAGGGGGTCATTATTTGCACTTGTTTCAGATTTTATTGCTTTGGTTTGATGGGTTTTTTGTTCTGAGTGTTTCTCCATTATTTTTAATACATTTCCATGTTTCTCTTGGTTTTTAAAATCTCAAGTGCCTAAGAAATCCTTTTCTAGGCTTATATATGCTTCCAACTGCTCTTTTTGCACTCTCAGTTAACTCAAGTACCATTAAAGAGATTTATCGCATTGGATGAAGGTATGGGATGTTATCTCAGAGGTTTGGATCCATTTAAGATTAATTTTGAGTTTTTTTATAAGTTTGATATCATGAAATGACAAAACAATCCTCAAATAATTGTGTTTCCCATACTTAGTCAACTCCCATCTACTCTTCAACTTTGGCCATGATTTGTGGAGGTTTTGGGGATATCAATAAAGGTTTTTTGAATTTTTTGAAATATTTATGTATCCTTTATAAACATGTAGTGGTGATCAAGCCTCCATATAATACAAGAAGAGTGAGAATTATAGTCATATGCAACTTTTTCAATTTGGCAGCCATTGGAGGTGCATCTACAAATATTCAAAGTAATTATCACATGAGGTGAAGCTATCTTGATGTTCCTCAAGATTAAATAGGATATAAAAGACTAATTTTACTTGTGAATGGATATAATTTTGTTAATATTTCATCTATCATGGATATGGTTCATGTTCTTCGCATTGCCCTGCTCATAGCCATTACTGCCTACAAGTGCCTTAATTGAAGAGTTATGATGCCATTTTGAAAGTGTTAAAACATAAATTAGAACTTTTATTAAAGCCATATCATGTGTTTTATATCATAACTTCCCTTTGTAAAGAGTTATAATGAAAAATTAAAATACAAACCATGCTAAAATCTAAGTGACTAAACTCAGGCTCACAATCCCTAAGTGGACAAAATAGAGCTCTTGATTGTTTTTGTTGTTTTCATAAAATGAGACTATGGTGGTTTTTGACGATACTCATATGATCACCTTATATCCCTATATGCATAAAATTTTCATTCCAATTTTTAGGTTTAAAAGGTGAGTGAAGGATGAACAATTAGAGTCCAAAGTCACCTAAGAAACCACCAAATTTTGACAGTGAAACCTATAGAATGTTGATAAAAAAGTTACCTTACACTTCATATTGAGAATCCCAGACTATGCCATCAAGGGGGAAAAATCCAAAATGGTCAAAAATACACTCCTAAGCTAATATGTCAAAGAAAATATATAATTTTATGTTTTGACCCGTAAGCACTCTTCCCTGTCTGTACACAGGCCTGGGAAGGATCATCTACAGCAGGGTTTAGTAAGTTATGGGCAGATAGTGACTAAATTGAAGGTTTAGTGTGAAAATTGATAATTTTATAGAACTAACCTAAATTTAAGGTCTTAATATCAACAACATGACCTAAAAGAGCTCAAGTGCACCTACAGGTAGACCTAAAGTCCATAAAACACAGTCATGTAAGAAATACAGTCAATAAAATAGAAGTAAGGATTCCTTTATAAGAGAAGTGACTGTGTTGGTGAAATTTGGCTTATAAAATTGAAAATTGACCTTATTGATCTCATTTAAAACCCAGATACACCTAATACAAGGGTGTACAAATCCAAATCAACCTAAAGGCATGACAAGTTGTCTCAGCCCATAACAAGCAGATGGCCTAATCTTGGGAATGAGAGATAAATTAGTGCAAGGGATGGATCTCAATTTTGGAAAAAATGATGGATGACCATATAAAAAATATTATAAACATTATAGGATTTTTTTATTGTGTTATTAGAGCCTAAAACAAGCTCAAATAACCTATAGGTAGGCCTAAATAGTGGTCTCATTCTAGGCAGTTGTAGACCTAGTCTATGTTTCCAAAAGCATAGAAAGTGTTTGAGAGACCAATAGGCTATAATATGTTTTAAACACATCATGAAATATTAATAGGCCCATTTTAAGGATCATTTTGAAAAAATAGGTCTCAAACAAAGATGCAAAACTCAGTCATCCTTCAAAACCCCTGTAGATAGTGCATTCCTACAAGTTTGTCTTGGCTTTTGGAGGTTTTAGAGGGTCAAATGGATTATTTAAGTGCTAAATTTTGGTATTAATTAACATTAATATTTAAATAATCTCATATAATGGTCAAATTTTGAAGTATAATAGGGCTAATACTCTTTCTTTTATCTTAAAGGTAAGGTCCTTTTCCCATGCACAAGAATGGCAGTTTTGAGGAAAATTGATGAGTAGGTGACCAAAATATAAGGAGAGATAAAATGAAGATTTTTAAAGCTGTATAACACCTAAAAATATATAAAAAACATTTATAATGGGTTTTAAGGTAAATAAGGATGCCTAGACAAGGAGGTCTACAAGTAGACCTAGTGAGGCAGCATGCAAACCTAGCCTCAAATGAGAGATCACTTTCAGTTTGGGCCGTAGGAAATCATATAAATTACTTGGTTAATAATAACAGAGGTATATTTGAATTTTTAAAACCATAACCTTATATTGGAATCCATTTTGGATTCATATTGAGTCTAAAGTTGCAAGTAGATCCTTTGGAGAAGGCCTAGGCCTAGTTGCTAGACAGGGTCACTCTTCATTTTTAGCTCTAAGGGATATATTATAGAAATGGTAACATGTTTTTTTTATGTATATATAGGTTAATTTATCTTTAATCATGCATAATAGGTCACATATTGATCACTTTTGGACCCAATACCATGACAAGGTATACAAATTAAAAGGGTGCAATCGAGAGGTCAACTTCAAACGCTCACACCTATTTGGAGACATTTCATGGTATTATAATAAGTTAAAATAGGATGAAGGAGGTCCCAAGAAATTAAATTGGTGTGTTATTATATAGTTATAATTTTAGAGATTTATGAGCAATCCCTTAAGGGCTAGTGCACTCAAAACCCTCCTAAATCCCTATTTTGTGACCTGATGGAAGAAATGAGGCTCAAAGTGTATCCAAATGAATTAATTTGACCTTGAGAGTTAAATATAAGTTATTTAAAACTTCATTATGTTTAGATCCATATAAATTTATATTATATATAATCCATATATATCAGGTAGAAATCAGGTTTCTTTGATAATTTCTTGTGTTTTGCAGGTCTTGAAGATGATCATGGGATACCAACCACTTGGGAGGATAGATTGAGACTTGAACCAACTCCATATGCCATTTTTAGAGATTATAAATGCTCAAATTTTTCCCTAATATGCCTCTCACTTTAGACAGTCTAAAAAGTGACATAGTGAAAAGAGTGATAACCTAAATTTGAAAACCTTTTAAGATGTGTCTGATGGAGCCAAGCATATGAATTGTCCTGCCATGTGTCATAAGACCCCTTGTATAGATTAGTTATTAAGGATAAGAAGATGATGGTGCCAATTTTCAATAAAATCCTATTAGAGGGTGATTAAGGAGTTTCAATGCCACATGTGAGAAAGGTGCTAAGTTTGGGATGAACACATGTTTACATCAGTTCTTAATCTCTCTTTCACCTCATTTCCATGCATTATAATTTATTTTAATCTTTGTAAACTTGTCTTTGTTCCTCTTTAACTTATTTTTTCTCTCTCTTCTTCCAAGTTCTATAAATGTAAGCCATTTTGGCTATTGTAAAAAAAACACACCTAGTATGGTAAAGCCCTACTGGTTTGATATTGTATTTTTCCTTTGAAATAAGATATACAATCTAGTTTTGATCATAAAAACTATCTTTTATAATTATGTGAAGAGATATATAGTGAAAATTCAAGTGATTAATATCAATCCTTACTTCCTCTCAATCCTTTCATGTCTGATGCAAGTTATTTCATTCTAACAGGTCACATGAAGTATTGTTAAGTGTATGAGTCTATTTTTCAAGTGTAAAAGTAGCCCTAGTATCTAAAATTTATCTTTGGTTAACTCACCTTGAGTATTCTTTCATATATTCCACCTTCATGTTTGAAATGTTAATGTTAGATTGCTCTAAGAGGTGCAAACTAGTTTTGTGAGTCTTGTCTCTTAATGAATCTATATGATAATCTTGTGGATATAATCATGATGTACCACCCCCTTATAATAGTTTACTTTATTGTAAATCCTATCCCTTTTCACATAAGAAAGTATTATATTAGGTGATAATTACATAAAGATATATATGGGGAGCTATCCCTTTCAATCCTAGAGGTCCACTTCCACCATAGGTGACCCACACACTTGGAAGTAGTCTAATATTGCCCAAATTTGGAAGAGGCTTGAACACCCTCTTCTAGGGTGCAAGATTTGGAGACAACAACAAGCTTCCAAGAAATTATTTATGTTGACAAATGCTTGACTCAACCATCCTTCTAAGGAGTGGTCTAAGTTTTTGTGCTTTGCGTAATGCCTTTGATAGCTTTCCTTCAAGGGAGAATTCTACCTTATTTTGAGTAATTTTGATATTCTTTTGGTATTTGTCCTTCAATGGAGTATTATATGAATGTTATGGATGACCCATGATTTATATTGGTTTTAATTTTGATTTTTTTAATTAGTGTGGTTATTGATTCACATAGACTTGCTTATATAGGCTTAAAGGCTCACCTTTATGAAGGTAAAACTAAAAGCATTAGAAGGTTGATTAGGTGTAAATAGGTTTAGGTGACAACAACCATGGTAATCCATCTTATGAAAAGGGGTAGAAATTACCATGAGAATCATGCCATGGGTAGAGTCATGGTACCCATTGTTCAAAATTAGGTCATGATTGTGACAAATAATCACATGATTTAGTTTTAATCATTTTCCCCTAAAATAGGGAAACAAAAGTGGTTTAAAAAATAAGGGATGAGCTTAAATTATAAAAAAGGTGAGTTTGATCCTTTTTAACAAAAAAATGATGCAAATGCAAAACATTGAGGGGCTCAAGTTTTGGGTTGCCTTCAAGAGAGGAAAACTGGGAGGCTCATGATCCATACTTGTGGGTTATGATATAAGGTCAAAGTTAATTGAAATCAAACTTGCCATGCTTTCTTTTCTCCATATTGGTGGCATGTTGATTTTCCTTAAGGACAAGGTCTCTGATATTAAATTCTTATACTCTAAGGTGTTTGTTATAGACACATTTGAATTCTTTCCTTAAGGACAAGGTCTCTGATATTAAATCCTTATACTCTAAGGTGTTTTTTATAGACACATTTTAATTCTTTCTTGATATACATGAAGATGGGTGAGGGTGGCTAAATGATACTCATCAAGTAGCTCAAGCTGGGATAAATAGTGTTGGTGATAATCATCCTCAGAAATGATATCTTGCAAAGATATGTGAAGAGAAGGAATTTGGACCTCAAGAAGTAAGACAGCCTCGGCTCCAACCATTAGAGAGAATGGGGTAGTACCCATAAGGATTCAAATGCTAGTATGATATTCCCATAAGGTAAAATGGATATGCAAATTCCAATCGTAGCCAGAGGCATTGACCATCTTAGTGAGCATGTTGTTAAGAGTTTAATTAGAGGCTTCTGATTGTCCATTTACTTAAGAGCGATAGGGCAATGAGAAACTCAACTTAATACCAAATGCATCACAAAGACCCTAGACTTGTTTATTTTAAAAAAATCCATTATCGATGATAATTTTGTGAGGAACATCAAAATGATAGATAATGTGATGGTTGATAAAGTCGATAATCTTTTCAGCTTTGGTCAAGATAAGAGGAATAGCCTCTACCCATTTGGTAAAATATTCAATCATGGTGATGATAGAATGGTGTCACTATGAATAATAGGGGTTAATTTCACCAATAAGGTCTAGAACCCATTGTGATAAGGGCCAAAAATCAATGGATACATGAAGACTATAGCTAGGTGCATGATGTAAATTGGTGTGTTTTTGACACTTAACACACTTTTTCACATAATCACAATAGTTTTGGTTAAGGGTAGGCTAGTAATATCTAAGGTGAAGGATTCATTTAGCTACAACAAGGCCACTAAAGTGTCCCCCATAGATTCTATCATGTATTTCCCTGATAGCATGAGAGGCTTCGTGACTATGTAGGCAACAAAAGAGGAGACCATCAAAGCCATGTTTATAAATAATTACTCATATAATGGTAAAATGTGAGATAATATAGATAAATTCTCTTTGAGCCTTCTTGGAAAGACTATAAGGTATGATGGAAAGTTTAAGATAGTCAAAATTCTACCACATTAAAGATGGTGGGAAAATCTAGTTTGACATAAAAGCACTGGGTAAGTCTATGGATAATGATAAATAACTTAGATTCAAAGGGTGAAGATAAGATCTGAGAGGTGAGGGAAGCTATGGTGTTGCAAAAATTGTTGGTAGATCATGAGGTGGATTAGATATGGTAATGTTCAAATGATGTTAAGCTTTCATCAAATATTTGTTTGTACTGTTGCAAAACATCATTTTTGCACTGGTGCATGCCATTGATTTGATTGACCACAAGTTGGGAGTTGCCAAATATGTTGATCATTTTGAATCCCAAGGATAAGGTAGTTTTAAGGCCTATTATTAGGTATTTTTACTCAGCCATATTGTTGGTACATTCAAAATCAAGCTTGAAATACAAAGGAAGAGGTTCACCATCAAGGGGAATAAGGATGATACTAGCACCCCCACCATGTTGACACTTTGATCCATCAAAGAACATGGTTACTTGGTAGGTGAAGTCTTCCTAAGATAGGGTTACAATGGAATCATTAGGAAACTCAAGAGGAAGAGGTTGGTTATTTTCTAATGGTGCTTTGACCAATTGGTCAGCAATGACTTACCCTTTAATTAACTTTTATTGATGAAACTCAAGGTCAAACTCAGCTAAAAGCATAAGCCACTTGGACATACATTGGTTTTGGTATGGCTTGCAGTGCATATACTTGATTGGTTCAGTATTGGTGATGGCATAAGTCTTATAGTTAAGAAGGTAGTGGTAAAATTTGGTGGCCATGAAGACTAAAGCTAAGTAAAGTTTCTCAGTGTGAGTATATTGAGTCTCATACTCTTCAAACATGTGGATAATGTAGTAGATGGATTGCTCTTTATGTTGTTCATCCTAATGAATAAGCATTGCCCCTAGGGAGTGGTCAGTGGTGGAGATAAAAAGGTATAAAGTTTGGTCATCCTTGGGAGGGGTTAGGACAAGTGGAAACAAAAGTTACTTTTTGAGTGAATCAAAAGACTTTGACAGTCACTATTCCTCTTGAAAGAGGCATCCTTCTTCAAGAGGTGATAGAAGGGTTGACATCGATCTAAGAGCTGAGAGAAAAATTGATACATGGATTGGAGCTTACCCTACAAACTATGGAGTTACTTGGGGTTGATTGGAGGAAGCATGTTGAGGATTGCTTTGATTTTAGCAAGATCAACTTTGATTCCCTGAAGGGAAATGATCAATCCAAGAATTTTTCCTGACAAGACCCCAAAAATGCACTTCTTGGGGTTGAGGTAGACATGGTAATGGATGAGGCACTCAAAGATAATTTTAAGGAAGGCCAAATTATCCTTATGATATTTGGATTTCCCAAGAAGGTCATCCACATAGTCCTCAATGATTTTATAAATAAGGCCATGGAAGATGTAGGTCATAGCGCATTGGTAGGTTTCACCAACTTTATTTAGATCTAAGGGCATGACTCTGTATCAAAAATTCCCCCATGGGGTGATAAAGCTAATTTTGTGCTAATCTTCAAGGGTAATTAGGATCTGATTGTAACCCAAGAATCCATCTATGAGAGACATCTCATGGTTGGCTATAAGATCAACTAGCTGGTCAAAGCTTGGTAGAGGAAAGTTCTCTTTTGGGAAAGCAAGGTTGAGGTCATGAAAGTCCACATAGATGTGCAGTCCTCCCATGGCTTTGGTTATAGGTACGACATTCAAAACTCATTGGGGGTAATCGATGGGTTGAATGAAATTGATAGATAGGAGACACTGAAGCTCTTCTTTGACAAGAAGGGTTATGCGAGGGTGCATTCATTGAAGCTTCTACCTAATGATTTTAGAATCACAGTTGGTGACTATATTATGGGTGGTAATGGTGGGGTCAATCCTTAGCATGTCACTATAAGACCAAGCAAATTTTATGTTATGGTCTTAGAGGAAAGAGGGGAAGTCCTAAAGTTCCTCAAAATTTAGTGATTGGCTAATTTTTTTAATGTGGGGGTTGTCTAGACTACCCAAGTTAATATTCATGGTGGATTCATTCAACATGGTTGAATTCTTAAGAGGAAGAGATTTATGGATGGAAGAATTTGGGGCACCAAGATAGGTTAGAATGGAATCATCATCCTAACACTGAATGATATTAATGGTAGAAAGTCATCTCCTATCATCTCAAGATAGAGTAAGGGGATGGTTATGGTCACCCCTTCCTTTTGATAAATTAGGGGTCTAAGGCTAATCATGTTGATGAAAAAATAAAGGTAGGTGGGATGATGTCATCATCCTCACACTTAGGTGGAGAAGACGTTGGTGAGGAAGGTATGTCTTCCTCAATTTTGGTGATGATAGGTGGTTTGGTTTTCTTTATGGGTGTAATAAAGCCAAGGCCATGTTTCTCATGAGGTTTTCTAGTTTCAATTGAAATCAAATTATGTGGCTTGTGTTTATATCATTCGAGACCAAATCCCTTGCAAGCACACTAGTGGAGGTATGTCTTGGCAAACTTTAGTTTATCTAGATAGGACAAGTTGAAGGTGAATGGTCGAGGTGAAAAAGAGGTGACAAAAGTGCCAAGGGTTTGTCAAGTCCTTCATAAATGAAATGGGTTTGATAGATTGAAGGTCTGAAAGGGATAATGATTCTAATATTGGGGTCATAACTAGGTTAGTGGTCAAGTTTCCCATACTATTTTGGAGTAGTGAAGGCATCAAGGGTCAAGAGGCAATATTCCCCAAATGAAAAATGTTGAGATGTTAATTCCAAGTGGTCTATGTTAGGGATTTGATCTGAGGAGATTGATGAGCTAGTAGATCCCTCATTGGTAGAAGAGGATATGACTTCATCATTTATCATTAAGGGCTTATCTTTAGCTAATGAGGGTGTGCTAGATGGAGGTAAGAGGACATTTTTGGGTTGATAAGTCATGTTACATGATGAGAAGGGACTTGGGTCAACTTGTATAGTGACAACTTGACCTTTGTGCTTGAATTTGATGTAATGATGAAGGGTAGAGGGGACACAACCCATGGAGTAGATCCAAGGTCATCATAATAAAATATTACACTAGATTTCACCTTCCACTACATAGAAGAGTTCAAGGAGTGTGTGAGGTCCTAAATAAATATGAAGGATAATAGTTCCTAGAGTAGTGGTTATGGTGTCATTGAAAGATTAGAGGATGGTCGAGGTTTCAGACATGACATTATTTGGTAGATTGAGTTGATCATAGGCATGAAAGGAAATGATATTAATGTTGACTCCCCCATCAATCATGACCCATTTCATATGGGTTTGGTTGATGTAGGCAGTAATGAAAAGAGGGGGATATGGGTCATCAAGATGGATAGAAGGCATTTATAAATCCTTGAAGGTGACAAGGTTAGAAATTTAGAGAGTGCCAATAAAGGTTGCCAAAAGTTGAGCGTATTCAAGTTAGACCTTTATTGATTGCAATTCTTCTATCATTATTTGGTGATGATGAGATGAGGTGGAAATCAGCTCATGTAGGCTCATCTTTGTCAGGGTTAAGTGAAGTTGTTTGAGCACCACTCTTCTAAATGATATAAAGGGGTTAGATTGAGAGGTACCCAAAATAGATACCTTAGGTTTGGTTTAAGGTGGAGGTGTTTTAATTTGACTTAGTTTAGAGGTGGAAGGTGGGTATGTCCATGGGATGGACACTTTTGCCATCTCCTTATCCTTTTGTTGAGCATGTGATTATGTGACCACATGGATAGTATGGGTAAAGGGAATAGTTAGGGTAGATGATTGGTTTGGTTCCTCATCACTCTGAGGTGAGAGTGGGGGAGTGGGTATGCATTTGGTATTGGTTGTTTTTTGTTGGATTGGTAGCAAGCTTACAAGAGGTTCATCTATTAATAGATCATCCTCATTATAGATCTGATGGATTATAATTTGGAGATATTTGTAGTTTTTTGTGTCATGCCCAAGTGTCTTATGATAAGAGCATACTTATAATTCATTATACTAGATGTGTTTTGGACCTATAGGATTAAATGTTCTAATTGGAGGTGAGGTCAAGAAAGAAGCTTATAGTAACCTTTGGAAAATAATGTTAGGTGTGGAGCCTAATTATTTTCTAGGATCAGAGTTTAAAATTTTCATGTTATTTTAGTTGGGTTTAGATCCCATTCTTTAAATCCCTAATGGCACGAGGATTTTCTATGGGGGGAACCCCCCTTGTGGGGTCTAGGGGGGATGACCCCCCTGATGGGAGGTCAGGGAGCCATGCGCCCTAGAGAAAAAAATTATTAAAATTGCATTGTTAAATTGTAATTTTGTAGTCAATCTAGGCCATTGATTAAAGGTTTCAAAATCTGATGGTAGAGGTTATGTTTAGGTGTTTTTACCCTAAATTGTATTGATATATGGTTGAGATGGATTATTATGATGTATTAATGAAATATTGTGCATAGAGTGGAGGCAAAAAGGTAGAGAGGTGTAACAAGGTTTGTTGCAGGATTTTATTTCTCCTTTGTATTATTGGAAATAATATACTAGACAAGTTTGGTGGATATAGCCCATTTTGGGTGAACCACATTAAATTTGGCATTTCCTATTATGTGCATGTTTATGTTTATTTTCTAAATGTTTCATTAATTCATTTCATAGTTTCTCTTATATACGATTTGGGGATATATCTAGGTTTTAATTTATCCTGATAAATAGTTGGTGAGATAGAAGTCTTTTTAGAAATAGGATTGGTGATAGAATTTTTGGGTAAGGTAGTGTTCTTAATTGATATTTTTGGTTTTGGTAAGTTGGAAGTTGATAAGTTGGAGGTAGGAGGTTTCACAGTAGGTAATTTGGTTATTGATGGCTCTATGAAGATGGCATGTCAAAAAGCAAGAGTGATGGGGTAAACAAAAGTGGTGGTTGGGTTTTGGTTGAAATATTTGGATTCATAATCAAATTAGAAGGATGAGGCCCCAATATGGAGGGTAAGGTTGAGGGGGGAGAAACTATGGAATTTTGCTGGTTTTACTTCCTTGGTTGATTTGGTTTGGTGTTTGGTTGTTGGGTCTGGTGAGGTGAGATATAATTTCAAGGATGGGTGATTAAGACTTTGCATTAGGAAGATGCCAAGTTTTTTAGTTGGTTTGGTTGAAGTGATAGAAAGTGATTTGGTTATTTTGGATTTGGTTTCTTTGGATATTTGAGGAATGGTTAGGTTGGTAGAGGTTTTCATTGCTTCGATTGGTATGATGGTGGGTTGGATAATAGAAGTGGTGGGTTGGTCAGTCAAAGATGTGGATGGATGTTCCTATTTGGTGATGTAAGGAAGCCCAAATTTTTTCCAAAAGATGACTTGGTCCACATCAAGCTTGGAGATAAATTGTAATCTCTGAACTAATCAAGAGAATGGTTTATAGTTTGTTTTATTCCCTAGATAATGGATTAAAAAGATAAGCCCATAGATGAAAGGGGAATGGTGACCTTATCCTTCTCCTCAATCAAAGGATACAAGGTTTAGATGGGTGGTTCCTCTATGGGAGGTGTAGATATGTGGTTTTATCCTTGGGAATGATCTCTAAAGGGGAAGTGAATTATTTGGTAGTTGAGGGAGAAGGTAAAGTGGTGATGGTTACTTATTCTACTATGTTAGTTGAAGGAGGGGTTGATGACTCCACTACCTCATTAAGAAGAGGAAGGAAAAAGGTTAATTCCTTGATTTGGGTCTCTAAAGGAAGAGAAGGTAACTCCACTACCTTAATAAGTGGAAAGGGTGAAGAACAAGTAGATTGGGTGGTAGGTTCTTCAGCAATAAGCGTGTCAAAAACCATATTGGTAATATGGGCATCATGAGAACATTCAGCTTTGTTGAGCTTATTTTTGGTAGGTGCATGATTGGGAAAAGGTTATCTAAAAATGTTAAGGGCTTGGTTCAAAGGTGCATTGGGGTTGTCCAACACAAGCTCCCCCTTGTCAATTTGGGTTTGGAAAATGCTTTTGAAGGTATTACACCTACTAACATCATGCCCAACTACTTGATGAAAAGCACATAAGTCATTCTCATTATACTAGATAGGTGCAAGTTGAGAATAATCAAATTGTTGAGGGGGTTTGATGGAAGGAAGTTGTATAATATTAGCTTTCAAAAACTTCTCCATGACTAAAGCATAAGATTACCGAAGCAGATTAAATTAATTTTGATTATTTTGGTTTTCATTTCTCATGTTTTGTTTTGAGGAGTTAGAGGAGTTTGGTTGATTGACAGATGGTGAAAGAGTGGTCTTAAAGTAACCACATTCATAGTTCCCTTATTTTTAACATTTGTATTGGTTTGGTTTCTTATTTTAGAGGAAGAGGCCTCATTGGTTTTGTAGGTAGAGTTTTTATTTTTTAACTTCAACTTTCCTTCATCAATGGCTCTATTTTCTAGCTTACATGCCATGGTAAAAGCTTCATCAAAGGTTATGAAGCTCTGCACATGTAATGTATAAGAGATGTACTTGTCACATGCCTACACAAATATTTCTATCAATTTGGGTTGGGGTAAAGAGAAGGAAAGTTCATTCATTAGGCTCCTCCAATGAGCTACAAAATTGGCAATAGATTCATCATCAAATTGATGGATAGAGTAAAGGTCTGTGATGGAAACTTTCTTGGAGATGTTTATTGAAAAGTGATCCAAGAAATTTTGGGTTATTTGGGTGAAAGAGAAGAGAGAATGTTTGGTTATGGCATGATACCAGTCTAATGTTAGACTAGATAGGGACATGATAAAGGTAAAAATAAGGAGGGCACCATCATAGGCAATCAAATAACATGCATTCCTAAATTCCCTAAGGTATTTTTGGGGGTCCTCCTTACTTTGGAACTTAGAAAACTTGAGAAGTTCCCACTGAAGAGGATATGGTCTGATGGGGATAGATGGGTGAATGGGCTCATTATAGATCTAGTCATATGATAAGATGTGAGCACTAAAGATAGATGACTTTAAGGTAGTCATTTTATCCATTAGTATTTTTCATCAGATCTATTTGGGGTTGTGTGCCTAAAAATTTATGAGATACATATTGTTTTGGTGGTTGAGTAGTATACTGATAGTTGGTGGGAGGTTAAGAAGATACCACATATTGATATGTAGACATAGGTGGTTGGGTGAATACTATATAGGGGTAGGTGGATATAGGTGGTTGGGCAGTGGGTAGATGTACGTTCCCATGTGGGTTTGGGATGTAGCCCTAGTTGGGTGAGATGGGCACCTATTGAGAGGTTAAGGTGGGTTGGGTAGCAGATGTAGTTGGGTTTTTAACTAAATGAAATTTGGTGACCTTTGTGTTAATTCGAGGTAAGGTAGAAGGTATAGACACCACAATATTTTGAATTGTAGTAGTGACTAATGGATTGGGGGTAGCTGAAGGAAGGTTGGAAATGCTAGTAGTAGGGGTTCCCATGCTGAGGGGAGTATATGTGGTTAATGGTTGGGTTGTTCCTAGGGTAGAGGAGTTGTTGGTGGGGGTGGAAGGTGTAAGGGTGTTAACTTATTGGGTAGGTTGGTTTTCCATAGTAGTATCAAGGGGATTATTGGTGGATGAGGATACTTGGGTGGTCAATGGTTGGGTGGTGATTGTGTCAATATAAGGGTTCCCCATAAGGTGGGAGGGCATGCCATAAGGTGGGTCCATAGGTGGAACCTAAGCAAGGGTAGGTTGAGGCATGGTGTTGAGATAATGTTGAAGGGCCACATGGTTCTTATCTAAGAAGGTGGCAAAGTTTATATCTCCTTGGGGAACTATCAGAGGGAAAGAAAGAATTCTTGAAGGATGAAGAGAATCTTCTAGTTTAGAGATGTACTCCATGGGTGAAGAAGTAGAAGAGGTTGATTGGCTTAGTGATGGGTTCTATTCTACTAGATTTTTTCATTGCTAGTAAGTTAGAACTATATGAGATAAGGGAGAAAGAATACAAAAACAATCTCACCACTCAAACAGAGAGAAGACAAGAAATAATCAAGGAAATCAAACACACACTAAAAAGTATGTTAAGACCTAGAGTTCTTTTTAGTCTCTCTTTTGGCTTATGCCTTAAGCTTTAATAAATGTGTGACTGAAATTTGATTATAGAGAAATTACTAGAAAAGATATCTATGGTTGGTTTCAAGTTGTGTTTAGGCTCTTAAAGGGATCTATAGTATAAATCAATATGTGGCTTGGTATTGGGGCCTACCCCTCACTTCACACACCGCAGTGATAAGGGTGTTGGGTGTTTAACTAATATATACCAATTTCTAGAGTGTATACTCAACCAAAGTTCTGAGTTGGTTCTCCCCTTAGTAATGACCTCCAAGTAGGATCAATGAGAAAGGGTAAGGTGACTACTAGGTGATGAAATCCTAGTTGGGCCTTATGTCAAGTTTTTTAGATTTTTTATTGATGTAGGTGGTTTGGTTTAGTATGTGCTAAAAGTGATGTTATGATCAGATTAATTTGATTTATTTTAACTAAGTGAGCTAAACTTGCAAGAAACTAATGTATGCAATCGATTTTAAGCCCAAAAGAAATTTTAATTTCATTTATGAGCATAGAATAGGGAGAAGAGCATGTAGATGCAAATGAAATAAACCCAAGTAAAGACTCAAGGATCCCACTAAGTGTGCTAAAAAAATTTAGAGAATTTTAGCTTATATTCCAATAGAGGAAGAAGAAATAAACTAGATACAAGTATGGTTAAAAAACATGTTTGGTTGTGCATGGATTGAATCAGTTAATTGTAGAGAGCTCCTCTTTAGCTTGGGAGGATGACCTACAAATAAGAAAGCACTAAAGCAAATGTTTATTTAGATAGATAGTTGGGTGGATTGCCTAACATTGGTTAGGTCCTAGAAGAAAGAGCTTCCTTAGGAGCTATCAATCTACACATTTTAAATAATTAAGTTTATAAAAAATAAGATAAATTACTTGCATCAATAATCAAAAGGTACTAAAATCAAATATAAGAGATGCTTGATAAATAAATAGATTAAAATGACCAATATAGCAATAAGCAGGTCAATACTAATGCTAAATAGGTCAAGATTGGTTCAAAAAATAGGTTGGGAGTTTGTGAACAAGTCAAGGAAAAGAAGGTTGGATTTGGTTGAGGGTAGGTGGATGAAAAAGGTTTGTTGTTATTTTATACCACAGTGGCCATTGATGGTTGGTATGACCATTGGTGATTGAGGTGACTATCATTAGTTGAGGTAACCATTGATGGTTGGATAGATCATCGGTGGTCAAGGTGACCATCGATGGTTACTATGTGTTAGATTTGGGTGATAAAAGGTTAGATTGATGGGATCACAGAAGGCAATTATGGGAGATTGGTTTATACTAGGTTGATAGCAAAATGTAAACAAAGTAATTGATAGATTGAAAATAAATACTTAGCTTACCATAGGTTGGTCAAATGAGTGGTTGAGGTGGCTAGATCTTTGATTGAGTCTAGCATGATTTTAGTAGAGTAACGGTATTTGGCTATTGACTGAGGGGCAGTGGCAAGTTAGTTCTTTGACATGATTGTTAGACCATTGGGTTGATGCAAGAAATGACCTACAAAGAAAATCTAGATGCAAAAACTCTTGAAGTCATGGATCCTTTTCACCACTTACTCCTCTCTTCCTATAAGGAAGGAAGGAGAGGTGCAACAAGACATTAACAAGGGGTTTAACTTATTATCTAATCTTAACTTGTGCATGGATTGGCTCCCACATGAATTAGATGAGCTAATTATAGAAAAGTAAGTCAGATTGATGGGTTAATTAAGTTGGTTTAGATAATGGAACCTAACTATTGATGATTAAGGTGAATGTTGACAATTAAAGTAATTATTGATGATTGAAGGTCAAGGTCAGGTTGAGTTAAAAAGTGGGTTAAGTCATTAGGTCAAACTGACAAGCATTTGATAGGTTTGGGGTT
Source organism: Torreya grandis (assembly GCA_037957365.1). Taxonomy (NCBI): domain Eukaryota; kingdom Viridiplantae; phylum Streptophyta; class Pinopsida; order Cupressales; family Taxaceae; genus Torreya; species Torreya grandis. Next base: position 398,025 of record JARHVA010002408.1, read on the forward strand.
GGAAAGGTGGGTTAAGCTAGTAGGTCAATTTGATTAAGGTTAGGTAGGTTTAGGTTTGAATGGTCAAGTTGGGGCCTTAGAGGGTCCTGAAGTGGTCCAAGGGAGTTTTGACATTCAAAACCATCATGTGTAGATTTTTGGTGTCTATAGTGGGTCCCACCCATGTGGTTACTACCTTCTCAGTTATACCTTCCATCGGTGTCTTTGATATGTTGTATGGATGACTTTGGATATATACACTTTATGTAGTACCTTATATAGTACATTGGTGTGTTAAATACATTCATGATAATCAAGTAATTATAGTTTCCATAATTCCATATGAACATCCTCTTGATCAAGATAAATTTGTACTCAGGCAATTAATTATCAAACTTTATATGGTTAATTCTCCACAAAAAGATAAGCAATAGACAATCCCATTTACTAGGTAGTTAGTACTTGAGAGATGATTGCACCAGAGATCTACAGTGGTTTACACAAAATCCTCATCTAGTGCACATCATATTCAAATATTTAGAGCACCTACACATGTTCCTATTATTGGTACTCCAAATAAACCACATAATACTCAATGATTGGTTCTAAAAACACCTATCCCTAAACCTATTTTTTCACAACCACGTATTCTTAATTTACATACATAAAGCATCACAGATACTATAATTATAGATTTTTCACCTATACATGCTCGTTAATAACATCACCAATTTATCACACTAGGTTCATAGTGGGTAAGTATTTATGACCATCCTTTTTATACAATCATAGGATAGTTTTCTCCTATCAAAAATTCCAAAAATACCAAAAAAAATTAAAAAAAAAATCAAAAATCCAAAAATATATTCAATTTTTACATATCATATTATCTCCTTAACATATAGGTTATTGGTTCCATGTTGGTAGATGGCATATCAGTATTTCTTATATACTTATGTGCTTCACAAAATTTTTTAGTGTGATTTAGGCATACATATACATGATATATGCACTTTTAGATGTTGGGATTTCTCTCTACTCATGCCACCAGGGCATTGGGGACATCCACCTTTTTTTATCATTATACATCTAGGTCATATCATTTTATGGTCAATTTACATTATAATGTTTGAGCTCATATATGTACTTACACATGCCTTTATCCATACTTATACCTTGCACAGTGAACTTGATATGATATGTACTTAATATTTTTTGCTAACACATACATCTAGGGACTAGTATGATATTTTTATTTTGGTTACTTATGATTTTATATATGCACCTCCTTGAGTGTCTTTCTTTATTATTGTCTTGATTATTTTATAATTTGAATATATTCTACTATTTGCATCCCCCATGCCTTTGTTTACCTTTTTGACATTTGAATATGTCATTGCTTGTTGTATGTTGACATTTGACTATGTCATTTATTGCTTTGTGAACATTTGACTATGCCATGTCCCTTTGATTGTGTAGCATTTGAACATGCCCCTTGTTTTAGGTCTCATTTGACCATTACCTTTTGATTTGCTTTTGAGTGTTCTTATGTGTGCGTTTGATTACTTTTTGAGCTTGTATTGTTAGTATCTAGATGTTGCCATGATCTACACCATGCATCAGACTTGGTGTGATCACATTATTTATGTTTCAATGATATATCTACCTAGACATGTTCCTTTTATATACTAAATGGTTCTTTCACAATTTACATTATTATCTTATCCTTTTGAGGTAAGATAACTGTCAATTTCTACTTCCCCTCACCTCAAAAATAGGGGCATACCAGTGGGGGCATGCCATGGAGGCATGACTGCCATATTTGTCACAAATTTAGATTCGATAGAGGGCACATTTTATAAACATGTTGTCCACACTTATTCAGTATTCAGCATACCTGAATTACAATGGGGGCATGTTTTGGAAACATGTCCTCTATATTGGCACTTACACTAGTTCTCAAATTTAAATTGTAGTGGGGGCATATTTTGGAAACATGTCCTCCACATTGGCACTTATATCAGTTTTCATATAAAATTGGGAGTATATTTTGGAAACATATTTTTCACACTTACATAGTTTAAGATTGCCAAAATTGCATAGTTATTATATTTAGATACACATTTATGGTAAAATTCTATTCATTAGTACTATTGTTATACATAGTTTCAACATGAGACATATATAAGGTGCATATGTTATGCAATGTTCACCTAATATTACAAAATGAAACCAATTTAAGATTTCAAATACTTTTAAGGACTGTCAAAACCCACCAAATTATGCCTTTATGGAATGTATTGATCTAATATACTATAGTATTTGGTTCACTTTTTGGTATGTTTGAGGTGATTAAGTCACTCAATCCTGCCAAATTTATAGGTTGGACCTGATTGCATCATCAAGCTTCACCAATTTTATAAATTGAGTTGACTTGGTTCACTCACACTTTATAATGTCCCCTTTTCTAAAAATAAAATAAATATTTTTAAATACTTTAAATAAAATTAATAATATGCTTAAGTTACCAAAAGTGAATATGTTGGTAACTCCTTTCAATTTTTTACTTAAGAAGGGGACTTTTAAGGGTCATGGGCAAGATTATCCTTTAAGTGAATTTATAAGGAAGTTGCTTTTTGATTATTTGAATTTTCCCTCCAAGTGGAGTGAAACCCTTTGGGGAAAGGATATAAAAGGGAAAGAAGAGTTTATTTTGGAGACTCATGTTATGTTTATGAATTGAAATCACAAGTTTAATCATGATTTTCTTGATTCACCCATTGAAGATAGAAAGCTTCATTGGAAGGCTGAAGTAAGGATGAAAACCCTTACCTTTTAGTTGGGTAGCCTTATTTTTAGAGGTTTCAGAGGGCATCAATGATTTGTTGAGGCATTTTGAGCACCATTTTTAAATTCATGCAGTAGAAGGGGCATCAAGGAAGAGTAATGAATAGGTTTGGGAGGCTAGTGAGTTGATTTGGGAGCCTTATAAGGTAGTGAACTATCTAGGTAGGGGAATGAACCTCATCTTAAGGTTTGTAGTGATATTTTCAAGGATAATTCAATCCTAACTTCAATTTTAATGCATTAAAACATTTATGGTATTTTTATCATATTTTTCCAGTCATTAAATTGGGATAAAAATTAGATTTTAATGGACTATTATTGGTTGTAATATTTATAGATTTTAGGTAATTATTTAGTAAATAAAAAATTAATTTCTTTCCCTAATTTCCACTTCTAAATTTCTAAAAAAATTATTTACTTAGGGTTTGATTTTAAAAAAATAAAATAATGTATTTATTATTAGGGTTTGTTGGGAAACCCCTTTGGTTCTAATTCTTCCCACATTACACACTCACCAAGTTAAAAGTATGATTGGGTTGCATGATTGAGCTAATCTCAATTGTCATGTGATAACTCATATTTTCTCCAAGGTTAGGGGCATGTGCCATCCAATCTCTTTCTATCTCTTTAGATATCTACACTTTCCAGATTTATATTTGTCTTAATCTCAATTTTAGTGATTCATCATGATATATCTTTCAAATAAAATTGCTAAAAGGAAAGATAGTTACACCAATACACAGGTGTACTCCTAAACCTTTCTCTCTTTCAATTTCAATCATGTGACAACCCCTAAAGTTGTACTTAGAAAATGTAGTAATTTTTTTAATTTTAAAAACAAATAACTTAACAATTATTTCATAAAATAAAACAATACAACATAACTAAACCATAACTAAGAACAATAGTACTTCAAATTCAAATATTTCATACAATATAGATCGTATACAACTCCAAGGAAAGTAAATACCACATGACATAGCTACGGTTGGTCTGACAATACAATATTTGCTAATCAAATATACAAGTACATAATACAATTACATTCCTTCAAGCATATGACCCAGTACAATAATAGATACCAAGCTCTCTAGAGCTCAAGTTAAACCAAATCATGTATCACTGATAATCTCAAGTGTCATCTCCCAGTAGTACTATAGTGGAAGAGGGAGAGAATCATTTGAGTGATTTACCACACCAACCATAGACCAATGATCCTTCACACAATCATTTATTAGGAAATGGCCCTCCCTTCATGGATAGATAGATAGAACAGTACAAGAATCCAGTGAGACATGCTAGTACCCCATGTGTTATAAGATTTCTAAAAACATGTAGTGTACCATACAGAAATCCATTCTAACATGATATCACAAAGCATAAAAATATATGAAAGACAATATATATAACATTAATTTGATCAAATTTTTTATACAATCATTTTAGACTAGTGAATTTCATAACACACCACTTGATTTAATTATCTATTGGTGGTACTACCTAGGCTAGTGAAATCTATCTCACTACCTATTAGTATCATCAATATGGTTTCATATATATAACAAAGAGTCACGACAAATTTCATTCTCCTAGAAAAAATATTACATAACATGCTAAATAAGGAGAAAGCAAGATATACACATAATCATCTATGCATGAATGAGTCTTACCTTAAAATCACTTCTAAACTGGAAAATAATAACCATTGTTTATACCACCTAGGTAAAGCACACATTAACCATAGACTATTTCAATAAGATCCAAGTAACTACAACTCAAGATAACCCTTACTATCTTAATCTAGTATTCTTAGACATGACTACTAATTTTCCCACAATTAGTCATACTAAGTAGTCATAGAAACATGAAAACATATGCTCATATTCAAGTAAGCACAACTATAACAAATAAGTCATAAAATGCATATAATTCTATCTTATCATTCATTTGCACTTATCAATATTTTATATACACATAATAATATCTTATCAACTTCTACAACACATATTATTCATGTAATAATCAATACATATACAATTATTTAGGTGTGGGCCAAATACAGTATATACCATCTAGGTACTTTTCGTATTGTAGAACTCTATGACATCCTATATTGTTATGACTCATTGTGTCCAAAGCACTCTACTCAACATGAACAACCAATCTAACACTAAAATCATTAAGCCAATAAATTGGGATTATACCACCTAGGTATACCCTAGATTATATTACATAATAATAATCAAACAAAAACACAAGCTCAAGGCACAAATCATGATGCAATATTTAATTCTAGGAATGTCAAATCATTTCATAAAAAAATACTTTCATAAAATATAATGCACACAACCTTTCATCTTTTCATGATGCTACATTTATGACTCTATCAACTTGATTTCATTACTCCATTGTACTACAGGTAAACTATTTGTTTCCACTAAAAAATGTATTGCATCACTAATAATTATCATAGCCTCGATTAAATGGTAATTCAAGTTTACACCTCATATGAACTAAAGGGAAAAATTCAAAATGGTTGAAGTTTTCATCTAGTGGTACCTATTTCCTATTTATAGTGCATTATGGATGGATGTTTGAGTCCTTCAAATGAGAATCAACATGGAATGCAATAATGGGCAAATGTTGACATGGTGTTATGGGAGAACATCAACATGGAGTTGTAAGTGGATGTTGGCATGGAGTTATGAGTGAGCATCAATGATTTGGATGATCATCGATAATGTAGGTGAATGTCATCATGGTGTTTCAATCAAACACCAGCATGGACTTATAGGTGAATGCCATCATGTTATGGTCGAGTGTCAGTTTGATGCAAGCATCGATGTGTTGCAGGTGTATGTTTGTATTATGTGGGTGAGCATCAAAACCACAATGTATTACCATGATATATTATTTATTGGTCTAAATATATATGGATATACATTAGAATACTATAATATTTTTCATAATATCATATCTAAGTTATGAAAAGAGAGAATAGAGCATGTGAATTTAGGTGTGAATTCAGGAGGGTTTGTAGAGCACAACTTCAAACTATATTTATGCATTGTGAATATGAGAAGATTGATTTGAGTGTGGATTATACTCTTGTAGCTTGTAATAAAACTAGAATAAGTGTTTCTTGATGGATGTAGCCCACATTGGGTGAACCACATTAAATTTGGTCTTCTTGTTATACATGTTTATTTTCTATTCTATATGCATCTCTATTTATAGATCTTGTTATTATGATTTTGTGGAATAGTTTTACATTGATTTTTTGTTTTATTCCTATTAATTGGTATTAGAGCTTCAAGTTGTATTTGTTGAAGTGTTGAATCACAAGAAGGGTTATTAGTTCAAGTGGGAGGTATAGTTGATGATCACATATCAAAGGTTGAATATTTCAACAAATAAAACTTTGGACTATAGAAGATGCAAGTGGAAGATTACCTCTATTAGAAGGACTTCCATGATCTATTGGGAGGAAAAGTAAAGCAACCAATGAGTATGATATATGAAGCTTAGGATATGCTTGATAGAAAAGCACTTAAGGCCATTCAGTTATGCCTTGCATCTTCAGTCGCATTTAATATATCATAGGAGAAGACCACAGAAGGTCTCATAAATGCATTAGGGAAGTTATATGAAAAGCCCTCTACTTTTAACAAAATATTAAAAATTATTCAATATGAAAATGTCTGAAAATGGTTCAATTTTTCATCATTTGAATATATTCAATATTGTTGTGAGTTATGTTGAACTCAACAAAAATTAAATTTGATGATGAAGTTAGGGCTCTACTCATTTTGTGTTCCTTATCAAAGAGTTGGAATGGCATGGTAATGGTTGTTAGTAACTCAGTCTCTAATAATGGCAAGTTGAAGTTTGAAGATGTCATAAGAGTAATATTTAGTGAGGAAATGTGATGAAAAAGCTCTGGGGAGACTTCTACTTCAGGTGATGCTTTGGAGATGGAGAGTAGAGGGAGAAAAAATTCTAGAGGAAAAGGAAAGCATGGAAATTTAAATGCTTAAGGAAAGTCAAAATCATGGAATAGGATGGTATGATGGCATTGTGGAAAGACTAAACATGTAAATAAGGATTGTTGGTCTCTTTATAATAAGAACAAAAATTAGGAATACACCAAGGAGGTGAATGTGGAAACAAGTAATGTTTGTCAAGATGAATTAATTCTCTCTATTAACAATATTTTTGAGTCTTGGGTTTTAGATTCAGGGGCTTCTTTTCATGCTACACCACATAAGCATTATTTTATTGATTATATTAAAGGAGATTTTGGACATGTTTACCTTGATCATGATGAGCCTTGTAGCATAGTAGGACAAGGAAGTGTTTAGATCAAGATACAAAATGGGAATACTTGGATACTAAAGGATGTCAGGCATGTGCCCAAGTTGAGATGAAATTTGGTATCCACAAGGCAGTTGGGTACTGAAGGTTGCATGGTGACTTTTATAGTAGATTCTTAGAAGGTGACCAAGGGTGCTCTTGTGGTAGCAAGAGGTAAAAAGGTTGGTACCTTGTATTTATCAAGTAGTGTTGATTGTTTTAATTTAGTTGCTATAGATGTAGATGTAACTTTGTGGCATAATAGGCTCGATCACATAAGCCAAAAGGGCATGTAAATTTTGAAGGATTAATTACCTTGATTCAAAGGGTCTAATTTAGATTTTTGTGAAGACTATGTCTATGAAAAATAGAAGAGAGTAAGGTTTCTCAAGGTTGGACCTATAAGGAAGGAGAAAAAGTTGGAGCTGGTTCAATTAAATGTATGGGGGTCAGCTCAAGTATCTTCTATTGGTGGTTCATCTTATTACATCACTTTTATTGATGATGTAACTAAAAAATTTTGGGTGTATGCCATTAGGATAAAATTTGATGTGTTTGATACATTTAAAAGATGTAAATCCTTGGTTGATAATGAAATAGGTCTCAAGTTAAAATGTCTTAGGTCAAATAATGGTGGAGAATATTATAGTGATGAATTTTTTTATTACTATTCTAGGAATGGAATTTATAGATAGAAGATGGTTTCAAGAAATCCATAGTATAATGGAGTGTCAAAAAGTATGAACAAGACCATCATGGAGCATGCTAGGAGCATGAGGTTGCATGCAGGACTACCCCTTCAGTTTTAGGTAGAAGTAGTAAACACGGTAGTATCTCTGATCAATATAAGACCTTCATATAGTTTGGATGGAGGCATACTTGAGAAAGCTTGGTCTGATAAGAAGGTTGATTATTCCTTTCTTATAGTATTTGGTTGTGAAGCTTTTGATCATATTTATAAAGATGATAGGACTAAGTTAGAGGCTAAATCTAAAAAATGCACCTTTGTTGGTTATGGTGAGGATGACTTTAGTTTCCAGATTTGAAGTTTTAAGGACAAGAAAATATTTCAATCTAGGGATGTTGTCTTTAAATAAAAATTCATATATAAACACCAATTATAGGATCAAAAAGAGGATTTTAGAAAAGAGTACATAGTGTTAGAGGACATTGCAGATGATAAAGTGTCCAAGCAACTAGTTCAAGCACCTACTCCATAAGAACCCCAAACTCCTATGGTGAGAAGGTCTTCTAGGGTAAGAAGGGAACCTGAACATTTTTATCCATCTCTTAATTATTTATTACTCACTAACATTGGAGAGCCAAAGTTCTTTAAAGAAGCAATGTAAGTGGATGTCAGGAAGAAGTGGGAGCAAGCAATGAATGAAAAGCATTAGTCTTTCTTGGAAAATTAGACTTGGGATTTGGTAAACACATATGAAGGTAAGATAGCATTGTAAAAAAAGTAGGTGTATAAAATTAAAGAGGATGATGGAGGCAAGAAAAGGTACAAGGCCTGGTTCGTGGTAAAGGGGTTTGCATACATAGAAGAAGGGAATTAATTTTGATGAGATTTTTTCCCAGTGGTAAAGATGACTTCTATTACAACTATTATTTGGATAGTGGCAGCAGAAGACTTATACTTACAGTAGATGGATGTGAATACTATGTTCCTTCATGGTGATTTTGAGAAGGAATTATATATGGAGTAGCCAGAGGGATATGAGGTAAAAGTGAAGAAGAACATGGTGTGCAAACTAAAGAAGAGCTTGTATGGCCTGAAATAAGCTCCATGGAAGTAGTACAAAAAAATTAATAGTTTTATGATGAAGCAAGGATACTCTAGGTGTCAATCAAACCATTGTGTATATATCAATAAGTTTGATGATGGTAATTACATTATCCTTTGTGTGTTGGTTGCAAGTAAAAACATGTAGGAAATAAAGGTACTCAAGGAATAGCTTAGTAATTCCTTTGCTATGAAGGATTTGGGAGTAACAAAACAAATTCTTGTTATAAGAATAACTCAGTATAGGAAGGAATGAAAGTTGATTATGTCCTAGGAAGATTACATTAAAAAGGTCTTAGAGAAGTTTAGTATGCAGGTTGCTAAATCGGTTAGGACTCCTTTGGTAGGCCATTTCAAGTTATCAAAGGAGCAGTGCCCCAAGATAAAGGAGGAGAGAATCCAAATGTCACATGTACCTTACTCATAAATAGTTGGCAACTTGATTTATACCATGGTGTGCACTAAGCCAGATATTGCCTATGTAGTGGGAGCAGTAATTAAATACATGAGTGATCTAGGTAGAGAACACTAGAAGGTAGTGAAATGGATCCTTCAGTATTTAAGAGGGACCATGGGGATAATTTTAAGCTATAGTGTATTGGACACCACTTTGTATGGTTATGTAGATTTGGACATGGCTGGATATTTAGACAACAGGAGGAGTACACCAGGACATGTATTTACTATAGGTGACACAGTGGTGAATTGGATATTATGACTACAAAAACTTATGGATTTAAAAACTATAAAGGATGAGTATCTTGCTTCCATAGAGACAAGAAAATAAATGATTTGGTTACAATAGTTTTTTGAAGATTTGGGGCATAAGCAGGAGGAAAGGAAGCTATATAGTGATAATCAAAGTGATATACATCTAGCAAAGAACTCTAGTTTCCACTCTAGGACAAAGCATATATAGTTGAGGTACCACTTCATCAGGGCAGCTTTGGAGGAAGAGAATTTTAAGCTAGAGAAGATTCATGCTAGTCAAAATCCTATAGACATGATGACCAAAGTGTTCACAAGGGAGAAACTAAAGTTATGTTCAGCTTCAATTAGCCTTCACAAATAATAGTGAAGGGTAAAGAAACCTACTTAGAGGAAATTAGTCTCCAAGTGGGAGATTATTATGTTATGGTTCCTATTTCCTATTTATAGTGCATTGTGGATGTATGAATCCTTTGGATGAATGCTGACATAGAATGCAACAATGGGTGAATGTTGACATGGTGTTGTGGTTGAATGTTAGCATGGAGTTATAGGTGAATGCTGGCATGGAATTATAGGCAAGCATCAATAATGCAAGTGAGTATCAATAATGTATATGAATTTTATCATGGTGTTGCAGGTGAACACCAACATGGACTTGTAGGCAAACACTGGCATGTTTTTTTTTAGCATTAATTTGATGTAGGCATCAATGTGTTGTGGGCATATGCATGTATTATGTGGGCAAGTGTCAAAACTGTGATGTATTACCATGATGTATTATTGATTGGTCTATATATATATACATTAGAATACTAAATATTTTTTTATAATATCAACTCTGAGCTATGAAAAGAGAGGACAGAGTGTTTGAATTTAGGTGTAAATTCAGGAGGGTTTGTAGAGCGTAGCTCTAAACTATATTTGTGCATTGTAATTGTGAGAAGATTGATCTAAAAGTGTATTATACTCTTGTGGCTTATAATAAAATTAGATCAAATGTTTCTTGGTGGATGTATCCCACATTGGGTGAAACACGTTAAATTTGGTCTTCTTGTTGTACATGTTTATTTTTTGTTCTTTATGCATCTATGTTTACAGGTCTTATTATTGTGATTCTATGGAATAGTCTCACATTCATTTTTTGTTTTATTCCTAACAGAAGTTCCCACTTCATATAATTATTATTAGTAATTAGTTACCTTAGATATATGTATATCATCTAATGTGCTATGGAGATATTAAATCACATGAATTCCTAATCCCATGTATAGATAAATTCATATAAGAACACCCCTATTCACCTAAGTTTGTTAAAAGTACATACTAGAAATACAATAATGGATTGAAAATATTAATGACTTCCATCAACCGTCATTGTCACATCACACTTTCATGGACACTTGGGCATGACTTAGAATAAATATACCATCTAGGTAATTTATCTTCTTAATACTCATACATTAATCAATATCTTTCCACGAAGCCTAGTAAAAATGGTTAATAAGATATGACCAAGAAAATGATCATTTTAATGACTCAAGTTATTATATTAAACCTCAAAAATATACTTAATAATTGATATTATCCTTGTTTGTTAATTTAACTAGTTTTATAATTCCTTCTTATTTCCATGTTAATCACATTCAAACCGCAATACAGAAATTTGAGAAAACAATAAATTTCCACTCAACATTCGATCTTGCATTAAAGAGAAATCATAATTATTTTTTATTAAATGACAATGCTAATTTATCTTTAATGCTCAACCAATTTAATTTACTATATTAGCGCTTAATAACATGCAGGGCTATTAATATAAAACACCGTATTATATTTTTTCAGCGCTACTCATAAAAGATATCTATTAATTTTTTTCAGCATTTCAATGGTATTTTTATCATTGAGATTTATATAATCATCTTTCCATATTTTATTTAGAAATTACTCAATTAGTTCAACACTTATAAATTAACTCAGTAGTTTATAATAATTGCATGGTAATTTCTACTTTTTATATTGGCTTTTCTAATAAAATGTGGCATTTCAAATAATGCAAACTTAATGTTATTATTATATTCTATAGTTTCCTAAAACTCAGTACTTAATAATTGACAAAATTTATGACTTTGTCCTAAGAGATTACAATACACTCTCAGCTATCTACTAGCATGTCTTTAGCTATTTACTAGCAGTTTTATAGTGACTTAATTAAGAGTATTTCTCTTTAAAAAGGAATCAGCTATTTTAAGACTCACTCATTTATACTAGGCATTTTACTTAACTTGGATTTACATAAGAAGACTTGGTGCTTGAAAATAAAATGTAGCCTTATAAAAATAAATGCAGGCTTATAAAAAGATGTCAATTGCTAAAATTTTAGTCTATATAGATACACACAGTGACTCCCTAATGTTCAAACTCAGTAATTCAATATAAATTCAATGCTTCAAAAGATATACTTACAACTTAGAACTTTAATAACACATACATGGCTTTTTAGATAAAGTTTAAGTGACTTCTAAAGAAGACTGGCATTTCAACATAAGAAATTGTGTTTCAGTTTTTATTGGCAATCCAATAATAATAATATATAAAATGTAGTCAATATAAACACAACACTTTAAATTTTGACTCAACTTTTCAACCTAGTGGTTGGGCGCTTCATGTAATTGACTAGACATTTTACATAGCTAGCTCAACTCTATAATATGTATGACTTGGCTATCATGATAAAACTGGGTGATTTGTTATGGTAGAGCATTTTATACAGGGTTGGGCACTTCAAATAACAACTCAGCATTTTAGATTAGCATATTAATCTTTTCAATTATTAAAAACTCAATGTTATTTTTTTTAAGTTGCACCCTATAATATAAGGTGCTACATATGCAAAATAATAATGGAACGTAGCTATTGAAAATTCTATCAAAACTAAAGGGATTAATATGTTAATTTTAAAGAGATCGGGATGATGTGTGTGTGTGTGTGTGTGTGTGTGTGTGTGTGTGTGTGTGTGTGTGTGTGTGTGTGTGTGTGTGTGTGTGTGTGTGTGTGTGTGTGTGTGTGTGTGTGTGTGTGTGTGTGTGTGTGTGTGTGTGTGTTGGCAATGTAACCTGGGATGCTGGCCAAAATGTAATATTTCCTACAAATCACTAAAACTTTCAAAATAATATAAACCCATTACTATATACACACAAAAGGATAAATACAAAACTGACCTTTTTAAGAATGTATTTGAAAGATACAAATGCCTCTCTTCGTGCTTCCTCCAACTCTCAAATTTGCCTCCTTTCTTCTTTTCTATATGTCTCTTTATGTATCTTTCCATGTTTCTGTGTCCTAATTTCAAAAATTCCTCTCTTATTTATAAAACAAACTTCCTTCTAGATTTTTGTGTTGCTCTCTTTGCATGCTATCTCTTCCTTGATTTATCCCATGCATCATATTTAACTCAACTTTTATTTTCTAATTTTCAAATAATTTCCTGCATAGTGCCTGAACTCAACTTCTAAATTTAATAACTAGAGTTAAACCTTCTTTCTAGTCATAGTTAACTCCTAAAACTATTTTATACATTAATTTTTTATATAATTTCATACATAATTCCAATTTTTACTTTAAATTGCATTTATGAAGCTTTCATATAATTTTCAAAATAATGTTAAATAATTATTTTACTAAAAGATAAAATAAGTCATTTCATTGATTACATTTTACTTGTAAGATAATTATTTCCATAATAATTATTCTATTAGTACTAATATTTATTTTCTAGATTTTGTTGGCTAACAGATTTGTCCTTATCTAAAAATGTTTTATTTTGACTCCATACCCTTCTTCTTTCAAGAACAAATAAGTTAAACAATAAATGGGTAAACTATTAAGACTAGTTCCACTTTGAATTAAGGTACAGCTCCATTTACGATTTTCAATGAAGTCAAATATTCAGATACATTTTTAACCAGAAAATGTTTTAAAGGTAAACTAACATCCACACATCATCATGTTATGCATATGATATTTTATAAAAACAATGGATAATAAAATACACATATTCTATTTTCAATAACAATCAAATAGATAAACATATATATTGTTGAACCAGTAAAGGATAAAACACATACAATGAATTGTCTAATGGAAGAGTAATTACTATGTGAAAGAAGATTTCACACAAAAACCTAATTTCAAATACTCAAATGCACAGATCTAAGTATGTAGCAATTGATTATCCTTTTCATTCATAGATAAAAAATGTTTTAGATAAACATCACATATATTGTCAACAACAGTGGTCCAGTTTTGAAATTTCTTAACTACTTTTCTTTTTTATCTCTCCCTATCTCTGTCTTTTTCAAATTTATATAATTGCCCTCTTTAATCAATTTTTCAAACTAAATCAGAGTTAAAGTAACTCTAACCCATATGGGATTTAGTTTTTTTACAAATTCACTTAAAGATCAAGTTTTGAATAGAAAAGTAGTTGAATAACTGAATAAAAGAAACTATTTAAGTAAAATTATTGCTGAAGTGACGGATTAGGATCTCCAAATTTGCTATGTTCAGTTAGATACACACGTTGAGCTTTCCACTCCTGAAATGTTGTAACAAACTCCTAGATTTTTGAGAGATTAAGAATACTGACATGCTTTATTCTTGCCTTCCAGATGTTTTTTCCCTCCAAATTTTTTCCATCTTCTCTACATGATCCGGGAGTGTGTCAATGCAATGACAAAGAAGTGACTCTACCTTTGAAATTTGAGAGAAATTTTTAGTTAATAAATTGTCACTTTCTTTAATAATGTTGATCTTTTCCTTAAAATATTGAATCACGATATCGATGTCCTTTTCTGGTTTTCCATCATCTTTTATGTATTTGACATCAATACTCTATAAATCATGTTGTAATGACTAAATGAATTCAGTTATTTCCTTGATCATTTTTGTGATTTCAATTCACCCTTGTTGAGATACTGAATTCCTCCATTCAATATTTTTTTTATTTACATATAATACATCTTCATCCAGTCCTATCAAATTCTTTTCTGACAAAAACTTTATTATTCCATACTTTTATACCTCATCAATCTGGTTCATCACACTCATCTTTTATCCACAAAGCATTTTGAGTCTTCAAATATTCAATAGTAATTGTGATTAGATCATATACATTCTTTAATTTATGAATATATTTCATACCTTTCCTAAATGATGTCATCTAACCAATTATCAAATACCCTAGTAACCATTTTAGTTCTATGTATTTGGTCCAACATCCTTTGATTGATAGGTGATTTTGGGTCAAAAGATAGGGGTAGTTGGGCAATTAGTTATGGATCTAGACTATGAATGGCATCGATGTACTCTGCCATTGACCATATAGTCTATTTTAACTCTCTTTTATCTTTTTCATCCTTCCAAGTTCTACTGACTATCCTTTTGGTGGAATCTTCGAGGTGATGCACATCCATGGCACGTGATGCAGTCCCATATCTTTTCAATTGTAAAATTCTAAACTATAGGATCTTGAACTTCCTCATTGGTTCTTGGCCAAGCTATTTCTGCATTCTAATTCTCGGTATTAGGGTCGATGTCTACTCTAGATGTTGTTTTTAATTTTTTGGATTTAGGATTTTTTCCTAAACACTTACCATATCCTCCAAGGGCAAAGAAAATGGTACTATTTTCCTTTTGTTGTTGATTGAGATTTCTAGCCACTTGGGTGCAGAGGCCAAGACTTCTTTATCAAGATTTGGTTGATTAGAAGGTATATTTAAAATAATCATCAGTTTGGTAGAATTAGAAGAAATCACTATATGTTGATCTACACTAACCTCTTCCACCATTGGTGAATTAGATTCTTTATCACCTTTGGCTTCTCCTGAATCTTCTTCAAAATTCAAATCCATAATTACTTTTTCATAAATCTGACTCTTTCTCTTGCTTTGGGTCCTTGATCTAGTGGCATGGAGAGGCAGAGTAGTTATAAGGGCCTTCTCAAATTCTTTGATGATAGGATCCTTTCCAATTTTTGCTCTGAAAGTACTTGCATCATAAATAGCAATAAGTTGGTTAGATGAGCTTATTGGGGATGGTGATTTAGTTATTAATGTACATTACTGGAAAGCTATGTTTTGAGTTCCCCCTAATTTTTTCTCTCTCAACCATTTCTCAGTTCTCCTTATCACTGGGAGGTTCTTAACCTCAATTATATCTTCTTCTTTTTTCTCCCAATCAAGTTCTAGAATAGATGATTGTTTTATCTATTCAAATTGTAGATCAGTCACCTATTCTTTATTATCAAAGATTCCAAACATGTCCATATTTAAATTAAGAGTAATTATTTGTCCTAGGGAAAACCTGGACCACAGTCTTCTTCTGACCTTGAATTCATCTAAATAATCCTCATAATAATCCTTTAATTGAGGAATATGTGAAAACCTTATTCCAATATCCAAGTTATCCCTGGCAAAACCTTTGTTTTCAAATTGGGATCTAATCTTGAAATACTAAAAATTGAATTTTATAATATCCAATTCTAAATTCAAAGCATCAGATGTTGACTTGCATGAATAACGTCTAAGTTTGACAGGAAAAGATATGCCAAAAAAATTTTGTTGGGAATTTTTTTTTCTACATTTACTAATTATCTACAAACTTCTATTAACACAAATCAGTCCAAAACATACCTAGGTAACCTCAAAGGTTCACCACCAAAACCCCCAACTCTGATATAAGTGAACTTGAAAAATTGAATGAAGAAACTGCCATAAATGTTGATCAGTTACATAGCTTCATCAAATAACTTTTTATTGATGTTGTTTGATAATTCAAAAGTCATTTTCCCAATAAAAACATCATTAACCCTCCTTTAATCCTCATAGCAATTATGCATTTATAACTATGAGTAATAATCATAAATTTTGCTATCTTCAACCAAGGGTGCATGAGGTAATCCTACCCATTGTCTTGTAGATGCCAGGCAATAGAAGAGGTATGAAGACATATAAAAATCTTTATTTAACAAACAATTACTTAAACCTAGATGCAAACATTTAGCTATAATTTTTTCCAAATCTAAATATTTCTCTTTTTGGAGGATCATTGTATGAAAAATTACATCTAGTCTTCCCAATAATATACATGAGCATTGCCCTTTAGTCTGTGTAGTAATACTATAATACAATGTACTTCTGGAATCATGTAATTTCGTATTAATGGTTTGAGTAGTCTTAAACTCCCTTTTTGGAATTTTAAAATCCAATTCCTTGTAATCACACTCTTATAAATTGCTTTCTTTAATGAAAAATAACCATAGAAAGAAGTAATACTCAGGTCAGAATATGGTTCCTAAGGAGGAATTCTCATCACAAACATTAGGGTTTGTCTATTGATATGCAATAAAATATTACCATCTACAGTCTTGATGCACCTATTCTGAGGTTCATATTTATTCATGCATTCAAGAACTAATTTAGGACATTGTATAGCCATGGGAAAGGTCACAGCGTCAACCAAACCACTTTCTACTACCTTCTACATCATAAGATTTGACATAGGATTTCTAGCTCTTTCCTTAAAATCTTTCAAGTCATATTGGACCATAGAGGTGTCCCCAATTTCAGGAGGAGAACATATGAGACTAGGACCATGCTCGTAATCAAGACATGTGGATTTCATGGCTACAGATTGGAGGATATAATGAAAAGAAAAAGTTTTAAACTTATTAAATAATATCGTAAACTCAAAAGACTTCTTCTTTTCAACCAAGTAATGGAAATAACATATAGTAAGAGTAAAACTCACCTTAAATTTATCTAAAACCACTACAAATTTGAGTAGCAAATATCTTATACCACCTGTGTTATTCTCCTTTATATCATCCAATATGCTTGTTTGCTAAATTTGAATTATTCTCTCTTGATACAGATATTAACCAAATCAAATAATTAAACTAAAAAAATACGTGCTAAACATGTTTGATAAGACATGCACTCTAACATATGCATTAATGACAAGTATTTTTTATGTATGATTTTGATGAGTAATGATTATCTGTAACTTCATAAAAATTCAAAAAAAATTGCTTTATAATGAGTTTCAAATATATTCTCCTCTAAATCTCCTATTAATTTTAACTTAGAGAAAGCCTCGAGGTGAGATGAGAGTATAGTCATTGAACCATTTAACCATTGAACTTTTGAAAATGTGGTTCAACTTCGGGGTTTAATGATACGAGATGAACTACACAGACCGACCAATAGTCATATGATCTTTCTAAAAACTTTGAACTTTAAAACATTGAACCGTTGAACTTTTGAACTCCACTATGTAGGTTTAAACATTAGGTTCAAGTCAAGGTTCAAAAGGTAAGTTCAATGATATATTAATTTATACAAGGGAACTAAGTGAACACAACTTTTTACAAAACATTGATTATTGAACTTTTAAACCATTGAAATTTTGAACTATTGAACTTTTAAACTCCAAAAAAGGGTTCAAGTTCAACAAAAAGGTTCAAAGTCATAATTGAAATACACAAAGGGATAAATAATTCACTTTGACAAACTTTGAACCATTGAACCTATTAAACTATTGAAATCTAAGAAAGGTTCAAGTTCAAAGGTTCAATTCTTTTAAAAATTCACACATAGAAAACAATAAGAAAGTGAATTTTTTTTATGGAAAAATTCATGAAAAATTGAATAAGGTTGACTCAAAAGATAAAATTGGCTCTGACTAGATAATGTATTTTATGACAAAATATAGAGAACTCAAAAACTCTGGTTACATATGAACTGAGACATAGAGATAGAAGAAAAGGAGGAAGACAAACCAAAAAAAGGGAAAGGAAAACACAAAATGTGACAACAAAAGAAAGGGTATGTATAAAACAAGAGACACCTGTTTCATAGTTGATACAACTTAAGATCCTATCCATTATAAGATAGGAGTAAAATAGCTCCATCTAGATATTCTAATTTAAAAGAAATAGGACTAAGTACCTGATGAATTTTGAAAGGTCCTTTCTAAAGTAAATCAAATTTGTCATGTGCTCCTTTAGGTTCTCTCCTTCTATCCCATAACAATACTTCATCTCCTTCCATGAAGTTTTTAGGTCTAGTTTTTTGATCAAAAATCTTTTTAACCTTGGTTTGATGAGCAGTAATCTGATCAACTAGTTCATTCCTCTCCTCAATTTTAGTTAAGTACATAACTCTTTTCTCTAAAGAATCTTGAAAGTACTGATCTTCAATAACATTTTATAATTTAGCTGCAGATAATTTCAGAGGTAATGATAATTGTGCTCATATCCCATAAACCATATCAAAAGGTGCCATTCTTATTGCTCTTTTTGGGGTTACCCTGTCAACCCAAAGTGCTTCATATAGTTTCTTATGCTAATCTCTGGGGTTATCACTCACTAATTTCTTCATAATACATTAAAAAAAATTATTATTGGACTCTGCTTGTCCATTCCCTTAAGGGTAATAATCTGATGAATGAGAAAGAGAGACACTATATTCATAGAAGAATGAAGTAAGTTCCATTGAAGAAAAATTGGTAGCATTATCTGCCATAATATTTTGAGGAACACCAAAATGTACCAATATATTTTATTTGAGAAAATTATATACCACTTCTAAAGTGATTCTCTTCATAGGAACTGCTTCAACCCATTTCATAAAATAATCAGTTGCTATTAAAATGTGTGTATGACCAGTACTTGAAGGAGGTGAAAGAGGCCTAATGAAGTCTAATCCCCATTGTTTGAAAGGTTCTTCAATAATGACAGGCCTCAGAGGTAATATTGTAAGTTATGGTCTTCCTAAAAACAATTTGCATTTTTCATAGTTAGCCACCCATTTATATGCATCTTTAAACATACCTAGCCAATAATAATAATTTCTAAGGATTTTGAAGGTTGTGATCAAAGAAGAAAAATGTCCACCATAGGCTTCATTATGAAAAACTTCCAACATTTTAGATTGTTGTTCCTTATCTACACACCTCATAAAGGTTCCATCTAATCCCTTTTTATATAGGACATCACCCCAAATCACATATTTTGCTGATTTTAACTTCAGATTTCTTTTCTCCTTCGAGAATAAGTGACTGGGATAGTCTCCATAAGTAATATAGTATGCCACGTTTAGGAACCATGGATCTTGTAAGCTCACCAATAAGACAGTAGGAAGTTTTTCTTCTTTTTCTTCTTCACTTCTGGCTATCAATTTACACAAACCTTGACCTTTAACTAATTTAGTTGGCTTAATCTTCAAGTCATATTCTTGAATTTTAGCAACCCATGTTGCTCTATTATTCATCCCAACCTCTTGTTGAGTTAGAATAATTTTCACAACTGAATTAGGAATAAATACAACTAAATAAAAATGAAGTATATAATATCTAAATTGTTTAACAGCCTTTACTACAGCAAAAGCTTATTTTTCAACCAAAAAATATTTAAGTTCATGCTTCTTGAGAGGGACACTCATAAAAGCTATTGGGGCTTCTACATTTACTTCATTTTTTTTTAACAAGATACCAGACATGGTATGTTCCGAAGCATAATAGTAAATAACAAAATATTTTTAGAAATTGAGATTTACCAAAGTAGGTGTTTGTGTAATTGCCTCTTTAATATCTTCAAATGCTTTCTTAGCAGCTTCATTCCATCTAAATGCTTGTTTTTTACTCATCATTCTCACAATATATTTTGTAATCTCAAAAAAATCAGGAATGAACCTTCTAAGAAAATTAATCTGGCCAAAGAAAGACTTAACTCCAATCTTATTAGAAGGAATGCTTGGTTGTTGTATTGTTCTAACTCTTTCTGGGTCAATTTTGACTCCACCTTTTGAAACTAGGTGTCCCAATAACTTCCCTTCTATAACATAGAAAATTGACTTCTTAGGGTTAAGAGATATCCCATGACTTTGGCATCTTTGTAAAATGGTCTCCAGATCTTTCAGATGATCCTCTCTTTTTCTAGATAAAATAATGAAATCATCAAGATAAATGACAATAATTCTATCTTTCAAATCTTTAAAGGATTAATCCATCGCTCATTAAAAATTTGCACCAACATTAATCAAACTAAAGGGCATATGGTTATAAGCAGAAGTTCTTTGAGGTGTAGTGAAAGCAATTTTATGTTGGTCAGTTGTAGCCACATTTCTCTGATTATAACCTGAGAACTCATCTAATATGGACATCATTTCTGACCCAGTAACAGTTTGCAAGATGTGATCCATCATAGATAAGGGATAATTATCTTTTTAAATTGGCTTAGTTTAAATTCTTTAAGTCAACACAGATTTTTATTTATCCATTCTTTTTATGTACTAGACCAATGTTTACCACCCAGGTGGAGTGATGAATTGGATAAATAATCCTAGCCTTCAACATCTTGTCAATCTTCTTAAAGATAGTCTCAACAATTTTTGAGTTGTAATTTCTCAGCTTCTATCTAAATAGAATTGTATTTGCTTTCAAAATAATATGATGCTAAAACTATTATGTCTAAAATCTTTAAAGTCATCATAGCACCAAGTAAATACATCCTTATACTTAATCAATAGATTAATTAATTCATTATTTTCCTCTAGAGAATAAAACCTACCAATAGAGATCCATTTAGGGTCAGTCTCATTTCCAATATTTATTTTCTCATAATCTTCTATTTTGTTAGGATTTTGGACAAGTTTGCCTTTAGTATATTCATCTTGTCTAGTGAATAAATGTTCTAGAGAGACCAATCCTTTAGATATTTTGTTTCCTCTTAAATGAATTACTTCAACTTTTGGATTGATCCCTAGATCAGGATTGAATTCTCTACATTCTATTTTAGAACCTTCAAAATAAGTCTCTAGGAACATATCAACATTCTCCAAAAAAAAATTGATATGTTTATTACTCTCAAAAACTTGCCAATTTTCAGCATTGTCTGGGACATTAGGACCATAGACTAGTTCTATTCTATATGAATCTCTTTGGAAATTAGGATGTGGGAGAAGAAGAGAAGTTGATACTACTAGAGAATATGCTCAAGTGTTTTTTATGTTTATTACTCTCAAAAACTTGCCAATTTTCAGCATTGTCTGGGACATTAGGACCATAGACTAGTTCTATTCTATATGAATCTCTTTGGAAATTAGGATGTGGGAGAAGAAGAGAAGTTGATACTACTAGAGAATATTTTAGAACCTTCAAAATAAGTCTCTAGGAACATATAAACATTCTCCAAAAAAAAATTGATATGTTTATTACTCTCAAAAACTTGCCAATTTTCAGCATTGTCTGGGACATTAGGACCATAGACTAGTTCTATTCTATATGAATCTCTTTGGAAATTAGGATGTGGGAGAAGAAGAGAAGTTGATACTACTAGAGAATATGCTCAAGTGTTCTGCTCTCTAGGAATTGTTTCAATAGAAAAGGCATCAAAACATTCTATTTCTTCCTAAACTCTATTTCTGTAATGTCTTAATCTGTCATTTTTAATTAAAAAAATGCCTCTCACTTATTTGACAATTAATTCAGCATCTCCTCTTGCCTTGAGTATTTTTACACCCTTTCTTTTAGCTTCATTTAACCCAAGCAATAAAGCTTCATATTCTACATTGTTATTAGTGTTTTTAAATTCTAGTTTGAAAGAGTAAGGAAAACTTTCACCTTCAAGTGAGATCAACACAACTCCTACTTTTGAACCAGCGGTAGCACAACTGCCATCAAATTCCATGGTCTGTAGATTATCTAAATGAATAGACTTTGGGATATATTCTTCCTTTAAATATTCATAGAAGAGAAAATAATTCTAAATTCACATTCTTCAAATAGAATTTGAGACTTAGGATGATCAAAAGTATATATCGTAAACTTACATTTAGGTTCAAGTTCTAGCTTAACTTTCTATTTTCCCACTAGAATTATAGATTATGACCAATCCAATTTAATCTACCCTCTCAAATCTTTGTAAAAAGTCCTACTCAACAACATCTAATAATTAGCAGGGATATCTGCTACCAAAATAGTTAACTTCACCTTTTTATCAGGGTAGGTTACAAGAGCAACTCGTACATATTTAATTTATCTGAGCAAAGAAATCTATTTGCCATCCATGGAATAACATCTACCAAATGTTTTTTTAAGGGATAATCCTAAGGCTTTGGCTATAGAAGAAAGCATTATATTATCATAAGCACATGAGTTTATGATACAATTACTGAGTTTATGATCATTTATGAACAAAGAAACATAAAATGGGTTGAGCTTCATATCAGCCATATAAGGAGTATCATCAGATGAATTGAGGGTCATTTTAGAAGTATGAGTGGGTGATTCAAGTGGAGAAGTAAATAATTTGGCAATGGGAGACTTAGTGTTAATGTTTAATTGACTTTCAGGTTCAACTTGTGTAAGACCATTTTTGACATATTTGACCAATTTATCAAGTTCTTTGGGTTTCAACTTGAGGTATTCAGTAGGGAATATTTGAATTTTTGTAGACTTACAAAATTCTAAAATATCAAAAGAAGTCTCACAATCATTTCTATGTAACAATTTACTTTCTTGTGTCTTAACATTAGAAGTTTTAGTAAAAGGTTCCTTACCTTTAATGGGCACTTCTTGAGTATTAGAAAACTTTGGATTCTTTTAACTTTTGGTAAGCATAGCACATGAAGGATCTTCAAGAGTAACCAATATTTAACCTCCTCTTTTTGAATCTAAATCATATTCTAGGAAGTGTATTTCAGAGTCATTAAGTCTCTCAAAACTCCTTTCTTCTTCAGTAATCTCTCCTAAGAGATCTTGAGTAATAGTCATATGAGTATATCTAAGCATCTCTGGACAAGAATTTTTATCATGATCAGTAGTCAAATGAAAGACACACATGTTATTTCTTCTAGGAGGGGATTCAATAGTCAATCTTGGTTGTGTTGATGCAAGTGGTAATGTCGTACCAACATTTGCTTATTGATTTCTCCTACCAATATATTGATATGGTTGTTGAAATGAAGTACTAGTCTTTGATAATTATCTTTTAAGGGAAATCATATCATTGACTAGCCTTTGAACCATAGGATCCATAGAGAATGAGGGATGAGCATTAGGTACTTGGACTTCTTTCTTCCATTTTTTGGTTATAATAAGATCATCCTCTAACTCAACTATCAATGATTGTGTGTCTGTTAAATCGATAATTGCATCTCTTCTAAGATGAAAACTTATATCATGAGGCATATAATTAATAAAGAAACATTTTTTATTCTCAACAGTTACCCTTTTAGCAATAGGAATCTTGTGCACAATTCTATTAAATTTGGCTATAAATTCCCTCATAGGTTCATGTATCTCCTTCTTGAGCTAAGTCAATTGAGCAAGAAGGGAATGTTCATCTTCTATGCTTTTGAACTTATTTTCAAATGTAGTTTTCATATCATTCTAATTTGTGATTGAGAAATTAGTTAGATGATAAAACCATTATACTATAATATCAGTTAGGGTTTATACAAAAGCCTTATGGCTACATCTTGATGTTGCACACCTAACACACCACATGCTACTACAAAGGCACTCAGATGTTCCTCTGGTGATTGTCTTCTATCTCCAATAAATTTGGGTAAATTTTCCCTTGCATTTTTAGGTAAAGGATTTAGGTTGGCCCCTAAATTTAGAGGTCTTAATGTTGCACCCCAAGGCTGGGCCATTAGAAGAAAACTTATTACAGAAGGAAAGATAGTACCAAAAAGAGTTAAGGCTTGACAGACAGAGGATGTAGAGGGTTTAGGAGGGCTAGGAGGTCTACTTCTAGCTTTTCTAATGTGGGTAGAAATATAAGGAAAATTTAAGCTTTTTAATATTTGAAAAATGAAATCCTAAATTCCTTCTCTTCTCAAAGACTTTGTGTATCTTCAGGAATCCAACTTATGATATTATAATTATTAACTTCGCACTTCAGGGGGGTTTAATTCTTTGTTGCATTTTTTGTTTGCCTCCTTTACTTGAGTAACAGCAATCTCATATTATCAGCCAACTCTTCTTCTTTTTCTAATATTCTACTTGATATCCTATAATCATCAATGTTTTGAGGAGAACACCAAGCAAGAGTATTTAACTCACTAATTATATCTTCTTGTTCATCTTGAAAACCAAGATTAGATTGAAAAACATGAATTATATTTTTATGTTGAAGCACCATTGTTGCCTCATATTAAGGCGACTAATCTTTTAGTAAATATTTCAATTTTGATCCCCAACGAAGTCGCCAAAAACCGTTGCCTAACAGATTTGTTCTTATCTAAAAATATTTTATTTTGACTCTATACCCTTCTTTTTTTAAGAACAAATAAGTTAAACAACAAATGGGTGAACTATTAAGACTAGTTCCCCTCTAAATTAAGGTACAGCTCCCTTTAATATTTTCAATGAATTCAAATATTTAAATACACTTTTAACTAAAAAGTGTTTTAAAGGTAAACTAACATCCACACATCATCATGTTATGAATGTGAGATTTTATAACAATAATGGATAATAGAATACACAGATTCTATTTTCAATAACAATCAAATAGATAAACATATATATTGTTGAACCAGCAAAAGATAAAACACATAAAATGAATTATCTAATGGAAGAGTAATTACTATATGAAAGAAGATTTCACACATAAAACCTAATTTCCAATACTCAAACACATAGATCTAAGTATGCAGCAATTGATTCTCTTTTTCATTCATAGATAAAGAATGTTTTAGACAAACATCACATATATTATCAATAACAGTGGTCTAGTTTTGAAATTTCTTAACTCCTTTTCTTTTCTATCTCTCCCTATCTCCATATTTTTCAAATATATATAGTTTCCCTCTTTAATCAATCTTTTAAACTAAACCAGAGTTAAAGTAACTCTGACCCATATGGGATTTAGTTTGTTTACAGATTTAGTTAAAGATCAAGTTTTTAATAAAAAAGTAACTGAATAATTAAATAAAAGAAACTATGTAAGTAAAATCATTGCTAAAGTGACGGATTAGGATCTCTAGATTTGTTGTGTTCAGTTCGATAGACACATTGAGCTTTCTACTCCTGAAATACTATAATAAACTCCTATATTTTTGAGAGATTGGGAATACTAACGTGCTTTATTCTTACCTTCCAGATGTTTTCTTCCCTCTAAATTTTTTCCATCTTTTCTACCTACTCTGAGAGTGTGTTGATGCAATGACAAATAAGTGACTCTACCTTTGAAATCTGAGAAAAAAATTTAGTTCATAAATTGTCACTTTCTTTAATTATGTTGATCTTTTCCCTAAAGGATTGAATCATGATATTGATTTCCTTTTTTGGTTTTCAATCATCTTTTATATATTTAACATCAATACTCTGTAGATCATGTTGTAATGATTGAATGAATTTATTTATTTTCTTGATCATTTTTGTGATTTTGATTCACTCTTGTCAAGATACTGAATTCCTCCATTCAATGTTTTTCTTATTTACATATAATACATCTTCATCCAGTCCTATCAAATTCTTTTCTGACAAAAATGTTGTTATTCCATACTTTTATACCTCATCAATATGGTTCATCACACTCATCTATTTTCTTTCATCTTTTATCCACAAAGTGTTTTGAGTCTTCAAATCTTCAATAGTAATTATGGTTAGATCATATACATTCTTCAATTTATGAATATAGTCCATACCTTTCTGGATGATGCCATCCAACCAATTATCAAATACCCTGGTAACCATTTTAATTATATGTATTTGATCCAACATCCTTTGATTAACAAGTGATTTTAGGTCAAAAGATAGGGGCAGTTGGGAAATTGGTTATAGGTTTGGACTATGAATGGCATCGATGTACTCTGTCATTGACTACATAGTTTGTTTTAACTCCCTTTCATCTTTTTGGTGGACACTTCAAGGTGATGCACATCCATAGCACATGATGTAGTCCCAAGATCCATCTTTTTTATTATAAAATCTTGAACTGTAGGATCTTGAACTTTCTCATTAGTTCTTGGTCAAGCTATTTCTACATTTCAATTCCCTGTATTAGGGTCAACGTCTACCCTAGATGTTGTTTTAACTTTTTAGATTTAGGAATTTTCCCTAAACACTTACCATATCTTCCAAGGGCAAAGAAAATGGTACTATTTTTCTTTTGTTGCTAATTGAGCTTTCTAGCCACTTGGGTGCAGAAGCTGAGACTTCTTTATCAAGATTTGGTTGATCAAAAGGTATCTTTGAAATAATCATCAGTTCAGCAAAATTAGAAGGAATCACAGTCTGTTGATCTATACTAACCTCTTCCACCATTGGTGAATCAGATTCTTCATCACCTTTGGCTTCTCTTGAATCTTCTTCACAATTCAAATCCATAATTACTGTTTTAGAAATCTGACTCTTTCTCTTGCTTTGGGTCCTTGATCTGGTGGTACGAGGAGGTAGAGTAGTTATAAGGGCCTTCTTAGATTTTTTGATAACAGCATCCCTTCCAATTTTTTCTTTGAAAGTATCTACATCATAGATAGTAATAAGCTAGTTAGAGGAGCTTATTAGGGATGGTGATTCAATGATTGATGTACATTATTGAGAAGCTATGTTTTGAGCTCCTCCTAGTTTTTTCTTTCTCAACCATTTCTCAGAGAGGGTCTTAACCTCAATTCTATCTTCTTCATTTTTTTCCCAGTCAATTTCTGGAATAGGTGATTGTTTTATCTATTCAAATTGCAAATCGGTCACCTATTATTTATTATCAAAGATTCTAGAAATGTCCATATTTAAATTAAGAGTAATTATTTGTCCTAGGGAGAACTTAGACCATAGTCTTCTTCTAAACATGAATTCATCTGAACAATCCTCCCAATAATCCTCCAATTGAGGAATATGTGAAAACCCTGTTCAAATATCTAATTTATCCCTGGCAAAACCTTTGTTGTCAATTGGGATTTGATCATGAAATACTAAAAATTGAATTTTTTATGATCTAATTCTAAATTCAAAGCATTAGATGTTGAATTGCATAAATAACATCTAAGTTCAATAGGAAAAGATATACCAGATTTCTTTTTTGTTGAGAATTTCTTATCTACATGTGCTAATTGTCTGTAGACTTTTATTAACACTAATCAGTCAAAAACATGCCTAGGTAACCTCAAAGGTTCACTTTCAAAACCCCCAACTCTGATATAAGTGAACTTGGAAAATTGAATGAAGAAACTACCATAAATATTGATCAGTTGCATAGTTTCATCTGATAACCTTTTATTGATGTTGTTTGATAATTCAAAAGTCATTTTCCTAATAAAAGCATCATTAACCCTCCTATAATCCTCATAGAAATTATACATTTGTAACTGTGAGTAATAATCATAATTTTTTTTATCTTCAGCCAAGGGCACATGAGGTAATCCTACCCATTATCTTCTAGATGCCAGGAAATAGAAGAAGTATGAAGACATATAAAACTCTTTATTTTCAAAACAATTACTTAAACCCAGATGCAAACATTTAGCTACAATTTCTACCCAATCTAAATATTGCTCTCCTTGGAGGATCACCTGTATGAAAAAGTACATCTAGTCTTCCCAATAATATGCATGAACATTGCACTTTAGCCTATGTAGTAATACTATAATATCTTATACTTCTAGAATCATGTGATTTCTTTAATGGTTTGGGTAGTCTTGAACCCCCTTTTTGGAATTTCAAAAGCCAATTCCTTGTAATCATGTTCTTGTAAATTATTTTTTAATGAAAAATAACCATAAGAAGAAGTAATACTCAGGTTAGAATATGGTTCCTTGGGAGGAATTCTCATCACAGACATTAGGGTTTGTTGATATGCAGTAAAACATTACCATCTGCAGTCCTGATGCACTTGTTCTGAGGTTCATATCTATTCATGCATTCAAGAACTAATTCATGGCATTGTATAGCCATGGGAAAGGCCACAGCTTCAACCAAAATACTTTATACTATCTTCTGCATCATATGATTTGACACAGGATTTCTAGCCCTTTCCTTAAAATCTTCCAAGTCATATTGGACCAGAGAGGTGTCCCCAATTTTAGGAGGAGAACATATGAGACTAGGACTATGCTCGTAATCGAGACATGGAGATTTCATGGCTACAAGTTGGAGGATATAATGAAAAGAAAAAGATTTGAACTTCTTAAATAATGTTGTAAACTCAAAATAATTCTTCTTTCTAACCAAGTAATGGAAATAGCTTATTGTAAGAGTAAAACTCACCTTAAATTTATCTAAAAACACTAAAAATTTTAGCAACAAATATATTATACCACCTGTGTTGTTCTCCTTCCTACCATTCAGTATGCTTGTTTGCTAAATTTGAATTATTCTCTCTTGATACAGATATTAACCAAATCAAATCATTAAACTGAAATAATACATGCTAAATATGTTTGATAAGACACGCACTCTGACATATGCATAAATGGCAAGCATTTTTTTACACATGATTTTGATGAGTAATGATTATCTGTAACCTCATGAAAATTCAAATTTTTTTGCTTTATAATAAGTTTTAGATATATTCTCCTCTAAATCTCCTACTAATTTTAACTTATAGAAAGCCTCAAGGCGAGATGAGAGTATAGTCATTGAACTATTGAACCATTGAACTTTTGAAAATGTGGTTCAACTTTAGGGTTCAATGATACGAGATGAACTACACAGACTGACCAATAGTCATATGATCTTTCCAAAAAATTTGAACTTTGAAACATTGAATCATTGAACTTTTGAACTCCGCTATGTAGGTTCAAACGTTAGGTTCAAGTGGTAGGTTCAAATGGTAAGTTCAATGATACATTAATTTATACAAGGGAACTGAGTGAATATGACTCTTTATAAAACATCAAGTATTGAAATTTTGAATCGTTGAACTTTTGAACCGTTGAACTTTTGAACTCTAAAAAAGGGTTCAAGTTCAACTGAAAGGTTCAAAGTCATAATTGAAATACACAAAGGGATAAACAGTTTGCTTTAAGAAACTTTGAACCATTGAACCTATTAATCTCTTGAACTCTGAGAAAGGTTCAAGTTCAAAGGTTCAATTCTTTTAAAAATTCACATACAAAAGGTGATAAGTGGGTGAATTTTTATGGTAAAATTCACAAAAAATTGAATAAGGGTGACTCAAAAGGTAATGGATTTTAAATTCAAAAACCAAGTCAATTAGGCTAAGAAATATAATGCATGCCAAAACTAATTCCACACACACATAAATTATCACAAGCAATACATACTGACATTTTTACGTAGATATCATTTAAAATGTATTGTACGTGTGTGTAGGATCATTAGTATTTTCCATTGATATATCTCCCAATCACTTCATCTAAATGACCCTCTCTGATGATGTTCTCCCTCATCAAGCTCTGAAGGTAGGACCTATCCTGCATCCACCTCGTAATAAATAGGTAGTTAGTCTGAGTCATCATATATATCAACCAATGATGTTAAACTAATAAATATACATCCTCAATATACAAAATTATCAAAATATAATTGTTATGTAATGTATACTAATCAACAATATCATTATCTGATACTAGTATATGTCAAAATACTCAAATCAAAGCAATGATAATCAGATAATGACCATATTAATCCATGGATTTATAAGTTATTAATTATAAGGTAAAATTGGGATGTGACAAATCATTTCAATGCTTTCAAATTTAGATTAGATGCACTGATTATATACTGTAACATGTTCTTGGTTTTAGTTTAGTCACCAACAAAGCAATCAAGTTGGACTCAAGTAAAGGTAAGATGTGTTATACACACATAGTTATGCATTATTTTTCTTTTAAACTATCGATTTCATTACTAGATTAAAGGGGGTGATAAATGTAGACACTATTTTAAAATTATATACCACTTCAATTTTGTACACTTGGAAAATACATGTCATGGATGTACCTTCAGCTTCTAGATATTTCTCACTACCAAAAGGCTCACATACATTATATCTTTATATCTCATTATTAATTTTTTAATCTAACCTATGTTATTCTAATGACTCAGACCTTTTATCTTTCTTAGAATGTTACAACCTACTTATCTTTCATCTCTACAAGTTATAGACTTATACTTGTTTTCTAACTACATAGACACTTACATCTTAGTCAGATGCTTACATTAACGTAAGTGTTATACTCTAAATCAAGTGTTTAGTGCCCTAAATTCATCCAATTTACAAATAAAATGTATCCTAAAGGTAGGCCTAAGTACTTTAACATAATACATTCTCAAAAAGGATTGGTATAAATACAATATCAACCCTCATTCATTCCAAACCTAGAAACTTCTTACTTACTCACAAAGTAACTTACCAAAAGCATCCTATCAAGCAATCAAATGAGCAAAGCTTTCCTATTTTCTCCTATTTTCATATCAGTCATGCGGACAACACATCTACATGTTTGAAGTATTAAAGGAGTAGCCCAAAAGCTATATTTTACAAGTTATAAATCAGGTTATTGTTGTACTTACTTATAACACATTACATGATTCACACAAAATCCAACACATAAGAGATAACTACATAAGTCTAAGTCCCTCTTCGAAGTATTGGTTATGTAGGCAATGCTCATTGATATGGGGGTATTTAGGGCAACTTGACATAATGTGCCAAATAACCCATTTTTTCCATAGCCAATATGAAGATGAAGAACTATGTTTTTACCTATTTGATAAGGAACAACAATCTTTGACTCAGATCTGAATGCACCAAAGTGAAGGCAACCTAGAACCTAGAAGCATCTTGGTGGTCACATCTAGTGTGAGTAGGTATTTTATACTGAATACCTATGCCTAAATTAGACAGTAGCATTGAAACAACCATCCTAGGTTGACACAAATTTTTGTAGCTATAGAGGCACAATTTCTAGAATTAAGTGATTATTTCAAAATCTAGATCCAATCCACTTTCTACCTATCCCAAATCTAAATCTATATTAGCATCAAAACCATGTTAGGAATAAATACAAAAATTGATGTAGAATAATTTCACAAAATTGCAATAATAGATATAAATAGAGATGTAGAAAGAATAAAAATAAAATGCACAATAAGAAGACCAAATTTAATGTGGTTCACCCTATGTGGACTACATCCACCAAGAAACACTTGCTCAAATTTTATTACAAGCCATGAGAGTACAAACCACTCTCAAATTAATCTTATCACAATCACAATGCACAAATATTATTTGGAGTTGTGCTCAACAAACCCTCATGAATTCACACACTTTGTTCTTCCTTCTAAAACCCTTGTTCTCATTATGTATTACCTAAAAAATATCTATCTATACATAATACATCAACAAAGTGGTATTACAAAATAATGGGTACTAAAACCATGGACAAAATCAACCTAAAATGGTTTCTCATTAAAGGGGTCTAGAAAAAAATTTAAGGGCTACCACCCCAAAACCCCCATTTATTAGGGGCTACCACCCCCAAACCCCTACTTGAGGGTTGCCACCCCAAACCCCTATTCAGGGCCCAAATCAACCCTGAACCTCAATGAGAATACATATATAATATATAGTATATTTAAAATGTATAGTATTTGAAAATACATTATAATTTAGAAATAAGATCCACAACACAACAATCTCCTACTTGGAGACTAATATCCTCTGAGCAGGCTTCTCAACCCTTCACTATCAGCTATGAAGGCCAACTGAAACTAAACATAGCTTTGGTTTCTCCCTTATGACCACTTTGGTCATCATGTTAGTATGATTCTGACTGGTATGAATCTTATTTAGCTTTAACTTCTCTTCCTCTAAAGCTATTCTGATGAAATGGTACCTCAAATATATATGCTTTATCCTATAGTGGAAAGTAGAGTTCTTTGTTAGATGTATAACACTCTAACTATCATTGTATAGCTTCCTTTTCTCTTGCTTATGCCCCAACTCTTTAAGCAATTGTTTTAGCCAAATCATTTATTTGATTTCCTTTGTGACATTAACATACTCAACCTTTGTGATTGACAAAGACACAAGTTTGAGTAGTCATGAAATCTACCTCACCATTGTGTCACCTATAGTAAATACATATCCTGATGTACTCCTCCTGCTATCTAAATCTCTAAGCATGATCAAATCTACATAAACACATAAATTAGTGTCTAATCTACCATAGCTTAAAATTATCCCTATGGACCCTCTTAAATACCAAAGGATCCACTTCACTAACTTCTAGTGTTCTGTACCTGGATCACTCATGTACCTACTTACTACTTCCACTACATGGGTAATATATGGCCTAGTTCATACCATGGCATACATTAAGCTACAAATAACTGATGAGTAAGGTACATGTGACATCTGGACTCTCTCTTTTGTCTTGGGACACTGCTCCTTTGATAACTTAAAATGACGTGTCAAAGGAGTCCCAACTGGTTTAGCATTCTACATACTAAATCTCTCCAAGACCTTTTTGATGTACTCTTCCTAAGATAAATTCAACTTTCATTCCTTCCTATCTCAAGTTATTCTCATACCAAAGATTTGTTTTGCTGCTCCCAAATCCTTCATAATAAAAGAATTACTAAGTTATTCTTTGAGTACCTTTATTTCCTGCATGTTCTTACTTACAACCAACATGTCATCCACATACAAACAAAGGATAATATAATCACCATCATCAAATTTATTTATATATACACAATGGTCTGAATGACACCTGGAGTATCCCTACTCCATCATAAAACTATCAAATTTCATGTACCACTATCTTGGAGCTTGTTTCAGGCCATACAAGCTCTTCTTCAATTTACACACCATGTTCTTCTTCCCTGTGAGCTCATATCCCTATGGATACTCCATATACAAGTCCTCCTCCAAATCACCATGAAGGAACCTAGTCTTCACATCCAGTTTCTCTAAGTGCAAGTCTTCCACTGCCACTATCCCAAGAAAAGTGCTTATATTAGAAGTCATCTTTACCACTGAGGAAAAAATCTCATCAAAATCAATTCCCTTATTTTGTGCAAACCCCTTTACCACCAATTGGGCCTTATACCTTTTCTTGCCTCCATCTTCTTTAACTCTATACACCCACTTGTTTTGCATACCCTCTTACCTTCAGTTGGGTTTACCAAATCCTAAGTCTGATTTTCCATGAGAAACTAATGTTCCTAATCTATAGCTTGCTCCCACTTCTTCCTAACATCTACCAGCATTGATTCTTCAAAGCACTCTGGATCTCCATTGGTCACGAGTAATAAATAATTAAGAGATGGATAAAAATGTTTAGGTTCCCTTCTTACCCTAGAATACCTTCTCACCATAGGACTTTGGGGTTCTTGTGGAGTAGGCACTTGAACTGGTTATTTGGACACTTTATCATCTGTAGCATCCTCAGTACTATATACTCTTTTCTAAAATCCTCTTTCTCATCTTGTAACTACTATTTATACATGACTTTTTCATTAAATACAACATCCCTAGACCTAAATATTTTCTTGTCCTTAAGACTCCAATCCAGAAATCAAAGTCATCCTCACCATAACCAATAAAGGTGCATTTTTCAGACTTAGCCTCTAACTTGGTCCTATCATCCTTATCAATATGAATGAAGGATTCACAACCAAATATTATAAGAAATAAATAATCAACCTTCTTACCATACCAAGCTTCCTCAGGTATGCCTCCATCCAAAGCAGATGAAGGACCTCTATTTATCAGATATACAGTTGTGTTTATTGCTTCTACCCAAAATTAAAGAGGTAGTCTTACATGTAACCTCATGTTCCTAACATGATCTATGATAATCATGTTCATCCTTTTTGACACTCCATTATGCTATGGATTTATTGGAACCATCCTCTATCTATAAATTCCATTACTTTAACAATAATCAAAAAATGCATTACTGCAATATTCCCCACCATTATCTAACCTAAGATATTTTAACTTGAGACCTATTTCATTATCAACTAAGGCTTTCCATCTTTTAAATGTATCAAACACATCATATTTTCTCCTAATTCTATACACCTAAAAAATTTAGTTGCATCATCAATAAAAGTGACATAATAAGATGACCCACCAATAGAAGACACCTGAGTCGATCTCCATACATCTGAATGAACCAGCTCCAACTTATTTTCCTTCTCCATAGGTCCAACCTTGAGGAACTTTACCCTTTTATGTTTTCAATAAACACAATATTCATATAAATATAAATTAGATCTTTTCAATCTAGGTAACCTATCCTTTAAAATTTGCATACCCTTTTGGCTCATGAGACCAAGTCTATTATGCCACAAAGTTACATCTACATTTACAGCAACTAAATTACAATAATCAACACTACTTGATAAATACAAGGTACCAACATTATTACCTCTTAATACCATAAGAGAACCCTTGGGATCCTTCCATGAATCTATTATAAAGGTCACCATACAACCTTCACTACCTAGTTTTCCTATGGATACCAAATTCCATCTCAACTTAGGCACATGCCTGACATCCTTTAGTAGCCAAGTATTCCAATTTTGCATATAGATCTAAACACTTACTTTTCCTACTATGATACAAGGCTTATCATCACCAAGGTAAACATGTCCAAAATCCCCTTGAACATAATCAATAAAATAAGGCCTATATGGTGTAGCATAAAAAGAAGCCCCTGAGTCTAAAACCCAAGGCTCAGTAATATTGTCAATGAAAAGAATTAATGCATCCTAACAAACATTACCTATTGCCATATTCAACTCCTTGGTGTCTTCCTAATTTTTTTTCTTATTC
This sequence comes from Torreya grandis, assembly GCA_037957365.1. Lineage (NCBI taxonomy): Eukaryota > Viridiplantae > Streptophyta > Pinopsida > Cupressales > Taxaceae > Torreya > Torreya grandis. The sequence continues at coordinate 433,523 of JARHVA010002408.1, forward strand.
TAAAAAGACCAACAATCCTTCTTTGCATGTCCAGTCTTTCCACAGTGCCAGCATACCATCCTAACTCTTGATTTTGACGTTCCAAAACCATTTGACTTTCCACACTTTCATTTTCCTCTGAGCTTTTGTCTCCTTCTACTTTCCAATACTAAAGCATCACCTAAAGTAGAAGTCTCCCCAGAGGTTTTCCATCACATTTCCTTGCTAAAGATTACTCATATGACATCCTTAAACTTCAACTTGGCATTATTAGAGATCGAGTTGCTCACAGCCATTACCATGATATTCCAACTCTCTAGTAAGGAACACAAAATAATAAAAGCCCTAAATTCATCATCAAAATCATTTTTTATAGAATTAAACATACTCACAACCATATTAAATTCATTTAGATGATCAACAAATGAACTATTTTCAAACGTCTTCATATTAAATAACTTTTTCATTAAAAATATTTTATTAGAAATAGAGGGTTTCTCATATAACTTCCCTAATGCATTCATTAGACCTTCTATGGTATTTTCCTATGATATATTAAATGTGAATAAAGATGTAAGGCATAACCTGATGGCCTTCAGTGCTTTCCTGTCAAGCAGCTCCCAAGCCTCATCTGTCATACTCACTGGTTGTTTTACTTTTCCTCCCAGTGGAGCATGGAGGTCCTTCTGATAGAGGTAATCTTCCACTTGCATCTTCCATAGACCAAAGTTTTTTCTATTAAAATTTTCAACCTTTGATCTATGATCATCATCCATAGCTCCCACATGAACTAATAACCCTTCCTACGATTCAACACTTCAAAAAATATAACCTAAAGCTTTGATACCATTTGTTAGGAATAAATACAGAAATTGATGTGGAACAATTTCATAGAATCATAATAATAGATATAAATAGAGATGTAGAAAGAACAAAAATAAAATTCACAACAAGAAGACCAAATTTAATGTGGTTCACCATATGTGGGCTACATCCACCAAGAAACACTTGCTCAGATTTTACTACAATCTACGAGAGTACAAACCACTCTCAGATCAATCTTCTCACAATTACAATACACAAATATTGTTTGGAGCTGCGCTCAATAAACCCTCTTGAATTTACACCAAAATTCACACACTTTGTTCTTCCTTCTCAAACCCTTGTTCTCATGATGTATTACCTATGAAATATCTATCTATACATAATACATCAACAAAATAGTATTACAAAATAATGGATACCAAAACCATGGGCAAAGTCAACCCAAAATAGTTTCCCATTAAAGGGGGTCCAAAAAAAAATTTAGGGGATACCACCCCCAAACCCCCATCAATAATACATATAGAGTCTACAGTACATTTAAAATATACAATATTTAAAAATACATTGTAATTTAGAAATAGGCTTCATAACACAACAAACCAGTTATGTACCTTATTTTCATTTTCATATCTAGAATAGTTGTACTTTCTATTTTTATCATTTCTTAACATAATAAATATAGTATATGTTTATCTGAGTTTTAAAAATAATTGGCCTTCTCTAGAGATAATCTACCATCCTTGTGCCCTATTCTATCTCTTCCCCTTTTAACCTTAGATTCCCCACATCTAGATTTTAGGGTTAAACATGAATATCTTTTCGTATTAAATATATCGAGTTCAACAACACCACTATCAACAAGTGTTTTGATTTCACTTCTTAAAGAAAGGATTTATTAATTGGATGTCCCTTGATTCTATAGTATCCACAAAATGTAATTTCATTATATGAGTTTGATATATGTTTTAAGTCAGGTTTTCTAATGGCCGATATCATAATTAAGTTCATGTCTAATATTTATTTAATATTTCATCTTTATTTTCATAAAATATTGGATATTTTCATAACCCTTTTAAAAATGCATAGGACTCATTAGAGGTGTCTTTCTCTTTTCATCCAATGTTGTATATGTGTTATTTTTAGGCATATGGCTCTAGTGGTAAGATGGGAATTACTATGGATGTACTCATGAAGCTCCTGTGATGGTAAAATATATTATTCAAATATAATAACCACATAAAAAATATGATCAAAATATACATGGGATTTATAAAGTATTTTATCTTTCAATGAGGGTTAAATATCATCACTAAGAAGATATTTATTTACTAAATTCAATGGTTGATAGATTAGAGAGTGTGTATAACATTTGAATTGAAGAATATAATCATAAACACTCTCAACTAGATTTTTTTGAATGGATGGAATACACTAAAATGTGGCATGGGACCCACTATTAGTGATAAATCAATTCAATAAAGCATCTTGTAATGTAACATAGGATTGCAATGATTTGATATGTAGGCTAACGAATTAAAATCATCACCAACCAAACTTATAAGAAATAATGTGAGTAATAATATAATTTTATTACTATAATTTTCCATAAAAAATGAAAAGGCCTTGAGATTCACATAAGGGTCTCCATATCCATCAAATAGAAAAAATGGGGGCATGACAAAAAACTGAGGGAGAGGAATGTTAAAAAATCACACAAAATAGGATTAGAAAGTATAGCCATAGAATCAAGCCTAATATGGGATGACTCAATTCAAATATAAATATGATGGACTTATATTTGAAATTATTTTATGACATCATGCATCATGGTCATTGTCTCATGGGTATGGAAAATAGAATGTGTAAGGGACTCATTCAAAGGTTACATTATTATCAATTTCAAACATGGGCACACTAGAAGGGGTATAATAAGAAGGAAGGTCATCATCAATAATAAAATGAGAATAATTATGAGAAGAATAATTTATAATATTTATGTAGACATTAAAATTAACATTTAATGTCATGGACCACTTCTTATGCGCACTTAGCCTATGATTAATTCCATGATTCCAAACCACTATTCCTCTAACTCTATGAAAATGACCCTATATCCTTAGGAAATTATAATACTTGATATAAATATTATTCATTTGAAACATCCTAGACTCACTATGAGATTTATTCACACTTCAATATTAGTTGTATCTACCCTTTAGACAAGGTCATTCCTTTAGGACAATCCTACTCACTATTAGTTTCAGAAGCTGACAGTTTCATCCTCCCACCTAATAATGGCTAATTTATCAAATTTAAATTCATATAATGGGTCAACCCACACATTTTTCAAGTCCCATTTGAGGAAATTTCAAAAATACTAGCATATAGACACATTTTGCATTCATTTGCTCACTAGTTTACAAGAGGCTTTTATATTAAAAATACCAAAATTATTCTAACTACACATTGAGAGGAAAGGACCTATTCTTCCTAATTTTGAATCCATACATCCCAAGTAGCCTTGATCTAAGTCTAAATATGTCTCCAAGGTCATAGGTCATTATTTAAGCACATAATTATACTAAGATTGCACCAACATATATCATTACACTAGTATTTCGCACACACCACAATAGCATGGAATAACTACATGGAGTTTGATCCCTCTTAGGATTATTGTTATGTAGGCAATTCTCAACATAAGGGGTGTTGTGGTCAATCATAACTTTAGTACCTAACTCTTTTCTCCCATTTATTGAATTTTTTCCTCATTGTATATTGAGCTAGGGTTTCAAGTGAAGAAGGTACATAGTGGCTCCTAAAATGAGTCAAGCAAATTTGATCACACACACAGGACTTAGTGAGGCACACTGATCTAATTTTAGATAAAGGGAAAAAAAACTCTACCAAATGTTAGGGCACTCTAAAAATGATAGCATAAGTCAGTCTTGTCTAAATAGTGAGTCCTTGTCCCATATTCAAACAGAGCCTTGTTCTTGATTCACAACAACCTCACACAATCATTATTGCAATAAATCAGATCTGAATGCCAACTAAGTTATTTGCCTTAAATATTTTCCCATTTTTATATATTTTCATAAATATTAAGTTCCAAACTACTGACTAATTAGATTAACACTTGTTTAATTCACTTTTGATAAAACATATTGGTGAACCTATTTATTATTGAATATTACAAACCCTAGCTTCCCATAGGGTTTAATTCTATCCTTTTTATCATTTCTATTATGGTTTTTATATTTCTAATTTTTTTATTTTATAATAACCATAACAATAATGACTGCATTTATTTATCATTTCTTAATGCAAAAAAAAATAGTATTATTTCCATGTAGCTTTCCTATAATATGTAGAAACTCTAAGTTACATATAAATCAATGGATCCATAAGCTAATGAAAAAGATAAAATTCAATATAAACCATGACCTTAATAATGAACAATTCCATGATGTTTTTTTTTGCATGGTTTAGTTTCAGATGCCAATTGTTACTACTAGATGTTAAGGAGCATAGTTGCTTCATTTCATTCATCTTTCCCCTACACTTATAAAATATCTCAGTTACCATCTTGCCTCTACTATTTCCCCTATACTTATAGCAAATTTTATAGTCCATGTTATCACCACTAAAAGAGGTCAGGATCCACATTATGTTCAATAAGATGGAATAACTAAAGGATTTAATATTATCGATCAACATAATAACACAACAAAAAAGATATTCATTTTAGAATTACTCCAACAATCAAATGTGTACAATGATATTGTATATGTAACATTGTGTGAGATTACTATTCCATGTAATGCCAAACCAATTATGTTACTTTTATGATTAACACACTGTGATGGACATAAAACTTTATATCATTTGAAAATGAAGATCTACCACCATAACATATCATCAATCAATATTTACCTTTATACTTTTAGCTATGAATTGATGGCATGGGTGTTAAATGAGTCTCAGTTGATATCGATTTAGGTTTAAATATTTTCAATATTTATTTTCTTAAACTACTCAATATAAACACTAAACATTTAGATTATTCAGATATGAATATTAGAGGTTTTGATAATATTACGTGTAAGGTATTGGGACAAATAACCTTAAATCTCACATTGGGTCCTATAACTATTACTACAATATGCCAAGTTATGCCAAATGATCTTAATTACAAAATTCTGCTTGGAAAGTCATGGATTCATGATATGCAATTTGTCCCTTCCACTTTACATGCATGTTTCAAGCTCAATTATGAAGGGTTTATATATACATGTCCCATAGATCATGAGCCATTTAATTATTGTCAAATAACCAAATCTACACAAAATTATGTCCCTCATATGGATTTTTCTACTTGGACAGTGGTATAGTCTACTATTCATAGTCCTATCATGATTCCTATAAGTACATAATAAGTACACTCATCTCATAATATAAATGAAAAATAATATGATTTTGGATTAAAGTATTCATAAAAGATGATTTATAGAGGATAGGGACTAGGAAAGCATTCACAAGGCATTCTTCATCCTATTGAGGCATCTACTCATAAAGGTAAGTGAGGTCTTGGTTATATAGATCATTTAAGCAATTCAAATTTAGTTATATCTACAAATAGACCTATAGTTTTTTGTAAATCTATTCAACAATCTAAATAGTTAGTCAATCATATCTCCACATTATCAGTTACATATCCAGAGCTTATTGGCCATAATGTCTCATTAGAATTTTTAACATTGGGTGAATTTTCTAATGATGAGTTTATGCTAGAATATTTAAGAGTATATGAGGATATCCATTCCTTCTATCATAAGAATAGGTTTCATCATTCCATAAATGATCATTTGTATTTTGGTGAGACTAATATTACACATAATGATATCCAAGTTGATGGTTTTGATACAATTCCTACTACACCTTATATTAAAGATAGATCATGCTTATAAATAAAGAGTCAGTCAAGTTTAATTATGACATAGATGTGATCCAAAAAACATGATTTTGGTTATTGCACTTAAATATGATAAGGACAAACCAATAAGGAAAGTATTACATGATTTACCCAAGATATTTGTTTGGGCATAATCTAATATGTCATGCATTGATCCTTAAATTATAGTCCATCAGATAATGCTTTAGCTAGATGCAAAACCAGATAAGTAGAAAATATAAAAAATGTAACCAAAAATTATGTTACTAGTTAAAGAAGAGATTCAAATAATATTTGATGCAGGTTTCATTTGACCTATAGCCTATATAGAATGGTTGTCTAACATTATACCGATAGTAAATCCTAATGCAAAAAATTGATGTTGATTAGACTCTAGGGATTTAAATAAGGCATATCCTAGACATGATTTTCCACTACCCAACATTGATATGATTGTGGATTCCACTACAATATATGAGATGCTACCATTCATGTATGGATTCACTGATTATAATCAAATACAAATTTCTCTAGAATATCAAGAAAAAACATCATTTATCACACCATGGGGAACCTTTTCAGTTAAATAATGTTAGGGATACATATCAATGAGTTATGTCGCATAAATTTCATGATTTTATTCACAATATGGTAGAATATTGTGTGGATGATTTAATTATAAAATTAAAATTAATATAAAATCATGCAATGGATTTATGATAGATATTTGAGCAACTGCGACAGCATAATTCACTTATCAATCCGAAAAAGTGAATTTTTTAGTAACATCAAGTAAATTATTAGGTTTTATCATATCACAATGAGGTATTGAAGTTGATCTTAAAAAGGTAAAATCTATTATTGATATGCCTCCACTATAAGGGTTCAAGCAACTCTAATCTTCACAAGGTAAACTCAAGTGATAAGTCACTTTGTAGTCCAGTTAATGAATGAGACATAATATTTTAAAATATTACTAAAAATAGATATAAAGTTTGAATGGGACATAAAATGTTATCAGAGTTTTGAGGCACTTGAATAATATTTCTTGAATCCACCTATTTGCATACCTTTAATAGTAGATAAACCACTATTATTATACATTTGTGCTACATATCATATGTTAGGCACTTTGTTAGCATAATATGATGATCACAGAGAATGGGAAATATATTAAATTATTCACACACTTGTTGATTATGATCAAAATTATACTACAATGGAAAAAATGTGTTTGGCTCTTGTATTCACTACGTAGAAATTTCAACACTACATGATTAATAATGAGATCTAAGTTATTACCATGGTTTATCCATTAAATTTTCTCATGTCAAAACCTCATTTGTTAGGATGTATAATGAAATGGGTAATATTACTCATGGAATTTGATTTAAAGGTCATATCTCAAAAATTAGTGAAAGTCCAAGTTATTGTAGACCAGCTAGCTACTACCCCATTATAGGATATAACAACACTTGGAGGTACTTTTAGGATGATTTTACAACATATAATATTACTAAGGATACATGGACAATATTTTTTGATGGTTCAAAATGTGTATCTATTGGGCCCCTTTTTGTGCTAACTAGTGGACTCATGCCAACTCAGCACATCTTGACATGAGATAATCATTGCATATGAATGCTCTTTTGGTATTTTTAGCACCAATTTGGAGAATCTTTCAAGATCTTTCTCTAGCTCGTTGGAAATTTCTTAGTGCCTGAGTTTTAAGGGACATCTCTTTGAGTACTTACACGTGGTGGCTAGAGCATGTAGGTGGTACAATAGTGGAGCTGATGGAATGATCACCCCCAGTGATAGCTCATCACCCAATGTGTACCCATATAACCTGGCATAAATATGCTCCCCTACCTATAAAACAAGCTTGAACTTAGAAAAAAAAATTGTGACATTAATGCAGCGAAGCTCTATAGGATTAGCTCTAGAATTATGCATGTATTTGGTTTAAATTTAGCATGAATACTTTTGATAATTATCATATATCTCCCAAGCTCACCTATGAGCTATTGGTCTTGTAATATAATTTAGATGATCATATGTTATGTTTTATTTAAATTGTACTCTATTTTACTGAGCTTTGAGTTAATGAAGAATAGCATTGAAACAAATTAAGTATTGATCTTATTTAGATAGTTATAGCATTATTTTATAATTATGACTAGAATGGAGTAGTAATGATAGTATAAATTCCATATTTTCATAAAAACTTTGGCTTAAACCATAAAATTACCTAAGTGTTTAGGAAGGTATGTGCCTAGGCCCTAACACCTGCATCTAGAGCACTAACATAAAGAATGAACCACTGAATATAGAGAATTTCCCTGAATCACTAAGCACTTAAATGACACTTAGCTTGACATCCCAAAGACTTGAATTTATGTAACCAGAACTAGATACCTTGAATAGACTTACACCTATTGATGCTACCAAAAATGGCTTGTGCCAATGAACCTATCCAACTTCATTATGGAAATAACCAAGTCCCAAAAATACTATGGTGTGTCATGTTTAAACTAGCCCAATACAAGCCCTTGTCCCTTCTCTATTGTGCCTTGGGTGAGTGTACAAGGCTCATGCCTTGTGTAGTTTGATGTCATCATAGTAATGCATTTAAATGTTGTGCACCCAAGACTTTTTTATGCTTGTGCCTAGTTGTACTAAGTCCAGACCTGACTTAGATTGCTCACTAAGCATGTGGCAAGGCCAATAAGTTAACAACTGAGATTTTTCTACAACATTTTGGTTTTGTTATTAGGACCCATGTTGAATTTTATTGATGTAATAGTGTAACAAAATAGTGCTCTGACTTTTGTTCGAGAACATTGATCATTGACTAGAATAAGTGGAAGATAGTTTTATGTAGAAGCATCCAACATGCCAAGGATAGAAGCCAAGAAAGTGGGTGCAAACCAACCTATATGATGATCTATATGAGGTGGATTTTTGTGAACTACCTAAGCATGTGTATGGATGGTTGGTTGTCTATATAACCTCTAGAAGATGAAGCTATGGCCAATGCTTTGAGTGGACAAAGGAGCACCTAGAGGGGATTGAGAGGCTAGATGATGTTTGGATGCATGGTATAGACAAGTGGTAGAGTGGCATGTTGAATAGTTACATGTTAGAATTCAAAGTGTCAACCTTCTCTTTCCCTAAAGAAGTAGAGTATGAGTTATTTTATAAACTGAGAGACACATTCATAAAAGGGCTTGGCACTGAATTGAATAAATTGTTGGTGGATTATGATATTGAAACCATAAGAATGGAAGGCTAAAATCCATGTGCATATGAACAAACACAGAAGGTGAGAAGGTAAACTGTAGGTGAGGTAAAATGGAAAGGGATGAGTAACTTGAAAATTGAGAGCTCTAAAGGTATAATTGTAACAAGCAAAGGTGTAAGCTGATAGAGGATTGAAAAGTTATAAGTGCCGAGAGGACTCGTAGCAAGTGAGAAGGGCATGCAGAAGGATTCCTTGAATTGTAGCAACAAAAGGAGAGAGAGGAAGAATCAAGAGGTTGAGCTCAATAATTGGGTGTAGAATGCATTGGTTTCTTATAATATGTGGTAACTAAAAATGCTTTAGAAGCACCTACCCCCTTTGAACTTGAATTTCAATCTCATGCACTAGATTCTCCACCAAAAGATAGAATAATGATAACTGACCCTATTATCAACATTGAATTTGATAGACTTTAAATTTTGAACCAAGACTTTGTGATCAAATAGGTTATTCTTTACAAGGAATTAAGTGAGATTACCATGAATCAAGTGAGCACCAACCTAATAATCTAGAACATAAGTGCAAGCATTCTCTAGAGGATATCAACTATGTTGATTGGGTAACAACCCACAAGAAGTTGCCTAACACCATAAGTAAGTAGTATTATACCATCAATTTTGATGGTAAAACTACAATAATAGGGTCAATACTCAACCCTACAATTAGAGGCATTAAAGGACCACCTCTAACATAAATGCTAAGGGGCAAGCACCTTAGATTCTAAAAACACCCCTTCGGCATATTTATTATGAAATGGAAATGCACTTGCCTAAGTATTATAGCATAGAGAATGTTGTAGAGAATGTTCTCAAGTGTGAACTTTAATGTCACACTTGAAGTATAACCCAATTAGAATGCAAGGCAACAAAGTTTGTGACCACCTTGTTGGATTGTGCCCATACCTAGTATCAGAAATTTGATCTGAACTAGGCTATGGTTGATTATGATATATTAAAGGAAGTCTTCTTGAAGTAATTTAATATTCCTAAGTTTAACAAATAAAGTATCATAGTACTCAAGGAGATCAGTGAAGGGATATCCAAGAGCATGCACCTGTATGATACATGGTTTAAGACTCTCCTCTCCAAGCTTCCATATTATATCCACCCCTCCCAATATGCATAATGGTTTGTTGGAGGCCTGATAGTACCTTTCAAAAGAGTGTTGTCCATAAAGACCTTCATGCACCCCCACAAAGCACTCAAATCCATGCTCTGGGCTGAGGAAGTAGGCAACACCGACACCAAGATCAACCCATTTATGGAGGTATAGATTATGTTAAAAGCCTCCCATCTAAAAATGCTAATTATTGGTGCAGTGCATGACACTCATAATGGATTGTGGTTTTATTGACTATGAGATGGAGGGACATAAGAAGAATAATTTCTTGTAAATAAATGTCTAGACCTTAATTCTGAGTTGTGAAGTTTTCCATGGGCCACATGACTCTCAAAATTATCCCCTATTGTAGTGTGCCAGTTAAGTGAAGGCCACTATTTATTTCAAGTTGTGTGATACCTATACACATAAAATAGTGGATTGTTGAGTTATTGATGAGATGCACTAAAATATGGAGAGACATGTATGATAAGTAATAAAAATAGCCAACAAGTAGGCAGGCCAAGGAAATGAAGGCTATAGCTAGCAAAATATTGGCTATGGGAATCAACAAGTCATGTGTGGGTGAGGTGGAGGACATGGTAGAAGAAGATTCCCATCATGATCATGTTACAAGTGCAGGTTGATTGAACATTATTAGCATGACTTCCCCACACACCCAACATGCAAGTATTATCGAGGACCACATATAGTTGAGGATTACCCAAACTTGTATAAAAAGCTGACTCAAGGTTGGCCTAGCATAGATAAGGGTGTTGTAATGACTAGGTGCAAGATAAAAGAGGAAAAATGGACTCCCAATCCATAATAAACTCTAAAATATCCACCTAAGGTGTAGGCCATAACTCAGAGTGGGTTCACCACTCAGTCACCTACTATGTTGACAAAATAACTATGATTAGAATATGGTGAGTCAAGCCACACTGAGTGCATAGTGTAACTTGAGACAAAATTTATGCCCTACCCTGACCTTGTGTAATAAAAGGACATCCTAAAATAATCCATGAGCATAATACAAAATTTTTAGGGAGATCTCTAGCTGGCCATAGATCCAAAAGCACAGGCTACTACCTCACACAAGAAGCAAGACAAACAGGAGGCTAAAGTATAGGAGTTAATTGAAATCTTGTACCTCTTACAAACTGAAGGGATGTTGCCCCTACTAAAAAACTTGATTTTAGATCCCGTAGGGAAGAGACCAAAGGAAAAGGCTGCACCTCAGATGATTGAAGTTGCTACGCTACATATGGAGTAGCTACATGAAGTAAGGTAAACTCAAAATGCAGAATATGACCAAGAACTACTAATAAATGCCACCATCGATGAATGGTCTATTTTTGAGTTCCTTGTAGATACGGGCATCAAGGTTAACATTCTAACCAAAACCACCTAGGAGAAGATGGGATGGCCACCCTTAAGGCCCTCCCCTCATATGTTGTTTATGGCTAAAACAACCTAAGTGAAATTTATCAAGATCTTGAAGGGTGTTATTGCAGATATTATGGGCATTGAATTTTGAGCCGAATTTGAGGTAATCAAGTTGGAAGAGCATAATAAATATCCAATGCTATTAGGTAGGCCATGGTGCTACACCAACAATACGGACATGCACTTCAAGAAGTGCTACATGACTTTTAAGAATGGTAGAGAGAGGGTGGTGATCCCTTTATCAAGTAATCAAGGGCCTCCATATGTGAAAAGTGTTGATTTTGAAGATGAGATCAACCACATTTATAACATCATGATGCAGGGTACTAAGAAGATTAACCCAAGTGACCAAGGAGTGCTCGAATGGGAGGATGGACAATTAGATTTTGATACAACTGATATAGCCTATAATTGATGGGTTGAAAAGGATTATGAAACTACTGGCCAAAGGTTCTCCCTAGTGTGGGCAACTAAGCCAAGGCCATCCAGAAAGGAACTATTTAGGATTGATCACACTTATAAGAAACGGGTTAATTATACCAAAAAGGCAAGGAAAAGGGTGTTCTAGTTGAGTAAAGGGAAGCTTATAGCACTCTCAAAATATGTAGGTAGCTAACTTGTAGAGAACTATATCCATGATAAATAAGTGTGCATCCCCAAGGAAATAGATAGAATGGGTACACTTGTGTATACCCTAAAGAGAACTACTACTCATTGATGGGCAATGTAAAGGCCTAGCTTGTTAATTTGGTAGGACATGAAGGCAGCACTATGCACTAGGTTTGGAAAGAGTAATGAGTACTTAGACATACATGCTTACTCAAGTGATTTTGACACAATTGCACATGTGTGCTTATGTGAAGAAACTTGGACTGTATGCAGTGAGAATGTACCTAGAAGCCTATAGGTGCATGCCTTCTATAGGACTTTGAAAACATAGGTGTGAGCATGGTATATTATAAATGAAATGCATCATGAGACAAGATATTGGATGGTACTTAAGGAGAGTTTCATGTACACCTTCTCCTTCTCTTTATAGAACTTAGAGTTATTAGAGCCACTGCAAGTCATTTTGAGGGTAGTTATTAAGGATACTGCCATCCTAAAAGAGCACCTTAAAAATATGTTTAAGGAGAAAGGACTGGTGCTTCCACTCTATTTGAAGAAAAGGTGTTCAATAGTGACTCTAGCGATGAGGATGATGAAACCTAGAAGGAGCATAATTAAAAGGCTCCAACAGGAAGAAAAAAACTTGTGCATTACATGGATAATAGCACCCCAAATGAAGAAGATCTGATGCATCTTTGAATTGAAATAACTAAGGGGATAAAGCAAGTGGAATACTTTCATCAAGAGAGGAATGAACCCTATTATGCACCCCTTGAGATACCAAAGTAGACATCAGTGCAAAAGGTGAGCCCAAGATTGTCACTTTAGGCACATACTAGTCTAAGGTAGAGATGGTGTGAATCATAGACCTCCTGAAAGATTTTTAGGACTTGTTCCCATGTAACTACTAGGACATAAAGATCACCCACCCTTATATTATAAAAATGAGCATCAAGTTGGTGGATGGTGCAAGTCCTATCAAGAAGCACCTGTATAGAATGAATCCCAATCTCTGTGCCAAGGTGAAAATGGTCATTGATGGAATGTTGGCCATAGGCATCATTTACCCTATACAAGAGTCTAAATGGGTGATCCCAATGGTCCTAAGCATCAATAAATATGGGCATATCTAGATTTACATCAACTACCAACTATTGAATGTTTATTACATCACTAATCCTTTCTCAACCTCATTTATTGATAAGGACCTAGATGGCATCGCAGGATGTGAAATATATATATTCACTAATGGTTTCTCAGGATGCCACTAGGTGCAGATAGAAGAGGAAGATAAGCCTAAGATAACCTTTAAGACTGAATGGGGTTATTTTGCTTATAATGTGATGCCCTTCAGTCTCAAAAATATGCCAATCGTATTCTCTAGAGTGGTGATCACTACTTTCAAAAACTTCATCCATAAGTTCCTCCAAGTCTATCTCGATGACTAGACTATATATGGCCTTGTAAAGGACCCTATGAAAATATGTACCTCATGTTTGAGAGGTGCAAGCAGCTCCAAATATTGTTAAACCTGAAGAAGTGCATCTTCATAACCCCCTTTGGAACATTGCTCAAGCACATCATCTATATGGATGGTTTGCTTGTTGATCTTGTTCATCATTCATCTCCAAACTCCCTTAACATAGAAAGATATTCATACCTTTCTAGGCCATTGTGGCTACTACAAAAAATTTATAAAGAACTATGCAAAGATTACAATTCCTCTATAAGAGCTCTTACACAGCGATGGCCCATCATATTAGATCGAAGCATAAGAGGAGGCTTTTGAGACATTAAAGCTAAAATTGAAAAGTGCATCAATTATATAATTCCTTGACTAGACAACTCCTTTTCACATCTATATTAATGCTTCAGGCTCCATAATTGGTGATATATTGGTGAAACTGAGCAAGGGAAAGATGGATCACCCCATCTCCTATGCAAGCAAAAAATTAATGCAAGTAGAGAAAAATTACACCACCGCCGAGCATGAAGCACTAGTAATGGTTTATGCCTTATAAAAAATTAGGCAATATCTATTGGTGACCCCACTCATCTTCTTCACTGATCACAAGGCATTGAAGTACCTTGTGAAAAAATTTGGTTACATAGGTGCATATGCAGATAGATAGTTCTATTTTAGGAGTTCTAGTTCTCAGTTGTTATCAAACCTAGAAAGCAGAACTTAGGGCCAGATCATTTGTCCCACATAAATTTTGGTGATGTGGTGGCACCAATTAAGGATGTTATGTCAGACATGTAGCTATATAGAATCTAGTGTGTTCCTAAAGACTTGGTGAAGATTATCGCTTTCCTAACATCTGGGTTTGCACCCTAGACCATGTCAAATAAGGAAAAAAATAACGTGTTTGCATCGCTCCCTACTAGCTCATTGAGAAGGAATTGTATAAGCTAAAAAGAGATGAAGTCCTACACTAATGTGCTATAGAACATGAGAGTAACCCCATCTTGTAAGAGTCACATGAAATAATAGTAGGATGACATTACACTAGAGACATAATAACATGCAAGATACTATAGTCAAGTTTGTGGTGGCCAAGCCTATTCCAAGATGCAAAGGATTGTGTTAAGGTATGTGACATATACCAGTGCACTTAGAAGCCTAGCCACTAGGATGAGATGCCTCTCATACCCATTCTTGGCCAAGTGCCATTCAAAAAATTGGTGATTGATTTTTTTGGGCCAATAACTCCTAAAGCATGGTGTATAGGGGCATGGTATATTTTGGTAGCTACTAATTATTTCAAAAAATGGGTTGAGGCCTCACTAACCAAAGATTACATAACTATAATAGCCATGTGCTTCATCTAGGGGAATAAAATAAGTAAATATGGGTACCTACTTAGTTTGACTAGTAATAGGGGCACTCATTTCATCAATGAGATAATGTGCATCCTCTTAACTAAATACATGGTGGTGCACCACAAAACCACGCCTATCATCCATAGGCAAATGGCATAGTTGGAACATTTAACAAGATCTTTGGAATGTGCCTAATGAAAATATGTGAGATCGATCATATAAATTGGGATGATACAGTGTTAGTGATGTCATGGGCATACCACACAACATATAAACACTTAAATAAGGCCACACCATTTCAACTAGTGTTTGGTGTTAAATCAGTTATCCCCATGGAATTCATGGTGTCATCCTTATGAATTGTATGAATTGGTCTCTTATATGACCAAGAATCTTTTAAGTACAAGCATAGAAGACTTGGATTGCTTGGATGAGAAGCATACCCAAGTAAGATGGAGTCAGAAAATCAAGAAAGCACGCTAGAAGCTCTGGTATGACAAGCATAAGAAGTTTATTGAAGGAGCATTGGTATTGTTCTATGATTCTAAGTACCTTAAGCACCTAGGAAAATTGTAGATATGGTGGATGGGCCCCTATATCATCTACCACATATTGGAGATAGGTGCACGCCATTTTTGCACATTGTCCAGTGAGATGCTCCCTAGGCATTTCAATGGTAACCAACTAAAGCCTTATTAGTAATAGGGTGGCACTTATGCCATGAGGATACTGATTTATTGGTCACTAGTCAATTTGAGTATGTTGACTAGAATAACATTTGGTGTAAGCTAAATAATTCTTCTAAATTTTGTTTTGATCTTTGTATAGTGTAAAGAGTGAATAAGCGACACTTTGAAGCCCCCAAGAAAATCTATTAACACTTCATGTATAATTCCAATTGGGTGAGTCAAGCACTTGTGATTTATAAACGTGTCTAAAGCCAAACACCTATGTTTTTAGATGTATGAATATTTCTAGATTTAGGAAAACAAGTGCAAAAAATCCAAGAGATAGGGTACTCCATCAGCAAAATCATTTGGCCTCTCACACATAATTCAAATTGGGTGAGTTAAGCACTTATGCTTTCTAAATGCATGATGCCATACATCTAGGTGGTAGATGTGTGAGACCTATCAAACTCAGAGAAGAGGCACATAAAACCACATGTGCAAGGTCCCAAATAATGGGCACTTTCAAGCCCATTAGTAAAATACTCTAGCCTTTCATGCATAATTCTAATCGGGTGAGTCGAGCACTTGCACTTTCTAAATGCATAAGGCCAAACATCTAAATAGTGGGTAAGTGAAACTTGCCAGATGTAAGAATAAGATGCATAATATCCATGTGTGCATAGTGCAAATTATAGGGCACTTGAAGGCCCAAGAATGAACTACTTTGGTACTTTTACACATAATACCAGTCAGGTGAGTCAAGCTCATTTGTTTTCTAATCACCTAGGGCCAGATGCCTAAGTTTCTAGATGTAACAGAGTTACCAGACATTAAATATTTGAGAAAAAAATGACAAAGTACATAAGTGCAAAGGTAGCCCTCATGCCAAATTTATAAAGAGGTACATCAATTGATCATGCACCAAAAATCAAAGAAGAAATTGAAGACACACAACATGGTTGTGTGCAAGAGGGAAGGAAAAGATACACAACCTAATCATGTGCAAGAAAACTAAGAAAGGAAACTAAAGTGTTGAAGGGCCAACACGAGGGATTTGTATGGGATAGGATAGGCCAAGGAAAGATGAAGTGCAAGAAATTAAAGAAGACAGATAAATGAACTTGAAATGGAAGCACATTAGGAAGAGAAAGTGGAATTGAGGAGGTTAAATTGTGCACATGTGAGGTGTTGCACCTAGGTTACCACAAAGAAGGCAAAGGTCATGTTGAGTGAACAAAGTAAAGGAGAATCATCAAATATAGTTGGTGTCCACCCAAGTTTGAGCAAAAAGTGACCATTTGAACTAAACGTCACTTCATTGAATTACCATTAGGAGCATTCAATGAGGTAGCAATAGATGCACAAAGATATGCATTTAATGTGTTAATTATAAGGGATTTTTGAGGATATCTAAATCTAGGTGCCACCATGCCATAAAACACCTACATTAATGATGGTAGCTAAAAGAGTGGGGTATAAAATAGTGAAAAGTACATGGGTTTAATTTACAAACCTTATGTTAAGTTAAGATTTAGAGTGAACTAAAGCAAAAAATAGAGAGATGAAGTGTGAAAACTAGAGAGTCAAAGTATACCACGTGATAATTTGAGTACCCTAGGCATAAAGTGTGAATGACTATACAGTGGATAGATTTGTGTTTATAGTAAGATTGATTTAGGGAGTTATGGGGGAATAATTCTATAGGATCATATAACTAGAGAAGTACATTATCACCGAGGCTACCATTAATGGCCAGCGAAGCTCAAGAGCTAAAGGAATAGTCATAGACTCCATGACTATAAAAGTGCCATCACCATTCGAGGCTTCAACAAATTACACCCACTGCACTTCAACACTAGTAGGTTTAGGATGGTGAAGAAATGGAAAGGATCGATCTTAGATCAAGTGCAGTAGGATCTAAAATGGGCACTTGTAGCACCTAAAGTGACCACTACAAAAATAGTGGTGTAATGAGTAGAAGTAGTCAGCATAGCACAAGTGGACATCGAGATGCTCATGAAGATGTCCTACCAAGTAAACAATTCTCATGGAGGTTGTATTAGGGCAAAAATTAGTAGTCTTTTGTGCACACTTATTAGTGGAATGAATAGAACCACCAAACATCCAACCATTTACAAGATCTCATGCAAGATTGGATGGTGGATACAGGGCACAAGATAGATCCAGGTGTCACCCTATTTGACATCTCAAGTTGGTGGCTTCTGATACAACTCAACTTTATGAGTTGTCATGCTTCAAGAAGATAGAGGAGCTTGTACAGTTCTTACTCTCATGAGTCCATGAGGACCACATTTACTTTGTAGGGAGGTGCATAAATACTTTAGAATAATTGATAAAAATAAAACCAAGCTTTGAGACGTTGGCCAAGACATCCACCAAGTGATGGATGGATGATGATGAAGAAGTGGAGTGTGTTGCACAACTCCTAAAGTATTTCAAAAGGGGTTTTGTGTTACCTATCAAGGAGTGCAAGGACCCTAGCACGAGGGTAATAATGCACCTCATAAACTCTAAACTATACCTAAGAAGTTGATGGACTGATGTGACTAAGGCTTACCTTTGCATCGCCTATCACATGGCCTAGGACATGCAGCTCAACATTGCCAAATTCATTATCAAGGAATTTGTGAGCAATGTGAAAGATTACCATAACACAAAAGGGACCTTCAAGTGGGGGTCCATTCTCATCCTAATTGTCATGTAGGAGATTAGAATTCTATATGGGGATGAGGATAACCTCTAGATATTTCTAGATCATAATGACTCCCCAACGTAGAAGTCTAAGAACTGCACGTGTCCCCTCTCCTTCAACACCAAATATAAGACTCACATTATGGGATGGTGTAAAAGGTACATAGAGGCCTTTGAGATAGAGTGGTACATCCCACAAGAGCTCCCAAAAAGTTTGTTTGGAATAATGATCTTTGTCATTATGCAACACTACTACATCATACACCTAGCTCTTCTAGATGGGAATAGATCAGGTTGGCTAAATCTCCCTTATGCCTTCTCAGTAAAATAGTTTAGGGAAATGATGTGTAGGATCTCCAATGTGCAATAGCTAAACAACTCAATGAAAAAACTAGATATGGAGAGGCATAAGATGAGGTGTCAATTCATTCATGCAGATGGGAAGGCCACCAAGGATGAAGAGGATGAGTCGGATCACACCGACATCCATCCTCTCCAAGTTGCAACCATAACTAGGTACATCTATAGGATCTACTATGAGATGAATCCAAATAAGAAGAGCCCAAGTGTAGAATAGAGCAATGATCCCGCTATCAGAATTAGTGATAAAGGGACCCAACACCAATAGAGAAGAAGTCTCCCAAGAAGAAGGGGGAGACTTTTGAAGTGATAGAGGAGCCAATAAATCTCAAGATCACCTCAGGTTAAGAAGCCTCTCCTTTGGCCCCCATAAATAAGCACATGAGATTCATGCTAAATACTTCCCCTAGCACCAAGGAGAAGAAGAAGGGGAAGGTTCCTACTGTGATGTTGACAATAACCCTATCAAATATAAAAAAGGAAGGAGAGGAAGAAGAGATGGAGGAAGAAACATTTATGAGGGGCGTATACATTATGCCTAAGGAAGGTGACTCATCATCAAGTGAAAATACCCCCTCTCCACTCCCTCAAAGTGAATTGGAGAAGAAGATGAGGAAATGGAAGAAACTTGGCCTTAGTGACATCGATATACAAAAGGCACAGGCTCTGAAGGAAAGAAGAGAAGAAATGAAGAAGGCCAGAATGCCAAAAAAAGCCATTGAGATGGTCGAGGCCAAGGAGTGTAAGAGAGAAGAGGATAAATGTAAAGGTTGGGCCAAGAGGAGGAAATTTGATATGAATAAGGTTGAAGAGGAAAAGGCTAGGAGAAAAGAAGCAAAAAAAAAGGCAGCTCAGGTAAAAAGGGCAAGAAGAGAGAAAGAGAAAGAGAAAAAGGTTTTTACTAGCATATAACCTATAAAAGAGAAATCAAAAGAAGAGTTGCATAGCCCCCACACCAACCAAGTAGAGGAACCTATATAATGGGCATGCCTTAGCTTTAAAGGAGCACCTAAGGATAAATAAGGTGATGTTGGCACCTCAGGGAAACAAATAGATAAGGTAGTAGAGACCCCACTAGGAAAAGAGGAAAGCAAGCCTAGATCTGAGGAGGAACCTAAGGGGTTCATGTCAAAGAGCCATATAAGAAGAAGAAGTAGATAAAGGGAAAAATTTTGAAGAAGAACCCCTAAAAAAATAAGACGATGAAGTTAACATGAGGAAAGAGACGAGGCGGACCAAGGGGAGAAGTCCAAAGAAGAACCCATAAGAGAAGAATAAAAAGAAGGTAGTGAAGAGAGCCCTAAAAATAATGGGGAAGGATAGGAGCACATAGAGGTAACTATTAAAGCTGAGGAGTATGATCTGAGCTACAAAGAGAAAGTGTAAAAGGGGTTCACCCAGGATGATGATTTTTATATGATAGAGTGTATGTTCCCTAGAGCTATCATGACCCTGATGCACTGTCAAGTTTCTTGGGCTCTTGATTTCTACATGGATGAGCCTCAGTTCAAGGTGCCTATAAAATCAATTCAAAGCACCAAGAAACTAGAAGAAGGGCATGACTAATAATTTGTAAATCCAAGGGATATGAACCCCCTTAGATTGGCTAATGCCCTCCTTAAAATGGCCTCAGAGGTAGTGTGAAAGAACATCATCAATGATGTTCATGTCAACAAATGTAAATTAATAGCACAAGAAGTAGAAGAAGAGATAAAAGTAATGAAGCTCAAACTCTAGTAGCTAGTTAAGTGCATTGAATAAGCTAAGCCATCCCTTTTGGATGGTGTTGATACTTCAGAAATGATAGAAGTTGATAAGGTATGTGTGATGGTAGACCAAATGCTCCCCCAAGTGAAACTAGTGCTAGAAGAACAAGAAGACCCATACAAATCCATCAGGGGAGAGCTAAACAAAAAACTTGATGTGATAAAGGACCTCTTCATAAATCTAGAAGAGGGCATAGAAGAAGTTGATGCCATCTTTTACAACTTTTCCACTCAAGCATCAGTTATCAACGTGTGCCTTCAAAAGGTGAAAGAGAAGGATGTTTTGATGAAACATGCTTTTACTATAAGCACAATTGAGCACACTCAGGTTATGTCATAAGTCAACACCTTAAGCACCCAGATTAAAACCCAAGAACAAGACCTAGAAGCACTCTTCCATGCCTTTCAAACAAAGGCAAGTGAGTAAGGATTCATACTAGATGGCAGGGTAAGAAGGGCAAAGGAAAGGTTGGAATCCTTCAAAAAGAAATTGGAGAACATGAACGTGCTCACACTTAAGGTTGCATTAACAGAAGCAGAAGGTGTTGTCAAAGAAATCAAGATCACCATTCAGGGCTTTAAAGACTTCAAGGTAGAACTATAGCAGGGTGTACCCAAATTTTGTGTAGCAAAGGTGCTGAAAGACTAATCTAAGGGTGGATTAGCAATTTTGTATGGGGTAATGTTGGGACCCTTTTTATGCTTACTAGTGGACCCATACCAGCTCAACATATATTAGTGTGAGGTAATCATTATAGATGATTTCCCTTTTGGTACTTTTGACACCAACTAAGAGGATCTTCGAAGATCTTGCTCCAACTGGCAGGTAGTTATTTAGCACTTGCATTTTAAGGGACATCTCCTTGAGTAATTGCACATAACAGTTAGAGCACATAGGTGGCAGAGTAGTAGAGCCAGTGGAATAATCACCCCCAATGATAACTCAACACCCAGCATGCACCCATCAAATGTGGCATAGATATGTTCCCCTTATAAAAACAAGCTTGAACTTGGAGCAAAAAGATGTGACATTAATGCAGTGAAGATCTACAAGATTGGCTCTAGAATTATCCATGCATTTGATTTAAATTTATCATGAATACATTTGATAATCATCATGTATCTCTTAAGCATGCCTATGAGCTACTAGGATTGTAATAGAATTTAGATGAGTGTATGCTCTATTTTATATAAACTACACTCTATTTTATTGAACTTTGAGTTAATGAAGAATGGCATTAAAACAAATTGAGTATTTATCTTATTTAGATGGTATAGCATTATTTTATAATTATGACTGGAATGGAGTAGTAATGATAGTATAAATTTTGTATTTGCATATGTTATTGAGTGAAGGTATGCTCCAAGTTGTTAATGGCATCCTTATGCTAGATAGCAACTTTGGCTTAAACCATAAAATTACCTACATGTTAGGGAAGTCATGAGCCTAGGCCCTAACACCCATGCCTAGAATGCTAGTATGAAGAATGAACCACTAAATATAGAGAATTTCCTTGAATTGCTAAGTTCCCAAATGACACTTAGCTTGGCATACCAAAAATTTTAGCCTCTATGACTAGAACTAGCTACCTTTAATAGACTTGCGCCTATTGATGCTACCAAGGATGGCTTATGCTAATGAACCTATCCAAACTTGTTATAGAAATGACCAAGTCCCAAAGAGACTATGTTGCACCATGTTTGAACTAGCCCAATTTAGGCCCTACTCCCTTCTATTTTGTGCTTCAGGTGAGTGCATAAGGCTCATGTCTTGTGTAGTTTGATGCCAACACAATAGTGCATTTATATGTTATGCACCTAGGATTTTGTTACACTTGCACCTAGTTGTACCAAGTCCAAAGCTAACTTGGATTGCTCACTAAGCACATGGTAAGGCTAATGAGTTAACAACTAAGATTTTTCTACAATAGTATTAGGCACTAATGTAGGATTTGTTCTTATTACTCCCCAAGGGGAGGCTATGTCAGTTGCATGCAAAGTGGATTTTTCATGTACAAACAATATCACCAAATTTGAGGCATTGATTTAGGGATTGTACATTGATCATGCTTTACAAATAGTATCTATTGAGATATATTGAGATCCATAATTGGTTTTCAATCAAGTTACATATGGAAATCAAATAAAATAAGAAAAATTAATCCTATACAGATATATGGTAAAATATTTACATGCACATTTAGATAATTTTTCAATTAAGAATATTCTACAAAAATATAATCATCATGCAAACATAATGGCTAGTGCAACTTGTTTAATTTTTATTGAAATAAATGATGATCAAGTAATACTTACTATACAATGTTTATAAAAGCTATCAACTTTAAATATATATTTGGAAGCTTAGTTAGTCCTGGTAACTACACGTAGTGCAAAAGGCTCAAAATGGTTTACTATATATATATATATATATACATATATATATATATATATATGAATAAATCAATCACACTAGATACTTTTACTAGAAAAGATAAGGGTAAATTATAAATAGATGCACTTTGATATGTTATTATTGGAGGATACTTGTTTAAATGATCATTTGAAGGATAATTACCCTAATGCTTAAACATTGAGGAGGCTAAGTTATCAATACAATAAGTACATGATAGTGAATATGGTAGACATTTCAGTAGAAATGCAATGCCATAAAAATTAATTCTTCTATGCTATTATTGGCCTACCATGGAACAAGAATGTTAGAAATATGCAAAAAAAGTGACAAATGCTAAATACATAGTAATTTAAACCATGTACATCCACATGAATTGTAACTTATTGTTTTGCCTTGGCCATTTTCACTTTGGGGATTTGATTTGCTATGAAAAATAAATCTAGAATCATCAGGTGGGTATAAATTTATAATTACAGTGATTGGATATTACACCAAATGGGTGGAAGTTATACCCTTATAGTTCACTATAGGAGAGGAAATATATCAGTTTTTGATGACACATATCATCTCTCACTTTATGCTTCCTTTAGATATCATCAAAGATGATGATACATCTTTCAAGAATAAGATTGTCAAAAAAAATCACTAAATATAAGATTCAACACTCATTTCCAACTCCTTATTACCCTCAGGGCAATGGATAGGTAGAAGTTACAAATAAGACTAAAAACAAAATCTTGAGCAAAAAAATTACTATATTTGGTGATGATTGGCATAACCAAATATTTTATGCATTATGGGCTTATCACATGAACATTTACACACCCACTAGGGATAATTCATATTCCTTGGTCTATGGGATAGAAGCAATACTTACATTACTATTGAAAATTCCATCTTTATAGGTATCCCTCAAAGGGCTTATTACAAATGATAAATACAAATAAAATCATTTGCATAAGTTATAAAAATTAGATAACACATCCATACATGTATCAGAACATCTCATAATATATCAAAATCACATTCAAAAGGCATATATCAAAATAATCTAGAATAGAGAGTTTGAGTTTAGTGACTTGGTTTTAAAAGAAAATTTAAGGAGCATCAATGAAAATAAGAAACCAAATTCATGCTCAACCCTAATTGGTTGGGTCCATATATGATTATAAAAACATTGAGTTAAAAAATTTATCATTTGGCTACACTTGAAATAAAAATGTAAAGAATCCAATGAACATTATGTAACTTTTGTGGTTTTATACTTTATAATTTCAAATTTTATATATATTCAAAAAATACTAAAAAAAATTAATAAAATTCTAAAAATTAGGACCTATGTATGATGTGTAGTTCATTTACATCAGTTGATTTGTGCTTCAGTATATGCAGTACTTTTATATATCTAGTTTTATATCAAATATACTTTACACAAGTTTACTTGAGTGAGTTACAAAACATACATGTCATTTTGAGATGTAGTTATAGGTCGTGATATTGTCTCGGAACCAAAAAATTTACACAGACATTATCACTCTACTTCACATAGTAACACATTATGCTCTTTTGTCCAATTCCACTGGACTTGGCCCAATGAATATAGGGTATAATTTCTTTGATCCAAAATAGTTGGACTTATACAACTTTTGTACATCATAAAAAGTTCATTGTGGACATCTTTTAATCTAATTTTATTGCTCTATGACTATCTCTTTTGTTCCTACTACAATACAATATATTTATATTTTGCTCACTTAATTTCACATTGTTATATTACTGAATACCTGAGTTACTGATTATACTAATGTTACCAATGGTTTATGTACATTAATTTCACTTATTCATGCATGTTTATCATATTTTACTTATTTTTTTCATGTTTTATGTGTATTCAATGCTCTGAACTATGAACATTTGAGCATGTCCATGTTTACGGCTCTAAGCCTTATTATGTCTCTATGTGTGTGAGTGACATTTGAACATGTCCCTTATATGTGGCCCCTTGGCCTTTTTAATTGATTTGTGTGCTCTTTATGTATACGTCATGGCCATGATTCTTGTTTGCTATTTTTTGCCTAGCTCAAGATGCCATGATGGGTATCATGTATCTCCCCAGTTTTCTAATGCCATTATTAATATCATGCATCTCTCACCAAGTAGTTTTATATAAGTTTCACATACTCATTTTTTATAATTTATTCATTATGTGCCTAATTGTTAACATTTATCTAGACATGACACTATGTATGCTTGATTCTACATGTATCATACATTACTACTTTTTTTATATTATCAATATGATGTCGTGATCTCTAATGTTATCATTATTATTCCAGATTTCAATATTTTTTATAACATCATTCATCTAAATTTTTGTTTTGAGCTAAGTTATTACACAGGCTTCATAACTCACCTAAAACGAGGGGGCATACATAGTGGCTTGTCTTAGAGACTACGATGAAATAATACACTACACAAATAAAAAATAATAGTACTTGCTTGGTTGATGATAATGCATAATCATTTTTTGCCCAAAAAGTATATTTAGATAGCACCACACCATTTGGACAACATTGCATACCATAACTATCTAGAACATTGCACTTTCACCCCAAGAATAAAAATATATACTTTTCTAGATTTCTCAAAATTATACTAAGTCTACAAAATAGTTTTTAGTTATGCTAAAAAATAATTATTAAATTTATATACAAGTTAATCATAGTTTTTTCTTAGAATGGGGGCATCATACACGAAATGTGTTCCAAAATGTTATACATGTTTTTATAAAAATGTTACATAATTTTTCTCAATGATTAGAATGAATGTAGTCAAATATCATATTAGGGGCATGTGTGTAGCACATGATCACTTACTCAGTTTTACACTAGTTGTCATATAAGGAATGGCAATTCATGTTGTTCTCTATGTTTTATACACCAAACTTAAATCATACTATTTTTCACCTATTTTACATCAAAAATTATTCTTATTGTGTTTGTAATAGTTGATTCAGCTTTTTTCACTAATTTTGCTCCACTTTCGCACTATAAATATCTATTGGAATTCATACAGGGATTCTAAGTTACTATATTACCTTGAGTTATGTGATGATGGATTCAAGGCACATCTTGGGTTCTTAAGAACATTCTCATGCCAATTAGGATATGAGTTTGTATATTCCAATCCAATTACTTTAATAAAAATAAAATTTCCAAAGGTTTCACTCTCTCTAATCACCAATTTTGCACCCAAAAAAACAATGGTTCGCATACATGATAAAGGTGTATTATTTCCTTGTTATTTTATCTATAAGTTTTCTTATCTTTACTTTCATATTTTCATCTTACATATGAATTAATTCATACATGTTTCATTGTAGGTTTGATGAATCATAATTTAGTGCATGATCTACATCCAAGCCTACTCAAGAAAGGTAATCTTATGTATAACTCTATTTCTTGTACTTTAGTATTTTAACTTTGCTAAATTAATAGAATAAAAGGGGTTAAAATGTAGTCATTAAAATTAATATTTAATTCTAAAAAATGAACTTGTGACCACTCCTTGTACATACTTAGCCTATGTTCAATTCCATAGTTCTAAATTGCTATTCCACTACCTCTATGTGGATGACCCTTTATGATTAGGTAATTTTGTTACTTGATATTCATGTTCTTCATTCCAAGTAGCCTAGACTCACTATTAGACTAATTCATACTTCTATTTTATTTATCTATACTCTTTAGACAAGGCCACTTCTTCAGGACAATCTCATTCACTAGTAGTGTCTGAAGCCATCAATTTCATCCTCCTAACAAATAATGGCTAATTTAAAAAATTCAAATTAACCTAATGGGTCTTCCCATATATTTCACAAGTCTCATTTGAATAATTTTTAAAAATACCATTATATAAGCACATTTGCCATTAATTTGTTCACTAGTTTGTAAGAGGCTTCTATATTGCAAATATCATAATTACTCTAATTGCACATTGAGGGGCAAACACCTTTTATTTCCAATTATGAGTCCACACATCCTAAGTAGCTTTGAGATAATTTTGAATATACCTCTAAGATCACAATTCATTATAGAAGTGTATAATTACATCGGGATTGCACTAGCATCCAACATTACACTAACATTTCACACACACCTTCATAACATGGGAGAACTATATGGAGTTTGTTCCCACTTCAAAGTATTAGTATGCAGGTAGTGTAATATCCCTGTTATGCCATAATATTCCTTGTTAATCTTAACCTTTTCATTGTGTTTTATGACACTTGGGTGCCTTATGTTTAGTGACTTATTGTAGTTGTGGTTATATTGTCTTGACGTACTTGTGTTATGTAAATCTCATTATTTTTGTTATGAGGCCATCATCAGCTCTCAACTAAATGTGATCACTTAATTTTGATTCATGTCCACATGGATATGGTGGTACGTCTAGTCTAGTGCCACTTACCTCTAAACTAGAGAATTTATAGGAAAAATAATGAATTCATCTTAATTATTAATAATTGTGATATGTTGTATACACCCTAAATTAGTCAAGCAACCACACATATCATGTCTTTTCACAATCCTTTTATAGGAGACTCCAACTAGAGAATATGAGTTTTTTTACACTTTTAGCCATGTCTTTTGTTTTATCTGTTTGGGTCTTGTTCTAAGCTTGAGTCATATTTTTACCTATTCCCATTCACCTCAAGCCTTTCAAATGGTCATTCTACCTTAGCCAAGTCAAGTTTTCCATGCTTTTTATATCCCCCTAGTCCCCAGCCTATAGGATAGGAGCATTGAGATTGGACTATAGTGTTTGAACCCAGGGTGTCTAGTTTTTAATGCTCCTGTCCAAAGTCAAATTGAGCTCTAATGGTCAATTTCTTCCACAAGATGAGTCTTACCCCTTTTGTTTGCTTAGTTCTTAAATTTTCCAATGTCGACCAAATGCAAATGAAGCTCCCAAATTTGAAATAATGAGTCTCCTATATAAAGGACTACACAAGGAATTTTATATCTAGCATTTACTACTTTGGCACATTAGACATAATAAAAATAAGTCAATAGTATAGCTCAGCTTCTCTGCATCACACATAGAGTTGCATGTTTGATCAAGGAAGGGCCTAGGCAAAAGTCATTATTGCATCTATCATGCACATTGATTATACATGTTGTCTAAGGGAGAACTACATTTGATCTGAGACCCTATATTGAGGGTTAATGTAGGTAGCAGTTAGGATAGTAAAGGTTCTAGCTCATGCAATCATTCTTCCCCTAACCTAGTTTTTCCTCCTTTTGATTTTGATGTATTTATTGTTTGCATATGTGTAGATGAATACAAGTATTAAAGACTAAAATGAACCTACAATGAGCTTTGTTAACTTCCAATCCCTAAATTTTCATACACAGACTCACACTAACCTAGCAAATAAAACCTAAAAAGCTTAGATCTTGAGGATAAAAGCACTGAGGAGGGACTATAGAATCAAACATCAGGGTGTCTTATTTTGACACTCCTATGCAATCAAAAAATGAATGTCAAGTTTAGATTCTTGATAGTTTCTCAGTCCTAATTTTTAATTACCAGCTTTGGAATCATTTGCTTCAACCTAATTTAAGATAAGTTTATCATTATTTTTCTTGCAAAATTACATGTTTAAAATCTATATTTTTCCCCATTAAACTATATTTTTCCTATTATTCTATAAACTTATTATTTAGGATCTAAACACTAGATTCTCAAAAATAATAAAACATTTTTGGTGAACCTAATTTACTTCAAATAAACCTAAAACCCTATATACACTTAGGGTTTTTCCTTCATATTTTTGTGCAAAAATTTAATCCCAAAATTTTGATTTTTTTATCAATTTTTGTGCATTATTCTTGTCCAAAATTTATTTTTAGAATTTAAAATTATTGCATAATTTTTAAAAATTCTAAAACCCTAGCTAAAACCCTAGATTTCAAAACTCGGTCCTTAAACCTCAAGCCTTCCTTGAAAATTTTAGAAAACTATATTAGAATGTTTACAAATTGATTATTTTGTCAAAAATAATTTCAAATTTTCAAAATTAGTAATTTTATTGTGCAAAAATTTAATTTCCAAATTCTAATTTTTGTGCATTATTCCTATTCAAAATTATTTTTAGAATTTAAAATTATTGCATAATTTTTCAAAATTCTAAAACCCTAGCTAAAAACCCTATATTTCAAAACTAGGTCCTTAAACCTCAAGCCTTCATTGCAAATTTTAGAAAATTATTTTAGAATTTTTGCAAATTGATTACTTTGTTAAAAAAAAATTCAAAATTAGTAGTTTTCTTGTACAGAAATTTAATTTCCAAATTCTAATTTTTGTATAAATTTTTGTCCATTATTCTTATTCAAAATTATTTTTAGAATTTAAAATTATTACATAGTTTTCTAAAATTCTAAAACCCTAGCTTAAAACCATAGATTTCCAAACTAGGTCCTCAAACCTCAAGTTTTCCTCCCTTACAATTTTTAGAAAAATAATTTGAATTTTTTGCAAATTGTTTGGATTATCAAAAGTAATTTCAAAATTTTGATGATAGTAGTTCTTTGTGCATGTATTTGCTTCATAGTACTTTTCAAAATTCTCTTTGGTGAAAGAAATAAAATGGCCACAAAGGCAATTCCTCCTCGTCCCATAGATGAATTTCTAAAATTTTCTTATAATTATGACAATGATTGAACAAATTTGCAAATTTGCACATTAACTAAGAATGTAGAAAATGATTTCATTTATAATGAAGATAATGACTATTGTTTTAATGAAGGATATGATGATATACATAATGATGATGGTGAAACATAAATAGATGAATCTTTTTCTCTAAAACCCATTTGTTTTATTCCTTCTTCTAAATAAAATAATTTTGATAAATAGGATAGATACTTCTCACCTCATTCTCCTATGCACAATGCACCAAATGAACAAAATAGTCATGGACTTCTAAGTGAACCTCTTATGGGTGATAATTTGCTTCCATGTGAAACTAATATCTCTCTCTCTCTTGCTACTAAAATCTTCAAATTACAAAAATATAAATGCAATAGAATCAAATTACCAATGCATAGTTCAAATGACAAATCTCATGTTCTTAACTCTACTTTATCAAAAGAATGTTCAAATGAAAAATCTCCTTCTCTTACTTCTCATATTGCACTTGAAAATAATGCATGTCTTTCATCCATAGATAACATAGATGCACATGATATTCCAATTTCAAATGATAATTTATTGCATATTTGAGTAGAATTAAATTCTTTTATTACACCTCTCCCTAGTGATGATGGAAGTGATAATGAATATGATATTGAGCATGCCAATGAATATGAAAAAGATAGTGATTATGAAAAATATTACATATATGATAATTATGCACATAGTGAATAAGAATATGCATCTCATGTTTCTAACTCTTCTCTCACTCCTCTCCAACATATTGCACTTCCAAATGTTATTTCTACTTCAACGAATGATTCTATTTCAAATAATGCACATGTTAATGCTAATAGCACATCTTCTACTCAGTTAGAATGTGATTCACTATAACATAAAGATACCAATGAATCTCCCAAGCTAACCCTCACTACATTAGAACCTAATTCTCACTCTTCACCTAAAGTGAATGGTAACCCACATCCCTTTAGTAAGGTCTAAGTTACCATTACTCCCAAGGTTCAAGTGAGTACACCCCCTCTTTATGATCCAATTGTTAAATGTAGCATTCCCATGGTTAAAATTAACAATCAAATTTAATGATTAAATAAACCACTTCAAGATACTAATGTACCATCCCAGGAGATCATCTCTTTGATGCATGTAGTTGGTGAGTTACAATACCAAGTACATCTCCTTGCCTTGGAAAACAAAACTTACAAGTCTTAGATGGATGTCAATGATCTACATGGTAACCTTGTTTTGAAGACATTCATAAAAGTTTCATTGCCTAAGCATTTCTAGATACCATCATTACCTCACTTTGATAGAAATGGATATCCATTTGTATACTTTCAGGCTTTTCAAAAGCCTTTGCCATCTCATGCGAGCCTGTTGATAATACTCAAGTCATTCTAGTAGACATTAGTGGGGGAAGCACAAATTTGGTTATTTCATCTACTCCCCATTAGTTCATTGCACACATATGATGACTTAAAGGAGGCATTTCTTAGATATTACATCATAAACACGAGCCCTCGTATTACATATGAGAAACTTGCCACACTACATCAGAATTCTTCAGAGTCACTTAGTGAGTATATCTTAAGATTCAAGGCTTATATCTTAAAATTGATATATAGACCATTAAATCTAGAGATTTAGCATATCTTTATTAAGGGGCTTTTCCAACCTCTGCTCGAGCATCCAATATAGTAGATAGAGTCTTCTTTCAGACACTTGTGTTATACAATTTTATCTTTGGAAAATAAATTGGGATTGATTGAGGTAGATTCAATTGATTGGATCACTCTAGATTTCATAGCAACATCTTTAGTTGTAGCTCCTAGCACTTAGCATCCACCATGTCATAAACAAGATAGGAGACCACAACTAGAAAAGCAACTAGTTAAGAATAAAGAGCTAGTTTCCATAGCATAACCTATAGTATGAACTATAGAATAACAATAAGGAACCACTACAATTTGATTCAGAGCAGGATAGCCCATCTGCCTACTAGATATGAGGTTAATCACATTGCCTTCTACTAATTGATGAGATCCACGTCTCTTACATAGGTAACCACAACGGTCCTTTTGTAATTATCATTGTATCCATGGACACATAGATAATGATTATTATGGACTCAAGGATTACATTACTAGATGTGTTGATAATGGCATCATAGCATTCACATAGGGGGCATTGAGATCTCCTCCATCATGGAACCCTATACCTCATTCCTCCATGACTAAGTCATCCTATGACATTTCTTTATAGGAATCATCGATCACTCATCATGAGCACAATGGAAGTTTTAGGATAGAATCTCATAAGAGATCTCCTATTCCATCATCTCAAAAGGTTTAGAAAATATTATAGTGAGAATAGCCTACATATAACATCATAGTCTGAGGAATACATAGTGCAATTCCATATATATATATATATATATATATATATATATATATATATATATATATATATATATATATCAGAGTCCTACTCATGAGAAATATTCGCTATGAGGAGATTTTCTAGGTCCTATCTCACCTAGCAATCCACTATGGTTAAGATTAAATGACCCCACACCACAGAGTACAACTCATGAGAAATATTTATTATGACCAAATTTTTTGAGTCCTATCTCATGTAACAACCCATTACGATTAAGATTAAATAAGCCCTCATCACAGGTTTTAACTCCATCTTGATAAATTACTCAGTCATATACATCACAATAGAGGTCACAGGATATTCGAATACAGATGGATGAGCCTTCTTCATAATACATAATTTCAGTTACATGACCAATAAAGATAAATTTTATAGAATCTTCACACACAGCTACAGTTAGCACATAGTAGATAGTATCAGATATAGAGCACATTCTTACACTATATGAACAGTATGGGCACTTTTTCAATTGGTTGACAAGGTCTAGATAGTGATATAATATAGAATAATACAATGTACAGTCATACCAATTTCAATTCAGAAGCTTCACTTAACAGGGCAATGATGGAGCCAAAGGTCTAACTAACCTTTGCATTCTCGAGCCACTCTCAAGGAGGTAATACACACATAGTGCTATCTTACATCCCCCTACTAACAACTAACATTCTTGATTCCAAATAACCATCCCTAGCCAAACCAACTTATCCAAATCCAAACTTTACCAATATCCTACTTTTTCTAATTCTAAACCAATTCAATCCACTAAATTAATTTTACAAAATACAAAACCAACAAATTTTTGTTTACATATAATCACAAATCAAACCTAAACAACACATCTAAACATATCATGAACAATTGAATCACATCCCAAATGCTATCTTACCAAACATATTAAAACAATCAAAACATATCATAAGTACTATTTTACCAAACATATGCAAATTCAAAATCAATACCAGATCAACTATTTCTAAATCAACCACCTATAATCAAAATACTAGTATATTCCAAAATCCATAACATAATATACAAGAATACAAAATCAAACTTGTATCCATATATATATAATGTAATTTTTAAAACATGTACATCATATCAAAATACAATCACTCGTGAATGGGCATCGTGCCCTCACTCTCAGTCTCACTCTCTCCTCTAGTACTAGTCCCCTAATCCAGTCTAGCACTCAATGGCCTCACACCTCCTCAACCTACCAAATGCCTCTTGTGATGGTTCTCTCACTCTAGTAATTGACCATGCTCCTCATGTAAGTCTACGTACCATCTCTGACGATCCATGTACTCATCCATAATCTATATACTCACTGATCCATAATTAGGTAGGCATCTTATGCCTATCTAGCTCAGCCCTCAGCTCATCTCTCTCTCCAAATTCCCTAACATATGTAGCCATAGCTATAGTAGCCCTATCAAACAAATGAGCATAAATGCCAGTAGTAATGATCGCTTGTTCTATCAAACCCTCCTTCACTACATAATCAAGAACATGTTGTGTAAGCTCACAAAGTATAGACTAAATAATAGTCTCCTAAAACCCAACATCCCCACCTCCTCCCTCAATAAGTGCTTCATCCTAAGCACTTCCCACTCCACCTACACATAAAGATACAAAAACTACATTAGACATGCACTTTCAAAACAAACTAGAACAAGTTCAAACTCACTTAAAACCTCAAATATAATTAATATCTTAACTCCCATCATCTAGATCAAAGTGGGATCCTCATACTTGAGGGCATCCCCTATACCAATAGGGTATGATGAGGCCCACGAGTGCCTCACCCACCATGTGGTATATGCCTCTATGCAACCAACATCATCTACATTAGAAATATTTATAGCTACATCCCATGCATCTAAGGGTAACGGTGCTAACTCAACCTTAGTAGGCCTACCATGAGCTCCTACTCTTGTCAATACCGGTACATTCGTCACCCACACCCATGTTGCTAGGGGCACATCTTGTGGAACCAAACTATCTAGTCACACTCTCATACTAAAAGTGCTCATACACTCTAGGCTAATGGTCATGAAACCAACAACTGACCCTAATATAACAAAACTTCACTCCATCCTCGGGCCACCCAAAAAATCCTCTATATTGCTTTCATATGATATCCTAAGCCCCAGTATGTTTAACACTCATTTATAGTGATCCATCCTAAGAGACTTGATAGCCTATAAACTCATCTAATCCTCCCCATGTGGCTATGGAGATTCCCACCTCTCTCTCGATAATACTAGTAACTGCCCAATTGCTATGTGCTCATAGGCCCAACAATGCAACAAAGTAGTCACACTTAGACCACTACTAAATGCCTCTTGAGTAAACTTGTATAGATCTTTGTATAAGTGGGCAAGCATAGTCCTACCCCATGAGAACACAATGCTATATACCTC
Organism: Torreya grandis; assembly: GCA_037957365.1. Classification (NCBI taxonomy): domain Eukaryota; kingdom Viridiplantae; phylum Streptophyta; class Pinopsida; order Cupressales; family Taxaceae; genus Torreya; species Torreya grandis. Next base: position 468,065 of record JARHVA010002408.1, read on the forward strand.
TACACTATGTATAATCTTATGCATCCTATATACAATCGATGCCCACTCCCATCCACTACAACAAAAGAAGCCAACAATACTACTAACCACTTTCACAAATGCGAAACTCTTGATCGAACAATAACTAACAACAGTACATCACTATCACTACCTCTCCTATATATGCATGAGAGCACACTAGTAAAATACAAGGATGCATGATCAATGGCATCTATAGCCATATCATCCTATAAAGTCACACGTCATCCACTAACCATCAAATGAAAAATATGGTAAACATCCTCTAGAGTAATAGTCATCTTTCCAGTAGGAAGCCAAAAACTATAGGTGTTTGCATTCCACCTCTCACACAAGGTGATAATCAAATGCCTATCCCACTATACAGTGCCTAGGTCACACACATGACCCAACCCTACCCTATCCATCATAACCCTCTCATCAACTAACAAAGGCAACAATATCAGAGTCTCCATCAGCTGGCCTCTATGGAACTCCCTCATCTGTACCTTGCCTAAAAAACACTATAAAATAGCATGTATATCAATCAACCATGCTAAATCAATAACCAAGGAAATTAACAGCAACTAAACTAAGCATCAGCCTTGAAAATTTAGCCTCCAAGATAACAACACTAAGTACAAGATAATAGCACTAGATAGGAGCACTACAACCTGGATAATAGCAATGGAGACTAGATAACAACACTGAAAGGACATGAGCACTAGATTTATTAAAAATTTCCTAAAAAGCTTCAAAATATCCTTAAATAATCAAAAATAGGCTTCTAAACAGGCCTAAATCACATGTTTTAGCTACTCACCAGGGTAACCTCTCTACCAACCTCAATCCAGGTTGTCAACTGCTCAAACCAAGTCATGACAAGTGCTCATCTCATTGGCATATCTCCTACTCCAGAGCTCTAACTCTCAAACTATTCAATGCACAAATGAATCAAGAATCAATCCAATTTTCCTATATCAAACAACTTTTTTACATTCAAAGTAAAATACCATTTTGTTCATAACTTGAACCCCATAGCTCCATTTTACAAATTATTTTATTCTACAGAACCATGATGATAATGCTTTTGATATCCAGCAAACCTCAATATCTTATTACATCATTTGCCTACTATGACACACATACATCTCTATACCTATTTTATACCTAGATACATACTTCATCCTCACCAATAACAACTTGTTCAACTTTTATACAACTTGGTCCTCACCAATCAAAGCTCGTTCAACTTTCAAATAACTCAGTCTAAATAATCAATCAACTTCTTAAACTAATTCAAAACTATACCAACCTTTTTCCTAGCATTAGTCATTAGTCATCACTTTTGGCTCAACCTCCTCTATTACAAATTTCATCCCTCTCTCTAAAAGGGGGGCATTATTCCTACTATTCTTATTCCTACACCTACCCAGCACACTTATCCACTCTCATAAATGGATACACCATGGTTATTACACCTCCAGTAGTCTGAATTATTAGATTCAACTTAGATGGGTTAAGATATACAATGATTTAGATTACATGGGTCATTCAGTATTACTCAAGACATTCAGAGGGACACACCTTCAGTTTACAGATACATAGATTACTTAGACATATAGTGGTTTAGATCATATGGATTCACAATGACTTTGATATAGATGCAGACTAGATATCAGATTTGGGGGCATATACATCACTACATGTCTCACATATATAGCTTCATATAACATGACACATTATAGACCATATAGTAGATTATAGGCATAGTGTAGGGCACATTGTTTTGATCTCCAGTTTTACACATGGGACATGACACAATAGCTCATTTCACATGTGGTTATATAGATTACAAAACTATATAGATACATCACTCACATACTAAATTTTAGAGCATGGCATAGATGTTCATGTTTTTCATCATCCATGATTATATAAATTAAAATGGCAAGACGTGCCATTTTCTTCTTACACATTTACCAGATTTTTTAGATTACACCTAGCCATACCCAAGTTGTCACAAGGTTAGACTGTATGATCATCTACAGTGGTTAATCCATAGCATCACCCAGACCTAGGAGTTTGTGTGGAATAGAGGGCAGACATTGGTTTTGGACCTCTAAACACTTCTTAGTTATAGTTTAGATTATTCAAAGTGGGGATATGACAAATCTTACTCTTCATAACGTATAGTGTATATACACACATTCTAGATTACATGAGCTTATGTAGGATAGAGGGTAGACATTGGTTTTGGGCCTCTGAGCATTTCTCATTTCTAGTCAGATTCAGTATAAGGGGCATCCATTTTAGGGATTCCTTCTTTCTTTAAGCACTATTCAGATTCAATATAGGGGGCATCCATTTAAGGGATTCCTTCTTCTTCCAAAAACTATTCAGTTCTTCATCCACTTCCTTGGGCAAGAAGTTGAACCTTTTTTTAGCACGTTTACCTTCATGCAGGTAAGTTTAGGTATGCATCTTCTTTCCTTTACTCTAATACTTAATTTCATTGTGTCACTAGATTAAAAGGGGGACAAATGTATACACCCTAAATTGGTCAAGCAATCACACATATCATGTCTTTTCATAGTCCTTTCACATGAGACTCCAACTAGAGAATACAAGCTTTTTTACACATTTATCCATGTCTTTCATTTTATTTATTTGAGTCTTGTTCTAAGCTTGAGTCATCTTTTTACCCATTCCCAATCACCTTGAGCCTTTCAAATGATCATTTCACCTTAGCCAAGTCAAGTTTTCCATGATTATTCTATCCCCTTATTCCCTAGCCTGTAGGATAGGAGTGTTGAGATTGGACTGCAGTGTTCAAACCCAAGGTGTCTAGTTTATAGTGTTCTTGTCCAAAGTCAAATTGAGCTTTAACAGTCAGTTTCTTCCATAAGATGAGTCCTACCCCTTTTATTTGCTTCATTCCTAAGTTTTCTAATGTTAGCCAAATGTAAATAAAGCTCCCAATTTCAAAATAACAAATCTCCTATATAAAGGACTACACAAGGCATTTTCTATCTATCACTTACTACTTTAGCACATTAGACATAATAAAAAATAGTCAATAGTATAGCTTAGCTTCTCTGCATCACACATAGACTTGCATGCTTGATCAAGGAAGGGCCTAGGCAAAAGTCATTCTTGCATCTATTGTGTGTGTTGATTATGCACATTCTCTAAGGGATAACTACATTTAATCTGAGACCCTAGCTTGAGGGTTAATGTAGGAAATGGTTAGGATAGTAGGGGTTTTATATCATGTTATCATTCTTCCCCTAACCTATTTTTTCCCCCTTTTGCTTTTGATGTATTCATTGTTGGCATGTGTGTAGATAAATACATGTATTGAAGACTAAAATGAACCTACAATGAGCTCTGTTAACTTTTATCCCCTAAAATTTGATACACAAACTCATATTGACTTAGTGAACAAAACCCAAAAATATTATATCCTGAGGACAACAGCTTTAGGTAGGGACTATAGAATCAGACACCAGGGTGTCATGTTCCAACACTCCTATCCAATTAGAAAATGAAAACTAGGTTCAAATTCTTGATAGTGTCTTAGTCCTAATTTTCAATTACCAACTCTGGAATAATTCATTTCAGTTCAATTTAAGATAAGTTTATTATTCTCCTCTTGCAAAATTACCTATTTAAAATCTATATTTTTCCCCATCAAACTAGATTTTTCCTATTATTCCAAACCCTTATTATTTAGGATCTAAACACTAGATTCCCAAAAATAATAAAACATATGTGAAGGATATGAGTTAATTCTCTATGATTTATATAATTCCTTATAAATGATTAGTTAAAATAAATCCCAACACAATAATTTTATTAAACATGTAAATGTTTATTAGTATATATAAATTATTTTAATATGTGTATATAAAAAATATTAAATAATTGAGATCAATAGTGGGAGGTTGGTAGAGGTGTAAAATAGTTACTGGCACATGGGTTGGTCAGCATTTAGATAGAAATTTCAATTATTGTGGGGAATAAGAAGGTCTCTTGGTCAAATAATAATAATAAAACATAAAATATAATATTTCACCTTACTTTAATAAAGGAACTCAGATCAATCTAAGAGGAGATAAAGGTGGTTGTGAGGTAGTTATCATGTGAGGTAGTTATCACTTAAATTTAATGGTAGACTGAATAATAGTGAAGTGATATAGTTAGTATTATGGTTGGTGGGAATAAAAAGTAGTGTAGGTGGTATATTAAATAGAGTTACATTAACAATTATATCAAGTTATTATTAAGATTTAAAATGACATGAAGTTAAAGGATAGCCATTTGTAAACTTTATTATAGTGAGTAACTATTAATGTGTATATGTGTTTAACTACTCGTTGTATTATTAGTATAATGAGATATTGTATTTTGGTAAATTAATAACATAATCATTTTAGTCAAAATTTAAAAGACCAATATATTGTTTATTTGGTTAAGATGGCACAGAGGTGAAGGACAGAAAATGGGCAGTTATTCTTTTCAGATTTTATCCTTGAGTGGGGAAGAAGTTAAAGTCTAATCCCACTTAAGACCATTTAATATGAAATTTACCTATTGCTTACCCATGCCTAAGAATTATGATGCTTGAGAAGTCAAGGATACTAAAATTCTGTAAGGCCAAGAGAGGAAGAGGAGATGTAATATTGAACAAGCTTGGAGAAGCCATGGTGGAGAGAAGAAACAGGTGGAGGAGGAACCGATAGATGAAGGTGGAGAGAAGTGAGCAGGTGAGAAAGGAGAAGCAAGCATGCAAGTAATTTTTCCAGGCAAGTGGATTTTCATTGCTTTAATTTCCTCATTGTTATTCTTAGAAAGTTACAAGGTCCTTACCTTTCTATAGTCTGATATAGGATAGATTAGATGTTTGGTATTGTTAGAATCTTTAAGGTAGAGTATCATTTAGGCATTTTTTCCCCCTTTTTTCAAACTTTAAACAAATCTAAGAAATACAATTCACCACTTTGCAGTTGGGTAAATTCAGGTCAAAATGTACTTGGGAATTTTGTCTCTTACTATTATTTAACTTCAAAATCTTGTGAAAGGAGATTACCAGGTAGAGATATAGAGATTGAGTCACCTATTCAAGACTTTTGGTTGTCTTCTTAAAGGTATATATAAAGTAACACCCAGTAAAAAACTGCTTTTTTATGTCCTTTAATACCTGACTGCAGCTTGATACCATAGTGGTTGTATATGAGTTTTGAAGAACTGGTTCTTCCTTATAGTGTTGGTTGTATAGTATTTTCTCATGGATTACCCTCTATAATAGGTGGATCCTAGGTTGGGCATTTCAAATGCATAAAATTTCCATTTGATAGGGCATAGTGGAGAAGCCTAGCTAGAAACTTTGTATAAGTATTAGAAAACATTCAAAATGGTTGTCAAAATATCTCTATGAGATATGGTAGCATAGGCATCATGTTTGGAATAGTATCTAGTTATTGATTAACCCTGGTAAAATATTCTATATGAAATTATTTTGATGTTTAGTGTAGACATTGACAATGCAAATTTAATAAGAACTTACCCTGAAATTAAAGCAATTGTGTATGAGTTGGAAATCCATTTGTGAGTGTATTTTTTAATTAAATACTTTTGTTTATTAATTGATGTGCTTCATCAGTAATAATATATTTATACCATAGAATAATCCATAAATTTACCTCTAACAAATGTTCCATAAATGATTTATGCATGGTAAGCTTGCTAGATGTTGCCTCTTATGGAGGGCGAAGTTCTAAAAGTGTTTGATTCTGAGAGAGAATAAATTCAGCAGAGTTTTGTTTTAATAATGTGTAGTCTTGGTAAAATATGTCCTTATTGGGCCACAAATGTAGTTCCATTTTGGCAGTATAAAGATGCAAACCTGGCTATACACTTTTATTGGGTGATTGATAAGAATTATTATCTTGAATAACATTGAATTCGACTCTTAATGAAATATCAATAGTTGTTTTGACTCTTGTTAGAAATATTATTACTCATATTTACAAGATGGAAGTGTGCTGTAAATTTTTCTTAGTGTGTACTTGGCATAAATACCACTTAATGATAGCATAAGAAGAGTAGTGTTCACTTAATAGTACGTTGATTAATAGAAGCAAAGTATGAAAAATCACTTGATTTAAATTTCATCTTGTTGGAAGTTGTGCTGATAAAGATTTCCTTGTTGAAAGAGAGTGGGATAGTTGGTTTATATAATAATATAATGGCTTGTAACTTTACACCAAGGCACCAATTATTAGAGTTACATATATTTTGGCCTCCCCATACTACACACACACACACACACATAGTTGGGAAAATCAAAGGGAGTTATAAATTTAATAACAAGTGTAAAGATATAGAGGATTATTTTTGGTATGATAGGCATACACGAGGATTAATAGATCCTCCATAGAAGCTTAATAGTGGGCTAAGTTGAGAGAGAGTGGTGGGTTGTTTGGCAAAAAAATTAGTTTGTTCTATGGTGTGGAATAATAATAGAGGTGATATCTTTCTCTAAATATCAACAACCCATGTAGAGTTCGGCTATGATAAGGAACACTATGGATAGATCCTTATTGATAAGCTTTAGCTAGATTATTGTTTAGCTCATAACTGGTTGATTTTTAAATTTATTTTATTGATTATTATGTTGGTTTTGCATGTGTATAACTATTACACCTATGGTGTGGCATGGGGGAGGAGAAGTAGCTTGTAATATATCTAGTGGGCAAGATGGAAACACGTTGCTCAGGTTTATAATATAATCCTTCCCACCCCATCAGACATGTTGGTTATACATATGTATATATGGTCCTTGGTTGGAGATATGGTTCTTATTTAGGAGGCCTAAGCAAATGATTTGGTATACAGTGACTGTTTGGTCATTTTGACATATAATTTGATTATTGATTCAATATGGTTCAGTATGATTGAGTATTGCTCAACTTACCTCATAATGGTATTTTCATAGATGGACACTTATCTTAGCAGTATACTTATGCCATGAGTTGGCACTCATCCTATTTTTCTCATTATGATTTATACATCAGATGGGTACTTGAGCTCTCATGCTCATATAAAAAAAAATTAGTTCTCAGTTGTTTGTGATGCATGTGTATAATAATGTAGAATTCACCATTTGAGTATATTGACACATCAAAAATGATGCTTTTATAATGGAGGGAGTGTGTAATACCCCTATTATGCCATAATATTCCTTATCGATCTTATCCTTTCCATTGCATTTTGCAACACCTGGGTGTCTTGTGTTTAATGAATTATTGGAGTTATGGATCTATTTTCATGACGTGCTTATGTTATGAAAATCTCATTATTTTTGGTATAAGGCTGTCATCAGCTCTTAAATGAATGTGCTCGCTTAATTTTAGTGCATCTCCATATAGAGATGGTGGTGCATCTAGTCTAGTGTCACTTACCTTTTACCTAGGGAATTTATAGGAAAAATAATGAATTCATCTTAATTACTAATCATTGTGATATGTGAAGGATCTAATTTAATTCTTCATGATTTATATAATTCCGTATAAATGATAAGTTAATATAAATCCCAAAACAAAAATCTAAATAAACATGTAAATTTTAATTAGTATATGTAAATTATTTTAATAATTTACAAATATTAAATAATTGATATCAATAGTGGGAGGTTGGTGGAGGTGTAAAATAGTTATTGGCACATGGGTTGGTCAGCGTTTAGGTAGAGATTTTAATTATTGTGGGGAACAAGAAGTTCTCTTTGTCAAATAATAATAATGAAACATAAAATATAATATTCCACCTTACTTTAATGGAGGGACTCATATCAGTGTAAGAGGAAATAAAGGTGGTTTTGAGGTAGTTGTCACTTAAATGTAATGGTAGACTAAATAATAGTGAAGTGATATAGTTAGTATTATGGTTGGTGGGAATAGAAAGTAGTGTAGGTGGTATATTAAGTAGAATTACATTAACAATTATATGAAGTTATTATTAAGATACAAAATGACATGAAGGCACTATATATAAATTTTAGTTCATTCAATAGTGTGGAATAATAATAGAGGTGTTATCTTTCTCTAAATATCAACAACCCATGCAGAGTTTGGATATGATAAAGAACACTATGGACATATCCTTATTGATAAGTTTTAGTTAGATTATTGTTTAAACAAACTCATAATTAGTAATAAACAACAAAAGAGATATCTATTTATTCATATTTTAACTTTTATGAGATGTTTCCTCTGGCATGTTTATGGATATTATTCTAATGACTTTATTGTTCATGACTTGGAATAATGTAATTTTGTAAATATCCCTCTTATTATATTATTATGGCTAATATGTTATAGATTTTTATGAATAACATAGTGGATGGAAAAATAATGGGAATCCTTTACCAACTTTAAGCTGACACATTTTTTGTGTGATTTTTAGTGCAGGTTGTGACATGAAGTTAGGTCGTTATTTCAGAGCAAGTAGAATAATTATGTTATTTCTTATGTTAGGGAAATATTTTGTTGTATTTATTAATAAGTCAATATGAGAAGAAGTTATTAGATATGTCTTTGTTCATACTATGTTTACTTTACTAAAGAAACATAAACAAATGTATTATACTATTCTAAAATGGAGAGTAATTTTATTGTACTAGTTGATGTATGGAGACCTGATGATAATGTCAAAATGGATGACAATTAAAGGCTACCCATTGATTGATAGAAACTATATTTATTCCCTTACAAGCATGCGTAGCCTATTTAAAATCAGATTGTATATACTAATAGAGTAAGAAGCAATTGATTGATTGTAAATGGATAACCTGATGATGATAACCTAGCGGTGAGTGAGTTGAGTGGCAAAAGTGAGAGGTATTAGGGTCCATTCCCTAGGATGACCACTCTCTAGCATCATTTCCACACCAAGCAATGGTGGGTTATTTCATGAAAAGTATCCATAATGCAATGGGCTACGAACTCAGTGTTCAATGTGATGGGGGTTAGCATGTGGTTTGAAACCTATGTTCAATGTGATAAGGAAAGTCCACAATTCATGGCTAGGGATACTATTCATCACTAGTTTGGGCATTCTAGTTACAAAAATGTCATCACCCAAAATTTACTCTAAAGTGGCCATGGGGACACCTTGAGGTAGGGGTTGAACTTATCCATGTGTTTCACGTGGATCACAGTGGGGAAATTCGGTTATGGATCATTCGACGAACATTATGGACCTAGGCCTATCCCAATTAAGCTTAAGATGTAGATCAAAATATTTTTTTATGTATTTGAGTTGGCCTAATGGTGAAAAACATGTGCTCCCAAAAGGGAGGTCACAGGTTCTAATCTGGTAGGGGGTAAAGTATGCACACCTTCATGAAAACTATCCACACGCAATGGGATAACTAGCTTAATATTCAATATGATGGGTATCAATAAGTGGCTTGAAAATTTTATTCAATGTGATGAGGAAAGTCACAGTCTATGGCTAAAGACACTATTCACCATTGGTTTGGATATTTTGGGTATAAAAATATCAGCACCCAAAAATTAACTGGATGATGATAGCTTAGTAGTGATTGAACTAAGTGTTAGAAGTGGGAAGTCTTGGGGTCCATTCCCTAAGATGAACACTCTCTAGTGTCATTCCCATAATAAGCTATGGTGGGTTATTTCATGAAAAGTATCCATAATACAATGGGCTACCGTCTTGTTATTCAATGAGATGGGGGTCAACATGTGGATTGAAACTTGTGTTCAATGTGATGAGGCAAGTCCATAGTTTATGGCTAGGGATACTAGTTATCATTAGTTTTGGCATTTTGCTTACAAAAATGTTAGCACCCAAATTTACTCTGAAGTGGCCATAGGGACACCTTGAGGTAGGGGTCAAACTTCTCCATGTGGATCACAGTGGGGCGATTCGATTATGGATCATTTAGTGGACATTACAGACCCAAGTCCATCCCCATTAAGATTTAGATGTAGATCAAATTTTTATTTTAAATCGATGATGATAGCCTAGCAGTGAGTGAGCTGAGTGTTAGAAGTGGGAGGTCTTAAGTTCCATTCCCTGGGATGACTAGCATCATTCCCACACTAAGTTATGGTAGGTTATTTCATGAAAAGTATCCATAATGTAATGGGCTACTAGCTCGGTGTTCAATGCAATGGGGGTTGACTTGTGGCTTGAAACCTATGTTCAATACAATAAGGTAAGTCCACAGTTCATGGCTAGGGATGTTATTCACTACTGATTTGGGTATTTTGGTTATAAAAATGTCAACACCCAAAATGTACTCTGAAGTGGCCATGGGGACACCTTGAGGTAGGGGTCAAACTTATCCATGTGTTTCACATGGATCACAATGAGGTGATTTAGTTACAGATCATTCAATAGACATTACAGACCCAGGCTCATCCCCACTAAGCTTTAGATGTAGATCAAATTTTTGAATAGTATGGTGTTAGAGGCAATAGTAGTGGATGGTATGAGGAAAGTGTTGGTAATGGAATGTCTTCGTAAACAAGTGATGACCAAGGGGAAGGGTGTGGAAGTAGCAACAATGATGTTAGGGGATGGAGTATAGGGGCAAAGGATAACATGATCATAGGAAGTTGCACAAAGCAGTAGTGGGCAAAAGGGTGGAGTTAGTAGCAAAGGAGCAGAGTTTAGGGTAAGTTGGGAGGATAGGGGCCCAAAAGTTAGTAAAAGACCTGGTAATAGAGGTTTTGCCCTAGGAAATGGCTTTCAAAATCTTTAATAAGGGTAGCTAGGGTTTCTAAAACTTTGATTTATCACTCTTGTATTAATGTTTTGAATCCCTTTCATTCTTGTGGAGATTTTTGTAAAGAGATTCTTCTTAGGACTCAGCCTAATTCTCATCCTTATCATATTCCCAGAAGTCAGATCTACATAGAAAATTTCCCATAAGAGGAAGTAGAAACCATGGGAGGTACTAAGGGGATTTCAAAAGCAGAAAATTCTTAGAAGAGAGCATTGAAAATGGACATTTTAGGTGATGTTACCCTAAAATTTTTTGATTCTCCTCCATATTGGAAATTTTAGATTCTAAGCTTTCAAATATTGATAAGGAAAGGGGTAGCAAGTTGTTGATTAGTAGATGTGTAGGGAAATGACCATCCTGGAAAGTTATTTTGCAATGGTTGACTAAAACTTGGCCCTTTATTCAAGATCCCTCTATATCAATACTATCAAATGGTTTTTTCCTGATTCAGTTTCTCTCTTCTGAAGAGAGAGAGTTTGTATGGTTAAATGGTCCCTTGTTCATAGGCAAAAAAGGGGTGTTTTTATGCCCCTAGCTACCTTTTATTGATCCTGGTGCCTCGATTATTTTGCAAGCTCTAATATGGATAAGGTTCTATAAATTCCCCTTAGCCTTGAATGATCCTAGTATTTTCTAGTAGTTAGTTGTAACATTGGGAGTTTTTGTGAAATTCAATATTTTTATTGAGGCTAATCTGAGTTTTGTTAGTGAGTGTATTGGTTGATCTATCCAAACCTCTACGTCACTCTATTCATATTTCATCCTCTCATGGTATGTGGACTCAATATATTAATTTTGAAGGTCTCCCTTTTAAATGATTCAATTATAATCAAAGAGATCATAATATTTCTTCTTATCCAAAGAATAATTTTAAAGGATCCAAGGTTTCGATCCTATAAAAATGGGTAAGAAAGGTGGGTTGTCTGAATCATGATTTGATTATAAATCTACAAAAACAAAAAAAAATTAATTTTTTGAGAATCCTTCTTCATCAGTCTTTCAAAATTTTCAAGTAAATCCTTAGAAAGGGGAGAACCCAACCCTAGCAGAGGTTTTGATTGATCTGGAGATAGGACAACATTCTTCTCCCAAGTTAGAAAGTGAAGTGGTAGTTAAGCAAATTAGGTCAATAGGTGTGAAATTTTATTATTATCAAATGGAAATTCCCCAATAGAAAGAAGCATTAGAAGATTCATAAGAAGCATAGGAAGGATGGGAGGAAGAATAAGAAGAGTTGGCTAGTAGGGCATTCTTGTTTATTACTCAGAAACCTAGTGATCTAATTACTCCTAACTTTGGCAAGAAAGGTAAAAGGGGAAATAAAATGGAAGAAAAGAGACTCCAACTAGATGCTTATAATTCCATTAATTTAATAACTCAATAGATAATATAATCATTATTTTCTAGTAGGAGCAAATGAGCATTAACAGCTAAAGCTTGAGCCAGAGATGGGCTCAAGGTGTTTTTAAGTCTTGGTTGATTGGTATTATTTTGTTGTTTAGTAGTTAGGTAGAGGTTAATTTAGGTTAATCTTTGATTTTTTGTATGTATCTTCTAACTATAGAAAATATTTTATTATTTTTAGGGTTGCTATTGAATTACAATAATTTTTTTTCGAAGACTAGACCTTTTTTTGTGTTTCAGAACCAGTTTTAGCTCTGGTCATCAAAATCAAGCATCTATAAAAAAATGCAATTGATTGTAGAAATGAATAATAAATTGTAAGCCTTGTAATTTCATTGAGATTTATTTAAGTGGTTATGTTCATATTTGTAAAGAGTTGTAGTCTTCCTCATAGACATCAGTGTTTAGTCTTTCATATGTGATCACTCTAGCTTTTTGTAGAAGCTACTCATATGACTTCATGTGCAATGCACAAGGTATTTAACCCATGTTTTTGATGTGGAATAATAGTTTAGTCATATAAAATGCAAAATTTGGTAGCTTGAGTGTGGTAATGACACCCAATCCATAGGTCCATCTTGCTTGCTCTGATGACCCTCATAGGCATGTTTTCATTGATTCCCAGTCATCTGTAGCCTCCCAAAATAAACCCTTACATATCCATATTTCTATTTCCATGCTTAATCCATCCCCCTAGGACTTGTCAGCCATGGATAATAGTGCCCAAACTTGGACTATAATGTTGAAACCCAGGGTGTCTTATTTATGGCGCTATTGTCCAAGTGCATTTTGGCTTCTTACTGTCATATTCTTTTGAATCCTTATCTTAATTCATGTCAGCCTAACATGAATTAATTTAACCTAAAATCATTAGATCCCCTATAAAAATCCATTCAAATTATATTTATAAGGGTTGGCACTCATTTACAAGAGAGAAGCAAGACTACTCAAACACTTTTCTTTATTCTCTGCATACATCCATCTAATAGTATTTTAAGCTTATTCAAACCTTTACACCAGTCCTTAGTCATTTACACCTAGTTTCACATTTACTTAAATTTTCATCACACTATTACACAAGCACTTCAATGGGATAACTACATCTAGCTTGATCCCTCCTTAGAGTATTGGTATGTAGGCAACATGCCCACAAATGGGATGTGAAGTACGTCTAGTGTATCCTTTACACACTAACCCCTCCTCTTCTTTCTCCAAATTTTACATTCAAGTTCAAGCACAAAGAGGACATAGGGTATTGAAGACTAAATCAAGTACACAACAAGCTTTCTGGACTTTCAGGCTTTGATATTTCATAGGTAGTGTCACACAGACCTGGTGCATAAAACCCAAAAAGCTTAGATCACTAGGATAATAGTGTTGAGATATGACTATAGTGTCAGAACCCAGGGTGTCCCACTTTTAGTGCTCCTATCTAATCAAGAAACTAATTCTAGATTCCTATTTGTGATAGTCTCCTAAGCTTGCACATTGATTTCTAGACATTGTCTCAATCAGAACAATACAAAATAACATAAGCTTGATTTTCTCTCTCACTACCATTTTTAGAAAAACCCTAACTATAGTCAAATTTTATAAATTAATAACTTATTTATTGTATATTATTTACTAATTTTATCTACTCAGACCCATTTATTATTTAGGAATTAAACATCTAATTTCCCAAAAATAATAAATCATTTGGTGAACCTGACTTACTTCAAATTTTGCATAAAAATCCTAGAAACCTTAGGGTAAATTTGTAGCTGATTTTTTCCATTAATTTTTGAATTTTTTCTTGAAGATTAAAATCATAAATTCTTCTCAAATTTTAAAATTTTGTAGTAAATTTTACAATAAATTTATTTCAAACCCTAGTTGCATCAACTAGCTCCCAGTAATTTTCTAGTAAATTTTCAATCATTTTCTGAATTTTTAGTTGCATATTAAAATTAGAAAATCACTTCAAATTTCAAAAATTCATAGTAATTTCCAAAAAATTATTTTTCTCAAAACCCTAGTTGCATCTACTATGTCCCATTAAATCAAGCACTTTCCCATAAATTTTTGTACTTTTTTTAAAAATATTTAACTCAAAAATTCAATTTCAATTTCAATAATTCATAGTATTTTACAAAAATATTTTTGAAAAATCCCTAGTTGCATATATTAGCTCCTATTTTACTTCTTGAGGTATCACCTTACATGTTTACGCACTTCGTATCCTTTTCATGCAATTTTCAGTCAACTATTTTTAAGATTTTACATTTCCTATATTTGATATTTTCTTTTTCTAACACTTGGCCTATAAAAAATTATTATAAAAAATTCAAACACTTTTCAAATTATTTTCCTACTTTAACAATGGCCCAATACATTGGTTTTGATGAAACTAATAAGAGAGAACTTCAAGAACTCTTAACCAAACACCCTGACATGTAAGATGACATGCTTAACATACTACAAGAGGAACAACAAAGAATAAACAATGGTCAATCTTCTAAAACCACAGAGCAACTAGTTGAAAATGACACTACAAGGGCAAATATGTCTCAACAACCCCCCATAACAACCTAACCTACCTCTATGCCACCAGTTATAGCTAATACATCCCTATCTCCTGATGTGGCAGCCCTTGTGCAATAGATAAGATCTCTTCAATCCAAGGCGCTACATCTTGGGTAAGGTGCCACTAGACCTACGTAAGCTTTGGATTATTTTACTCTTTTGCATACACCATTAACATGTCACATTACTTCTACACCCTTGCCATAAGGTTTTGTTCAACCTAAGCTTACTCTTTATGATGGTAAGGGTGATCCAGAAATACATTTGAGAGCTTTTCACGTAGCATGCTTGGATTATGTACCAAATGACTAGCTACTTACCAAGTTATTTATATAGAGTCTAAAGGATTATGCTTTACAATGGTTCTATAGTCTACCAAATCAATCATTCAATGTATTCAATCCTTTATCTGACATGTTCCTAGCATACTTAAGTATCAAAATTGGTGATAAGGTCTCTTATGCATAAATTGCAGAATAGAAGCAAAAATCAAATGAGCATCTCACAAATAATGTGCTTCAATATAAGACCATCTTGGCTAAGATGACTAGCCCCATGACAGATCAGGAGTTATATGATCTCTTCAAATAGAGCCTTCGACCAGCATTACATGAATCTATTATGTTCAAAATATTCTCTTCCTTCATTGAATTGTGTCATACACTAAAGGAAAGAGAATTAAAACTCATTTCAATGGGCAAACTCAAGTATACAAGCATCCCAAACACAACAAACAAGAGTAAAAGCAAAGTCTCATATGAGGTCAAAGTCAATGATAACAATAATCATAATCAACCAATAGTCAATATGGCTTTAGAGCCCCCTCAGCATGTGGTTTTATTAGCACCTCCTCAACGTGCATTTACCAATCTACCAGTTTCTCTAGCTAGATTTATATAATAGTTATTAGAATGTAATATCATCACTCTCCCTCCTATTTAGGAAGTTGACCCAGTAAAGCCTCTTCCACGAGGATATGATCAGCATGCATTTTTTTATTTTCACAAAGCACCAGGACACACTACAAATAGATGCATCAGTTTGAGACATAAGATATAGGACTTAATAGATGACAACCTACTTGATCATGGCACTTTAGTTGAGCTTCCATAGGAAAAGCCAACACAAGATAAAGCTTTGAAAATCTTCTCAAATCCATTTCCACAACATTCTAAACAAGAGAAAGGGGACATATTAGGTGTTCACCACACATACCATGCACATCCTCCACTAGTTACATGCCAGGCACCTTTTGTTGAGTCACATCCTTTGAGCAGTATGATAGGTGTGTATGAGTCTAGAATTCCAACTAGACCTTTGATATCCTTCTCAAATCAAGAGATTATTGAGGATAATTTAGATTATAATGCACTCTTTATCATAGCATATATTCATAATCAACCCATTCACAGTGTTCTCATCGATAATGGTTCTAGTGTCAACATGTGCACCATTAAATTATTGTAGCATTTGGGCTATTCAAAGTAGGATATCACTCTGATAGATACAACTATCAATGGATTCAGTGGGCACATATAAAGTTCATTGGGTGAGATTATAATTCCTTTATATATTGGTCCAACACATGTGACCACACATTTCACCATAGTTCCCAGTATAAAGGTTTTTGATATGTTACTTGATCACCCATGGATTTAAAAAAATTGAGTAGTACTATTTATAGTTCATAGATACGTGAAATTCATTCATGATAATCAGATTATTATGGTTGGTGGAGTTTTATATGAGTTACCATTCCCCACTTTAGAGCCATCTCCTTTGCAATCATTAGTTCTAGCTTCTCCACTAGTTTCAGTTTCCCCACCAGTTATAGTTCTTCCTCTAGTACAGATTCAGACCCAATTGAGGCACCCATCACTAGTACAATGAGTACATCCACCTCCATAGCTTTAGGATTCTAGACAGCTTCTAGTTATAATATTCACACCCAGATTAGTAACATTGAGATCTCATGTTTCTAAACATAAAGCACATTTTAAGATAAATCCTTCTCCTCCTTCCAGATGGGTCTCTAGGATTCCATTAGTTACATCCACTTCTCAGAGTTACAGGGGAATCCCACATTCGATTTCCACTTTAGAGATATCAAAATAGTTATAATGCACACAACTTTTAGGATCACAGTCTCAACCTTTCGATCATGTTTCACAATCATGTATGATACCTTTGTTTGATACAAGACACTATGATAGGGAGTCTCATCTAAAACTCATCAGTCAGTATCATTTATTCTCAGTCTTTCCTATACATATTTTATTTAAAAAATACCAAAAATATTAAAATATATCCAAAATATAAAAATAATATAAAATATCAAAAATACCAAAAACATTCAAATATATCTAAAACACAAAAACATTTTGATTTTATGCATCATCCATGCTTTACATTATTACTACTATGTTAGACTTACATTTGTTGTTCCATGCTATTGTTTGTCGATTTATCTACAATACCATGTTTCACTTGATCTTCTTTGAGTGTGTGTAGTGACATCAAAATCCTTGATTACTTCACTCTACCCATTGAGGGGGCATCTTACTTCTACATTTGAGACACACATCGATATACACACCCACTGGGGGCATCTTCTACATGACTACACCATCCATGTTATGTCATTTCTACACCACACACTCTAGTTATCATGTTGACATACATTACTTACTAAGCTTACACATATTACTATATCGACACTCACTAGTATCTTATACTTGTATATTTCTTAGCATATACCTAGTCTTGTACTAATATACCTTGCATACTTTCATTTCTTGATTTGATTAGTTAGATGTGATTGCATGTCCAGTATATACATTTCTTTCCTTTCTTGCTTGGCTTAGTTTGATGTGTTTGCATTTTTTTCAGTTCTTGTTCCATTCCTTATATGTATTTTAGGACATTTTCCAGTGTCTTTTGCATCTATTCATGTGTGTGCCTTAGGACATTTACCAATGTCCTTTATTTGTACTCATCCATGTGCTTGTGGCCCTTGTGCCAACTTTGTTTATTTCAATTATATGTGTATGTGGAATTTGAACATGCCTTGTATGCTTGCTTTCTAGTTTGAGTGACATGTGTCCATGTCCCTTAATCTCTTGGCCCCTTGGCCACTCTTGTATGCTACTTACTTCTTGCTTTGTATGCTTGTTTGCAAATTACTTTTCTTATTTATAATGCCACAATCCATATCATGTATTTCTTTGCTTTTTTGGATGCCATGATGGACATCATGCTCCATCCCTCCTTGCTAACAACTAACACTTTAGATTCCAATTCAATACATTATACATGTTATTACATTATTATATCTATCTAGGTATAACCATGTTGATCTAATAATCTCTTAATAAAAACTTCGTTATATCTCGAAATATTTTGTCAATTGTAATTGTTATATCATATCTCTATGCAATATAACACACTTTCAGGTTTCTTTCTTCTAAGGGCAATCATTACAACATCTTCATTCCTACCCTCAGAAGAGGGGGAAACAAATAGGGGTTTTATCATAGATATCAGAGCTCCTAATGGTTGAAAATGTAGTTTTTAGAACACTCAGAACAAAATCCAAACATCAGACCAGTTAAACAATAGAGAATCCAAAATAGTTACTAGATTTGGCACTAGACAATAGTGCCAAAGTTAGACTACATACTCAGACAGTAAGGTGTCTTATTTTTGGTGTTCCTATTTAGAAAATAAAAACATCATTTTTTCCAGAAATAGATAGAAAAGTGAGTTCAATCACAGGTTTGTTAGCTCAGTATAGTCTAGATTCAACATGTTTTAGTATATTTTTTGCTCAAAAAATCTAGATATAAGGGGCATCATGCATAGCATGATGGCTCTCACTTTCAGTTTTAGATTAGATAGTTGATATAACTTCCAGATCAGAATCCATGTTCTAGACACCAGTGATTGGGGGCAATGTGCACGACACATTAATCCCCCTTTTGTTTTGAGTTCAGTTTATTTTTCAAGCATTTCTCAGTAGTTGTGTGCCTTACTCCATTTGCAGGTGGTTGGCATCCTTTTTCAAGTTTAGCTTTCATACAAACTTAACTTTCTCAGTACTTGAGTTCTCGAGTTAGCTTCCATATAAGCCTATTACACTAGTTTTAGAGTGGCTTTTATACAAGCCTAATCTCCATCTTTCAAAGTGGCCAAGAGTGGCCTAGTTTTGAACATACATTCAACTATCCATGCCAACATTGTTAGATCATAGTACATTCATGAGATTCAGGAACCATCTCATATGACATCTATTCCATATCGGTATTACTTCATAGCTTCAATTCATGGGGTAATGATGGATCCAAAGGACTAGCTAGCCTTTGTACTCTTGAGCCACCTTTTTAGATGGATCGGCACATAATCCAAACATTGATTGACACATGCATGATTCATTAGCTTCACTCAGTTGGTGATGATGGAGCTAAAGGACCTACCTTTGCATTCTTGAGCCACTTATAGGGAATTGAGCACTCAACTTAGTTCATGATATTACTTTTGGTACAACACACACCCAACATAATCTAGCATCACAACAAGTTTTGTATTGGTTTGTGTACCTAATGAGGTGTATTCGTTCTTTTCTCTTCTTCTCTCTTTTACTCAGATTTTGTATGTTCTTATTTTAGATATAGTGTATCTAGTAAAGACTGATCTACTCTATGTTTTTCATTACAGGTTCACACTTCACACCATTCCCTTTCTATGCACATCTAGCATCACACAGCTTCATGAGCTTCACCTTTATAGGTAAGTTCAGGTATGCTTTCTATTTTTCCTTTATCCTAGTATTTTGCTTTGTTTCATCACTATAATAAAGGGGGGACAAATATAGCCATATAAAATGAAAAATTTTGTAACTTGAGTGTGGCTAATGACACCCAAGCCATATATCCATCTTGCTTGCTCTCATGACCCTCATAGACATGTTTTCACCGATTCCTAATCATTTATAGCCTCCCAAATTGAACCCTTACAGACCTAGATTTCTCTTTTCATGCTTAATCCATCCCCCAAGTCCTGTTAGCCATGGACAACAATGCCTAAACTTGGACTATAGTGCTAAAACCTAGGGTGTCATATTTTTGTCATTATTGTCCAAGTGCATTTTAGCTTTTAATGGTCACATTCTTCTAAATCCTTATCCTAATTCATGTTGGCCTAATGTGAATTCATTTAACCCACTATGATTAAATCCCCTATAAAAAGCCATTAAAAGTCCTTTTAGAAGGGTTGACACTCATTTACAATAGAGAAGTAAGAATACAAGCAAGACTACTCAAGCACTTTTCCCTATTCTCTACATACAACCATATAATAGTATTTCAAGCTTATTCAAACCTTTACACCAGTCCTTGTCATTCCAAGTACACCTAGTCTCATATTTACTTACATTTTCATCGCACTATTACACCAAGCACTTCAATGGGAGAACTACATAAAGCTTGATCCCTCCTTGGAGTATTGGTATGTAGGCAATGTGCCCACACACAAGGTGTGAAGTGTATCCAACATATCCTTTAAACATTAACCCCGCCTTTCCTTTCTCCAAATTTTACATTCAAGTTCAAGCACAAAGAGGACCTAGGGTATTGAAGACTAAATTAGGTACACAATGAGCTCTATGAACTCTTAGGCTTCAATATTTCACAGGTAGGGTCACACAAACCTAGCACACAAAACCCAAAAATCTTAGATCACTAAGACAATAGCACCAAGATAGGAGTACAACACTGAAACCTAGGGTGTCCTACTTTTGGTGCTCCTATCCAATTAATAAATAAACTCTGGATTCTTATTTGCGATAGTCTCCCAACCCTGTACACAGATTTATAGACCCTATCTCAATCGAAATAGTATAAAATAAGATATGTTTGATTTTCTCTCTCTCACTACCATTTTTAGAAAAGTCCTAACTATAGTCAAATTTCACAAATCAGTAGCTTATTTATTGCATGTTATTTACTAATTTTATCTACTCAAACCCATTTATTATTTAGGAATTAAATATCTAATTTCCCAAAAATAATAAATCAAATAGGTATTGTCACCCTTCCTAGAATGATATTGATCCAAAACTCAGAAGCTTTGGTTGAAAGATAATTTAGGAAACAAGAACAACACAATTTTAATAATATTATCTCTAAGAAGAGATGTTTTATTGCTCAAAATTGTAGATACAACATATGCCTATCTCTGGGAAGAGATGTCTACTTTCCATTTCAATTTACATCTTCATTTATACACATTTTTTTAAGGTAGGAAGAGGGTGTGGAAGGCCACCAATCTTGAGGGATATTAAGTGGTTTGACTTCCACAATTTACAATAATATAGAATTCGAGGAATTATTATTTTTAAAAACTTACTATTTTTAGATTGCACTACTAAAATTGAAATTTGGGGCACTTCTATTTGGTTTTTAGAGGTCAAAACCCATCAAGTGAAGCTCATGCCATCTCAAGATGTTTCCCTCATTCTTAGCTTTCCAACGGTTCAAATGGGGAGTCAAATAGAGCTATGGTGCAAAAGTTATGGCTCCCAAAAGTTCTACCACCAATTGGGGTAGAACCGTCACCTAAATTGTCACCTAAAATATTGCTCATATCAGATATTAATCAAATGTTTGATTAACTTGATAAAATGATTTTAAGTGCTAGTGATTGTAAAACTTAATAGATTCTAAATCGACTTAAGTCAACCTGGAATCTAACTTAGATAAATAACTGTTCCAATCATTTTCTAGAAGAAAAATCTTGGAACCTCTACCTATATCATAAGATTACTTAATTCAATAACTGGTATCATTTTTTCCTTATTCAGATGTCTTTTGATGAGCTCATCTCTAGAGGCATTTGTCAAAATTATGCTTTTGTTATTCCTTTTAGCTCACAGAGTTAATTTAGAATCGACCTACCAAACATATCTAAAAATAGTATTAGGCTAAACCAAAGGCTATTGGTGAATTCATATACCCTTAAATTATCAAATGAACTTTTGATTAGTCCTCTCGAATATGTCTACCATTTTTAGTAACTCGATTCCAAACCTAGTTTATTCTAATTTTTTTGAATAGAATAATTTTTTGTACCAAAACCCATTTGGAACACTAGGTTATTTTGGCATTTTACTCTTATGAGTTTTATTTGGAGGGTTCCTAGTGGTATCCAGTAGCTAAGATATTTGGGTGGGACTAGTAGATAGTCATTTATCCTAATGGGTATATTTTATCCATCATCATTTTAAAGGTGATTTGTTATGTTGAGAACTAGTTAGGAAGTGTGTCATTTAAGTCTACCTATGCTAGTTTCTTGGCATTCTTTTCACATTATGTTTTTATTGTTTTACCCATTACATTTCTTATATGTAAGGAGTTTGGATTAAGGGTTTAGATGTCATAGGTTTCATCATAGCCTTTTAGCTCTCATGGCATTAAAGTATCAATAGTCATGTTCTGTGGGAGCACTGACTTAGTGAACCATTAACAAGGTACAAGGATAGTTGGCATATAATCTCATGATTAGCTTATTGTAGTTATTTGTGCAACTGATTAAGATGGTTATATGTTGACACTGTGTGTGCATGTTTTTTGTGAAGTTATCTAAGCTTGTAAACCCTCTTTAGCAAGTCATGAATGATCAATTCATGCATCAGTGTGTTATTTAATAAAAATATTTGGTGCCAGCTTATTATGTGTGTGTGTTAGTCATGTAAAAAAAATTGGGAATGATAGGTAGTGCTCAACATAAGGGGTTTGAGATCAATCATAACTTCAACCCCTAACCCCTTTTTCCCATTTATTTCACTTGTTCCTCATTATCTATTAAGTTAGGATTCCAAGTGATTAAGAAAGTACACAGTGGCTCCGACAACGAAGCAAGAGAATTTGAACACACACACATGACCTACATGTGAAGGCACACTGATCTAATTTTACATAAAGGTAAAAAAACCTACTAGATACCGGTACACCCTACAAATGATAGTGTAGGTTGGCCTTGTCCAAATAGTCCAGTCGTGTCCTAGATTCACACAAAGTCCTATTCTTGAATGATAATGACCTCACATAGTCATATAATCAATCACATAGTCATTATTACAACCAATTAGATCTAAATGCCAGCTAAGTTATTTGCTTTTAATACTTTCCCCTTTTACCATATTTCCATAAATAGTAGGTTTTGAATCAGTCTTGTATGAATTACATAATTTATACATTCTGATTTTAATCAACAATTTGTCATAATTGGATTAACATTTATTTAATTCACTAATTTTGATAAAAACAAGCTACTTCATTAATCATTTTCATAATTTTAGGAATGGATGAAGGATTTTGTGTAAAATATAGTCTAAGATTTGTAATAATATCCTTATAAAGCATTTGACCTCATGTAAAATTAGAATTTACATTATTCAAAACATTTAGATTTTATTTTAATGTAAGTTTTTCTTTCATGTCACAATATTTCATTTTTTCTAATATTGAACTTAAAGTGAGTTAGAAAAGGGCACAAGCAATGAGATAAGAAAGAACAAACCCTGATAGGAAAGAAGCAAGGGAAGTCCTAAAAAACATAACTGAAACAAGCAAAAGAACTAACCCTATGGAAAATCAAGGCATCAAACCCCATGTAAGTATAACAGTACCTAAATCACTAAAATTTGAGGATAGAGTTTATGAGGTGAAAGGAGACATAAGGTTAAGGTTAGGACACAAGAAACAATTAGAATTTAAGCACAAAATAAGAGATTAGACCCTAGAGGGATGAAGAACAAGTAAACCCTAAGGGTTTATGTGTTTAGAGAATGAAGAGTTTCACTAAAATGTTTTAACTATTTATGGTTTAATGGTCAATTAGACTATACACAATATAGATATATGATAATTCAATAATAAACAACATTTATATATGAACTATGCCTAAAACATTGATTGAAAGTCCTAAGAAATAATTGAAAAGGTATTTGAGAGGGAAAGAGAGAAAAAAGACTTAAACAAACACCCTTGATCTATATAACTAAATTATTGGAACTAGAAGTAGGCTCTTGAGACTAGCATAGAGGGAAAAAATTTCATCTGACTGTAATCTAAAAAAATTTAGAATTAACAGAGTGCAAATTGTGTCCTAGTTATAATCAACATGTGGCTGATTTTGTCTTTCGATTTTATCATGTGTTGTTGATTCTACCCTTTAATAGTTTTCAAGGTCAGTAACTTTCAGGATCCGTTTAATAAAGGTAAACAAACAAGATCCTGGCTTCACTTTGTAGAACTGATGGGGAAAGTTAATAGATTTGCTTCTTCTTTAACTTTGACCTATTTATCCATCATCACTTAAAAGAGAGAAAAAATGCTCGTTTGTTGGCTTGGGAAAGCTTTGAGGAGTTGCAACTACATATCCTATACACTTGGAATCATATTAAATGTAGTTCTAATGATTTCTAAGTGTAATTCCTAACCAAACTGAGAGATAGGACTTTACCTTCTCTCCCTAGATAATCTAATGAAGTTACATGAACACTTGCTTAGGTCTTCTTTTGGCATAAGTATGCAAAATTTTAAATCCTTTGAATCATTAGAAGTCTTAAAGAGAAGAATTAGAATTTTGATAGTGCATTTAAGACTTTTAGAATTCATTTTATTTGTTGATTCTTGTTATTAAAATACTTTAGGAGACTTTGTATATATATAATTCTTAAAATTAAATTAAAAACTTATTGGCACCCAAGTCAAAGGAAAAGAGGAAAACCCAATAATCATGAGTCCACATATATAATGGATGAGGGAGAAGGGTATAAGGGCCCACAAAAAGAAAAGGGACATAATCATAGGAGTGTCGATTGTGTCCAAGACAAAATCAATAGACCATTAATTTTGATCTAGGCACATAAAAAATAGAGGACAAATAGATGAAGAGGCCTCCGTACATAGGGAAAATACATAAGAGATAGAGAACATAATAAATAGAACATCAAAGGACCACACAAACAAAAAAGAGAGGAAGATAACATAGATAAAGGCACCAACAAGACCTTAATTTGAACCAATTATCTATATGCACAAAACCAATCTAAAAACATTGCCATAATAAGCCTTGTACCAAAATTGAGAATCGAGAAGAATTTTAGAAGTGGAAACATGTTGAGAAATAGGAAGAACAAAATTTTAAGGAATGGGAGAAACATTAGAAACAATAAAAATGGCATTGTAAGCAATATAAAATTGAATATGATTATAATAAATTTGATAAATGAATCCATAAGAAGGTAATTTTAGACATGCAACTTATTTTAATAAATTAATGAGTCTAGATATTTCACCAAGATATTTTATGACATATTTCTTAATGTTTTTAATATTCCCAACCCTATCTTGTTCTTCTAAGCAAGCCTAGTAATTATGATATTCTTCACATTTGTGTACATTATTAATTTAAGAGATTTATTCAAAACACTATCATTAAAAAAAAGACACATCTTTTACAACATACATTACAATTGTTAGAACAATATTATATACATTTCCAAACTCTATTTGATTTATTAAGCTTGATCTAAAAATAACCAAAAGAATTTCAATAAATTGAACAAGTTTTGTTATTAAGCCCAATAATATGAAATCTAATCAATTTTAATGATATGAAAGGAAATCACACATTGAACATACACACCATACAAGTGTAATAAGGTTTTATTTATTTTTACATTTTTAATATTCTCAACCTTATTTAATTCTTCTAGGCAAGCTTCATAATTATGATATTCCTCACATTTGTGTACATTATTAATTTGAGATCTATTTTCAAAACATTATCATTCAAAAAAGATGTCTTTTGTAACATAAATTACAATGTTTAGAGCAACATTAAATACATTTTCAAACTCTATTTTATTAATTAAGCTTGATCTAGAAATAGCCAAAGGTATTTCAATAAACTGAGCAAGTTTTGTTAATAAGCTCAATAATATGAAATCTAATCAATTTTGATGACATGAAAGGAAATCAAACATTGAATGTACACACCACACAAGTGCAATAGGTTTTTTTTTTGAAAATTCACCTAGGATTTGGGATCAAGCAAATCAAGATAAATGAAGCTAGGGCTATTAAATTTTAGACCAATGTATGAAAATAATCCTAAAAAATTAAATAAATTAAAAATTTTGATATAAGATTTGAGCAAGATCTAACCCAAGAAAGGGTATAAGATAACATGAGTTCACCGAAATATAATATAAATAAATGGATTATAAAATAGATTAACCACTAAAATAATTAAGTGAACTAATAAAAACAAATGATAAATAGATTTTAAAATTTCAATAATATAAATTTAAAAGAATTAATGAGATCCTAAGAATATAAAGTATTCTTAAAATAAAAATTTATTGAAAGTTAAATCAAGTAAAATCTATGTTACTAATTATTTTTTATTAGTAGAAATCAATATATAATATTATTTACTTTCATTAATTTTTAAAGTTTATAAATGTAAAATTAAATTTCTCTTATTAATTTTTTGAAGTTTATAAATGTTAAAATTCATTTTAGTTGTTATTATTTTTTAACAATTAATTAAATATATCTATTAATTTTAATATTATTTAAATTAATAAAGATGATGATATTTGATATATTAAAATATAAAATTTTGAAAATAATTAAAATACAAAATAAATTTAGATTCTTAAATTTATTAAGAAAAATTATACTCCTTAATTTTAAAACAAAAATATTATAATATTTTCACCTTAAAATTAATTACAAAATGTTAAGACTTATAAGGTATGAGGGAGCAATGATCCAACATAGTCGATGCATTGGCACGTATAATTTAGATGCCATCTAAATGCACTCCCACACTCTTGACTTGCCAACGTGTTGACTTACCTAACTTGGATGGCATTTTTGCATTGTATCTACTTTAGGATATTGTTGAATTCACCATGGTCAACGTTCTTACATTATGTGAACCTTTTAAACTCTTATTTTTTACAGTTAATTGAATGATAAAATATATTTTCATATTATTTTTCTATAGATCTTGTTAATTTTATAATTATTTTATTAATTCTATATTATATTTGATTAAAAAACATGTTGTATTTTTCAATAATTATATAATATATTTGTCAATACTTGTAAAAAGTAGTGTGTTTTCAACAATCACACTCTGCATTAAATTACATCCATGTTCACTCATCATAGGTGACTAATATAATATCTACTATTTAATATAATTAGACGAATTTTTCTCATCCATTTACGTCGATTTCGTTTTTTAATATAATAACAATGTATTTACAAAATTAAAACATGTGGTGAGCTTAATTCTTATATACTCATTTTGTCACATATCAATATTATATAAAGCTTGGTTAATTTGACAAACATTAAATGATAATCAAACACATTAAGCATTCACCCTGGGCTTATATAAAACATGTTAGTACCTGCTACACATGTAATTATAGGCACTCTTAATTTTAATTAGAAAATGTGAAACTAATGTAATTTCATATTCTCAAGTTTTAATATTAGCTTTACACTTCATATTTAATTTTAGAAAAGAGAAAATTTAGAAAATATTTTTATTTTATTTATTGAAATACAATGAGAAGACTATTTTATGGGGGAAACATCTTATTTGTTACATTAAAAAATACAAAAAATAATTTACATTAGATAATTTAATTTTATACTTTATGCTTTAAATATTGAAATTACCATCAGGTTGATATGCCCTTGATTGAACAACCAACATAAGTATGTAGAAATACGAGTCCAAAATATTCGTTCAAAATACGAATCCACATGTTATACCATGTGATGTCATTTTTGGAGATATCAAGACACATCTATGTAGCAAATCATAGGTCTTGTTTCTTCAATCCAATCAACTGCCTTTTTTTTATAATTGTGAAGCTTCAAATCCATTTCATTTCACCGAATTCTATGTTGAAATATTCATGGCTTATGTGGATTAAAATTTCCCTACCACATCCACTAACAAAATCAAAATTATATTTACTTTATATTAATTAAAGATATAAATTTTTTAGAGTCCATAAATTAAAAAAATATGATTGTGTAAATATTTTAAAGATTTGTTAGATATAATTTGGTGAAGCATAGATAAGTCAAGTTTGTTCATGTGTAAACTTTGAAAGTACATCGTTTAGATCTTTATGAAACTAGTAGATTATTACTTAGTTTAAAAGCAATTATATATCTATATAATTTATTTTGCTTTAGTTCTTTGGTATTATAAATTATGATTTAGATTTAGGTTGTCGTGGGGCTCGTCCATGATCTTATCATGTGACAAAGATACCATCATTCAAAGTCACATGAGGTCATTCTTAGCCTCGTGCCTGGCAACAGGGCTTAAATTAGATGGTCATCCTTGTTTCTATTCAAAATTCGCTTTTCAGATTATAAAGAAAGAAGAAACTAAAAGAATAATGGACAAGGCTTGGGAAGTACCTAGACTAAAGATTGCGCACCGTAAATCCAGACGCTTGTGAGCACTCCTCTTTGGCTGTGGAGGAATGACACCTGCAAAGAAGAAAACTTGGACAAAAAGACGTTAGATAGATAGGTGGTGGGTTGCCAAGCAAGAGCCTGTTCCCAGAAGTATGAGAACTTCCTTAAGGGAGGTCAACCCACTGTTTTGATAAGATAAGTCTGATAAAAAGACAGAATGCTAAAAAGGACTGAAATGATAACAAACTGAAAGAGAAAAGGAAGCAAAGGCTTACCTGGAAGAAGCTGTCAGGCTGGTTGCAGTCGCCGGCGTCGGTGGTCCTACCGGCGTCGGTTGTCGGGTCTGCCGACGTCGGTGGGGGTAATGACCGGCGTCGGTCGGGGCAATGGCCTCCAGACGGGTCAGGGCAGGTTTTGGTCTGTGGATGGTCCGGGCTTGGTCTGTGGTCTGGTCTGTGGACGGGTCTGAGTCTGATTTGAGGTAGTCAGGGGGGTGTGTAGGGATACAGGAGAGTCAAATGGACAGAGAGGGACAGAGGGATAGAGGAAGCCAATCAGGGAGATAGGAATCCGGGTCTGGGTGACAGTCAGAACTGAGGGAAAGAAGCGCTAAATCTAGTTTAGAAATGACTAGAAAGCATAAAAACAAACAGAGTACAACATACCTGTGCCCTGCTGAAGAAGGTGTTGATCTTGTTGCCGCTTGTTGAAGACCTGTTGCTGATGAAGAATCCCTGTTGTTCACCTGCAGACGCTTGCTGTGTACCTGAGGGAGAGAGTCAGATTGATTGGCAGAGAGGTCAAGTGAAGGACTGATACAAGGGTCTGATACGAAGGTTCAAGAGTCGGGATGCCAGGGAGAAACGCATAGAAGCGAAGAGAAGCCAAGAGAGGACCGGGAGGAAGAAAGAACGGTGAAGAAGCCGTTATGAAAGGGTGCCGATGCCGGCAATATCGCCGACGTCGGCCGAAGGCTGACCGACGTCGGCGGCTGAAAGGCCGGAGAAAGGCTAAAAATAGCCTTTCATCCGTTTCCCAACGGCCGGGTCAAATGAATGCCAGGGTGAAACGGTCGACGGGGGTTAAATGGGCGAGTGAAGAGATTGGAATGGGAGTCTAAGGCATTAAATGGCCATGTGGGGAATAAAGGGGATCCAAGGAGGGTATCCTAGGGTGGCGAGGTGGCAAGGAGAGGGAAAAGGGGCCTTAGTTAATTAAAAATAGATGATTATTTTCAATTAATAAGACCTAGGTAGGTTAGGGATAGTCGAAGTGGCAAGGGACCAAGGGGAGAGAGGAAGACCAAGGGTTAGACACTTTTTAGGTGTCTACAATCCTTACTTGTCATGTATTAAATATTATTACGCCTTAGTGACTTATTCTCATCACTTATGAACAATAATATGAACCCAAGGGCTTAGGCTAGTGGTGAGAAACAAGCAGTTTGTAGTCACTAACCCAAGTTTCATTCCTATTTGGCCCATTAGACATTTTAAACTAGTGTCCATGGAAATAATCCATGCAAACCAAGCAACATACAACTCGGATATTATGGATGTAGGCCCACCCTAATGTCCCACTTCAATAGGCGGTCCTCGATTAATCTAAACACATAAAATTATGTCAATAATGCCGATGAGATGTAGATGGGTTGACAAGTGGGTTACTTATGCCTAGTCCCACCAAGTTCAAATCCTGTCGGGCACTTATAGGCTAGTTGTGGTCATTTGATGATTTCAGTGGTTGGTGGTAATTATTGGTTGTTGGTTTAGTGGTTCCTAGGGACTAGGCCCCTTGTATCCTAAATCTAATTTGTAGCTCTAGTCAAAAATAACATTTAGTCAATAACAAAAGAATATAATACTGAGGTTTTAAAATTCTCTAAGAGAGAGAATTTTAAAACCTCAGTATTATGAAAAATAAAATAACACTTTGTCCTTTCTAAACATAACCGATGGATTGAACAAGAATATGATTTAAATTCTTCAAATGTTATTGTGTGTGGACATGCACGTGACCCTAAAGAGGCAAGCTAATTAACCTAAACACGTCATCATCTAACTATAATTTAATAAATATATCACTTTCTTATATAAGATCTAGTAAATTTGTATTAAAGTGTGAGAGGGGCACAAAATCCTTTATATGGAATAATGTACATGTAAATCACGTAGATTCGACCCCTACCACATCCCTTTATATTTACAAAAATACTATAAATTACACCTGAAATTGTAATGGACATGCCAAAGGAATGGGACGGTACCCACAAACAAAAATGTATGGGGAATAAAATAGAGAAAACAACTTGCATCTTAGTTTGTGGATGTGTTGAAAGGTTAAATCCTAATTAATGTGTGAATTGTCATATCATAAGGGTAATTATCATGGCGATAACTTGTGATCATGTGAGACCACAAACAAATTGTGAAGGCTCTGTTAAACTTAATAAAACAAAACATGGCAACCAAGCCACCAAATATGTTCATTGTATTCCACGTGGCCTTCACACAATAAAATATTAATATCGTAGTCAAAAATTTGTTGCATTTTATATACAAGGTCGCTTAAAGGAGACACTACATATTCTGCTCCACACTCACAACACTAATGTACATTCTTCCACATTTATTCATATATTATGGGCCTACATTGCCAAGAAATCTATTTTAGAGGTTAAGCTAATAAAGTCTCACATCAAGCACATGGACTTCACATTTTCCCCACATAGTTTTACAAAATACTCTCATCAACATGTATGACAAGTGTAGAAGTTTGGTGGATGCTCGTGATGTTTTCAATCATGTAATTAGACAAAACATATACATATGGAATATGATAATTATAGATTATAGAAGTCATGGAATTTTGGTTTCACACTGTTTCACCAAATGGAACTAAATGTTGTCCAACCTGACTAATTCACCTTCTCTTGCATTCTCCCTATATCTGCCAACACTACATCTATAAAATATGATTTATGAATCTATGGAAAATTCATCAAGCATGGATTTCAATCTGACATTACTATGATGAATTCCTTGGTAGACATGTATGCAAGATTTTGAAACATACAAAAGGCACTTGAAATGTTTAAAAAAAATGCATAATGCAAACATGGTCTCATGGAATGTCATGATTGCATGGTTTGCACAAAATACTATACTTGACTAAGGCTTTAAGGTTTTTCAAAAAAATACCTCAACTAAACATTGTGACATGGAACAACATGATTGAAGTGTGTGTACAAAGGGGCTTATTGATAAAGCATTAGAGTTTTTTTAAGAAATGTAACTAGCAAGTATACAACCAAACTCAATAACTTTTGCCAACATTCTCCCAACTTATGCCAATATGGGAGCTTTGGAACAGAGTATGTAAATCCATCAAAAAATAATGGAAATATATTTTTTGTTAGATGTTGTAGTTGAGAGTGTCACATGCATGCAAAAATTGGGAGTATACAAAAGGCACGTAAGTTGTTTTACAAAATGCCTCACTGAGACATGGCCTCATGAAACATAATGATTGTAGGATATACACAAAAATGGGCTTGTTGATAAAACCTTAGGGGATTTTAAGAACATGTAATTGGCATATGTACAGTTAGAATCATGGAAAATCATAAACAAAAATTATAGACATCACTGTAAACTCATAGTGAATTTAAATCGCTAAGGGAGCAAGTGAAAGAACCCGACACCCTACTTGAAATTATTGGTGTGGGATCCAAAACATTTTAAAGCGTGTTTATCATGACATATGGAACAAAAACATTTAGAAATGTTCTTATCTTAATGTTTGGAACAAAAAGAACATAGGGTGGGCCTCGTCAAGTATTGACAATTGACAAATTCGACACATAAATAAATTTATTTGTAAAGATGTGCAGATGGAAGGCCTTCAAAGCAAGGTTATTTCATAAAAAATATTTTTAGCTAAATTTGTTGTGAATTTTTTGTTGCATTATATTTGATCCCATTAATCCCATAAAAAATCAAAATATGATAAGGTGCATCTCTTTTCCAACAAATCTCTTTCATAAATAGTGTTGTTGTAAATATAATGAAGCTATATAAGACTAAAAATCATAATTGTATGTTCGTTTAACTATATGATCTATCAATCTTCGTGGCTACCATCTAGCTCTCAACCCTAATGAACTTTAAATTTTACGCTTAGTAGTAGGTACTAAAGCTGTATCACAACACTTGTTTTATTTGGGACACATATAATGGCAATCAAACAATCTCGACATCCATTTTTATCTTTTAATTAATACTTTTAATTTTTTTAGGGGTTGTTTCTTTTAAAATTGAAAATGTCAATATTACAAAATCCTATGCCAACATTGTGCATTATGGTAGGTTCTATTTCAACCACCAATACTTTGTTTGTTGCTTTAGTATGAGTATATGAATCATTATTCTTCCCCCATGTTGTCTTTGAAATTGAGCACCAATATTTTGTCATTGTCATTGTTATTCAACATAAAGTATTTCTTTGTGTTGTTCAGGGATGACCAACATATTTAATTTTCCCATGTCATTGGCAATAACCCCCTAATCAAACATATGTGCTCTACCTAATTTCACCATGGTCTTAGTTAATTGATGTTATTTTTCTTTGATATCTTCTCCTACCTTCATACACACAACCATTCTTTCTATAACAAAAAATGTTTGTGCAGTCACACAATTGTTCATCTTGTATTCATTTTGTTAAGGACATAGTTGACAAGCTTAGACATTTGGACTCATAAGAAGAGAAAACAATAATAAATATATAAATGTGTATGGTTCCACATGATCCACACTAAAATCAAAATGTGTTGTCGCCTTGCATGTAACTTTGTTGACTAGGGCTTAAGCTTTGTTGCCTTGAATATAAGTGGTGGTAATGATAGTAGGCTTGATGCTATGGTGCTCCAATTTTGATGGGCATCAACAAAAAACTAACAGGGTTAGCGAAAATTAATATCCATATAAGATACAAGTAAAAAGTACAAAAAAAAAATCATTTAAACAAGAGAGATTTTACATAAAATTTAAATTTAAAATTCATAGTTGCTAGTTTAATTAACGTGACTCTTTATGAGTCACAATTCTAGTGAAACTATTAGAAGAAAGGTACTTATTGAACACGACATGATGAACTTCTATAACTGTGATGGCATATGATGTGGAAGATAATAGGGGATGTAAGGGGGGTGCAACCAATGTGTTAGATAGTTGCTACTGATCTCTAGGAGCCTACATACCTTGCCTTGGGTTCAAGTCACAAACTTCCCACTAATGCCCTCATAGCGAATATTATCTTAAGCATAGCGAATATTATCTTGAGCGTAGCGAATATTATCTTGAGCATAGCAAATGCCCATATATATATATATATATATATATATATATATATATATATATATATATATATATATATATATATATATATATATATATATATATATAGTGGGGGTGTCTGACTTGATTCCAAGGTAAGGTAGGTAGGTTTCTAGAGATCGGTAGCACCTATTTAACATATTAGATGCATCATCTTTATATTTTTTATTATTTTCCATATCATATATGAAGTGGTGAAGGTGGGGTCCAGGGGGTTGTTGTTATGGATAACTAAGAAGGGGGGCTCATTAGTGAGGACTTTGTGACTTGAACCTAGTGTAAGGTAGGCAGGGTTATAGAGACCGGTAGCAATTATCTAACGCATTAGATGCACTACTTTTACATCTCATAAAGGGGTAGGGGTGAGGACAAAAAAATTTCAATTCCGATTGAATAGGAGTATTGCTGTTTCGAGTCATATATCGCGAGACAACACCCCCAGACAACACCCCCACTATATATATATATATATGACTCGAAACTGCAATACTCCTATTCAATCGGAATTGAAATTGTTTTGTCCTCATCCCTACCCCTTTATGAGATGTAAAAGTAGTGCATCTAATGCGTTAGATAATTGCTACCGGTCTTTATAAGCCTACCTACCTTACCCTGGGTTCAAGTTACAAAGTCCTCACTAATGAACCCCCCTTCTTAGTTATCCATAACAACAACCCCTGGACCCCACCTTCACCACTTCATATATGATATGGAAAATAATAAAAAATATAAAGATAATGCATCTAATATGTTAAATAGGTGCTATCGATCTCTAGAAACCTACCTACCTTACCTTGGAATCAAGTCAGAGACTCCCCACTAATGACTTCCCCTTCCTAATGACTTCCCCTTCCTAATTATCCATAACAATAATCGCCCCGTGCCCCGTGCCCCGTGCCCCCTCTCTCCCCAAACGAAAGAAAAGAAAAAGACATAAAAAGAAAGAGGTGAAAGCCATAAGTGAAGGACATCAATTTAGTGCTAGCTTTTATCGAGGCCTTCAACACGTTACGCAAAGTCTTCAAATCCAAAAGTAGACACAATCGCCATATATCTCCATGCCTTAATGTCAAAGCATTTTTCACAATTCCAAACCACCCGATCGTTTCGGAGAATCCCATTTGCCCCCTTACATGTTGAAAAGCTACGCGCTCATTAAGTAACGCCTGGATTTCCAGGCGTGAAATTACATGTCTTATTTGGCACAAAAACACTGGAGTGATAAGCAAGCAAGTGCAAAAATTACTTCGCAAGTTGTTTTGTTCCTCCAAAAAATAAGCTTGTTAAGCAATACCCGTTAAATTTTGCAGACGTTTAAGACCTATCTGAACTTAGTTTGCAACAACAATGCCTTCTGGGCATTTATGAAGACAATAATTTCAAGGGAAATTGTGGTTTATGCAGGTAATCCTAATTTCTCCTTTGACTGATAAACTAGTTTCATTTCTTTTTTAATGACTTCTGATTGCCTGCAAGTTTGGAAAATTTCATGTTGGCCTTGTCTGATTTGTGTTTTGTAAGAAGTTTTAGGCCTTTCAGGCAGAATAGATAAATGGGGATTACCGTATGCGACAGGAAACCAATTTTCAAACATAAGATACAAAGCAATTAGTTTAAAGACCTGTGTTTTTCTTTTAATTGGATACAACTGATTTTACATAGATATGGATTCTCTGCTGTTGAGTAGCTGGATACAACATGCCGAGTAAGAGTATATTTATATTAGAGTCTTCTTCGGTTAAGCTGCTACGATTAGGGAATTCATTCGATTAAGTCGTCCGGGGATTGAACTTGGCTCTCACTGTATTGGGTATAGCTGGATATTTATAGCTTGGTAGATGCTTAATATATGTGACATACCATCATCCTTTCTAATAAGGCTCCAATCTCTTCAATGTAAGACGAGATATAAATGAGGTTATGGACCCCCACACAGCCAAAGTTGTTCTAGCTGCCGCTTTCACAGCCGGTCTGGCTAGTCTTTGTCTCAAAGGCACTTGTCACCTCTTGCGTAGCATGGCGATTGGGCTTCTCATACTTGCCCCGGCATGTTCCTGCACTTGGCTCTTGCCATTTTGTCTCCCAGAACCACTTCAGATGGTATTGAAATATATATTTGAAGAAAAGATGGAGACAGTGAACAATGCAAACACTAGTTGAAATCCCTCCTCTGAAAAACATGACAGATTTTGGTTGGGGCAAACCGGATGACCAGGGTCCTCCACCTGCCCCTGAACACTTTACTAGGGCAACTTAGTTTCTTGCTTTTATAATATTGTGTTGAACTAGCCGTTCTGCTGTCCTAAGCCTTTTTTAAAGGCCTAGTATGTTGGACATACTATCATACTGCCGACCTTTTTTTTGTGAATAGTCTGTAATATTTTTTTTATAAAATAATATATCTCTATTTCATCAAAAAATTTCTCTTACAAGGGTTTTGGGCTGGGTCATGTTGAGACACATATGGGGTTGGGTACACGAGATGAGTATTGGACGGTCTATTTCATCAAAAAATTTCTTTCACAAGGGTTTTGGGCAGGGTCATTTTGAAATACGTATGGGGTCAGGTACATGAGATGAGTATTGGGACGACTACTGGAGGCGAGTAGTGGGATGAGGATGCCATTTTTCAAAAGAACGGGTACAAGAACACGGGGAGATGTGAGAATTAAAAAAATATTTAACTGTAAATTTCAGAAAAATAAAATAGTAGCATACAATTCATAAACAAGTTTAAAAAGATGTAAAATGGATAAAAATAAAAATTTCAAAGTATACAAATGGAATTAGGGCATTGGGGTTAGTCCATTAAGGTTAAGTAGTAGTTGTAGGGGCCACTTTGGCCTGTTTTTGTTTTGTTTTTTTAATAGGAGACTGCCGTTTAAGCCAGGAGACTGCATGGGAGAGGTGGGAAGACTCAGAATGACTTCTGGTACCAGGTTGCATCTCTGGTACAGGAGACATGCCTTGGCTCCAAGATGCATCCTAGGTCCCCGGAGACGCGTCTTCTGGTTTCACTGTGTCTAATCATTTTACTTGTAAATGTAAATCCAAGTAAAATATAAATGTTGTAACCCTATTAGCATCCTTATTTCAACACGCTATTTCAAGAATTGCGCCACTCAAGGAGGAGAAATGAGCCACTGATCTAGTAAGGAGAGCAGATTTTTTTTTTTTTTTTTTCCAATTTAGAATGCTGCTGTACCAAGTCTACAAATGAGTATAGTCAAGTGACCTAGATATTGAATTATGCTTTCAAGGGCCTTCGTTTTGTTTTACAGTTTAGATAACTGCTTCCAATTAGATGAAAAGTGGGTATGCCCATAACCATTATTTCATAATTTTCTTGTAGTATATGTTTTTCTTTCTATTTCAAATCCTCTACCCATGTTTCTTTGTTCACATATATTTTGAGCATATGCAAGTCTGGTTGCGTTTGAGTTTGTCACCTTGTGCATTTAAGTTTTTTTTTTGGGGGTTTTTTTCAAAATAAAAAAACAAACAGTTCACCGTAAAAATTGATTTTGTGTTTTTCACCTACTTCAGATGTCTACAGTTGACTTATCTGTGATAAATAGAAAAAATTCCGTCAGACTTACATTCTACATAGTTTTTCAGTCATTTCAGGCAATTAGAAAAAATGGATTATGCCTTTGTCACCTTGTGCGTTTAAGGTTTTTTTTTGGGTTTTTTTTCAAAATAAAAAAAATAGTTGACTGTAAAAATTGATTTCGTGTTTTTTACCTACTTCAGATGTCTAAAGTTGTCTTATCTGTGATAAATAGAAAAAATTCTGTCAGACTTACATTATACATAATTTTTCGGTCATTTCAGGAAATTAGAAAAAATGGATTATGCCTCGGCATAGATATTTGGTGTTCAATTTGAACTTTGCAATGTATACGCCTGATTTTTTCACATCTGTTTGAACCCATGCTTAAGGTTTGTTTTACTGTTCAAAGTAAGGTCATATCTTTGGGCCTTCCCAAGTTCTAAATAACCAAACATTATCTGATAAGTCATTACTTCCCTAGCATGTACAGTCATTTATACCCATTGCTGAAATATTTGTTCGTCTCTTGTTATGAGAAGGGAGGGTCCTTTTAAGATGCCTTTAATCCAACTAAACTTTATATTAGCTTGGAGACGACAATTTAGAAGCCCACAAAACAGATGATTAGAAAACCCAAATGTTCTGCACATGCCTATTTTCAATTCATTATAACCCATGACGGAACACGATCTATAAATTTACTGTGGACATGTGATTGATGTTCTTTTAAATCCTTGGATCCAATCGCTTTTATTGATTGAGCAGTCAATTGAATACACAAACTAATTTGTTTTAATTATTTGATCAGTTCATAAGGAAGCATCTCAAATACTTGCTGGTGGTATCTAATTGCGAAGCTGTGTTGAACTTTAGTGAGCTTCATACAAAATATCTTGGCTTTTATGTGCTTTCCAGTGGTACCTGTGGTTTCTATTTGCAGCTTGGACCCTTTTAATCTTTTAAGATTTATCTCTTTGCTGTTTTATGGGATTACATAGTTAATTGGATCAGTATGGATCCTAGCTTCTCACTGGACCATTGGTGGTGGTTAGAGTTTCAGCCTGATGTTAAGACTGAGAAGCACTATGTTTTTGAACATTTTGATTCTAATAAATCAGATGCAACTGAAGAAGATTTACGGTCAAACAGCACTAGACACTCTGCACTTAAGGCCACTCAGAATGGATATAGACATGACAAATTGTGCTCTCCAGTTCCTTCAGGTACAAACTCAGCGTTGACTAAGTGTTCCAATGTACAGACATGTGAAAGAAATAAAATAGCAATGCATCAGCCTTTAGAAGTTTATGAAGCCAAATCCACTCTGAAAGTAGTGGAGGATATAGCTGGAAGTAATATTCATATAGCCTCAGTGGTAGATATTTGTCAGGAAGAAGTTGAGGGAAAGAATAAATTGATGGATAATACTGGGCTGGAAAGGTCCATAAACTGCTATCTTCACTGTAAAACTACTAAATCTTATGATAAGGGTGGAGTTACATGGCGTCAAGCAGATCAAAGAGAGCTTGCTTCCATTGTTGCAATTAAGTCTGCAGAGCACTTGCAAAATTGTGATCTTCCTCCTCCACAGTCAGTTTGGCCTGGTTGCGGACCTTTAAAAAACAGTGAGAAATATAAAGTGACAGAGATTTCCATGCCAGAGGTCAGAGACGTTAGAACTTCTTTAGAGATATCACCAGGTCTCGAAGAAAAAGCTCTGAACTCTTTGCGACTTTCTGGACATTCACCCTTGACCTCTTCTGTTTCGGAGGCCGCTGATTCACCAGTTGTACAAATGTCATCATCAGCTCATTTCCTAGAGAGAATGGCTAGGTGAGTTGGCATGGCTATATATTGGACCTCATAAGATAATATTTTGGCAAAGGTCTGTAAAATTTAGATAGAAAACAAAGGGAACACCTTTTTCTTTGTAAATACTGTTCTTTACAAGTACTAGAATGTATTTTTACGGTGTCTTTCATATTTCATGAAAGAAAGACAACATAATTGATTGGCTACATTGGCAAACTGCATTCCAGTTTCATTTCTTTCAATTTACATAGGTTATTCTCTTCCTAGCTTCTTTTCTTCTGCCTCTCTCCGGAAAGTCTCTACAATGCAAGCATTCTCATAATCACTTGTGTAACTCAAAATGTCTATTGGGTCTGGATTTTTATTTATATGGATGCATTTAAAGAACCTCTCAGATGTGTTCTATACGAACAGACAAACACAGATAGAACTCACATAGAACCCTAGTTCAAAGACAACTGCAATTGAAAAGTGTCATTCCCAAAGCCTTATCAAGTCTGAGTATTTATCTTGTTATAACTTATAATTCAGAAAACAAAAGCTTTTCCAGGGGTTCATATTGCTCAAAGTTTCTGGATGACCCGTCTATTTTTCTTGTTATAATTTATTTGAAGTTTCTTATGGGATCAAGCTTATCATTTGTGTCGGGCAAATGTAATGACAGGCCAAGCTACTCAGATGGAAACACAGAAACTTCAGAAACTGATAACACCAAGTTAGACGTATTGGAAGCTCTACGACGTTCACAGACACGGGCTAGAAAGGCTGAGAAGACAGCTGCACTTGTCATTTTGGAAAATGAAAAGCTTTTATCTTTGTGTATTAGGGAAGCTTCACATAAAAAATTCTATAGACAATGGCTGGCAGTAATTCAGATAGAGAATTCAAAGCTCAGATGGCAACTCAGAGTCCTGCAGTCAAAAGATCAAGGTAGTATAATTTGTGATTCTTGTGAAGACTTAAAGAAAAGGAAAGTGGTAACAAAGCAAGACCAGTGTTGCTTGGTGAATTATCAGGGCAGAGAATGCAAGAAAGTAAAGAAATCAATTTCAAAGAGGAATGGTTCCTGGGTTCTTGCAGTGACTCTGGGTTTAAGCCTTGCTAGTGCTGGCCTTATACTGGGATGGAGCATGGGATGGATCTTCCCCAGTTTCTGACTTCTTGTGGTATGTTTGCATTTTTTAGAGACCGGAATTATATGAAGTATTTCCACGTGATCACATTCATGCAATTAAGAAA
The DNA here is from genome assembly GCA_037957365.1 of Torreya grandis. Taxonomy (NCBI): domain Eukaryota; kingdom Viridiplantae; phylum Streptophyta; class Pinopsida; order Cupressales; family Taxaceae; genus Torreya; species Torreya grandis. The sequence goes on from JARHVA010002408.1 coordinate 508,370, forward strand.
GAACATATGGATTTATTTTTAACATCCCGTTGATGTCAGTTGATGCAATGTTTTGGTATTTGAGCATCCTCGTAATGCAAGTGTTCACCATGCTTTCCAATATTTTTTAGGGGCTAATTTTCATGTACATATGTGTTTAATTGTTTTGGAATTCTCTTATGCATTCCAAACAAATGATGGGTGCTATATTGCCACATTGTTTTCCATGAATTCTATTGGCAGCTCATGTAAATGTTTTTTGTATCATTATTCATTATATATATATATATATTGTTTAGCTAGTGTTTCTGTTCAAAATGGCATAAGCAATGTTATTTGCTATACTTGATACATCATACGTTCCTATTGTCTTCCTCTTAGTTCATGGCCCTTATGGTGATCAAATTTGAAGGGATGCTTTTCTTTTTACATTGAATATGATTTCTTTATTCAGTTGGTCGATTATCAAAAGTTATAAAAGAGGTCTATTCAATTGCCTTGAACAAAAAAATGCACTACATCCTTAAATGTATCTCTTCACCTGATTATTTTATTTTACTAATGTTTTATAGCCAATAAACAGTTAACTCCCAAATTTTAACATAGAAGTGGTAAAAGGCATTTACCTGCACTAGAGCAATTTTGTTCCACATTGTAGCTTGAGTTTCACGTTGGCGTCAGCATCAGACAATATTGTCTTGTCAAGTATAGTCCACTCAGAAATTAAATATTTACCTGCTTCAGTGCAGCGCCAAAACATTCAGGTGCGGTTGCCCAAAGGTGGCACTAATGCTTGATGGCGGTACCGAGAATACAAAATAATATAAGACAAACTGTTTTGTCCTTCTCAACGGGTTTTGTTGTCTCTTTCATTGAGCATTGTATAAAATGTAACATGATTCTTGGTTGGTTAGACTTCTGGTTCATTTATTTTGGCCTATGCACTCTGATTGTTGTTCATAAGCAGTAACACAAACTATTTTCCTTTATAACACCTTTCTCCACAATTTAATGCTCTGCTCCTCGGACCTATCTTGGGATCCAGATTAGTGGTATAAGAGCAGTTTTTGCTTTTTAGTCTCTTTCCGTTTGTTGACCATTTTGGCCCTGCAGAGCAAAATCGGTCTCCTTCTTCCCCTGCTGTTATGAGCCAGTTTAATTTCTGGTTTGCACAAGTCTTTCAGCAAGAAGATGAACCAGTTCAACAACATGAACTTTGAACCTGAACTTTGAGCTGTCGCTTGGTTCAATCGCTTGGTTTAAACGCTTGGTTCAAACGCTTGGTTCAATCGTTTGGTTCAAACGCTTGGTTCAATCGCTTTGAACTTGGAAATATTGAACCGTTGAACTGTTGAACCATTGTTGGTTCAAGCGGTTGGTTCAAGCAATTGGTTCAAGCGGTTGGTTCAAGCAGATGGTTCAATCGAATGGTTCAATCGGTCGGTTCAATCAAAGGGTTCAATCAGTTGGTTCAAGCGGTCAAATGAATGAGCAGAACAGTGTATTGAACCATTGAACCAATTGTTGCTTCAATCGATCGGTTCAATCGGAAGGTTCAAGGGAGTCTCCCAAAGCTCGAAGGACAAATGCCCTTGCAGAGGGCAGGGAACACTTGCAAAGGGATCAAAGAAAACGCCGAAGGAATCGACCAAATGGCGACGGGCGCGCGAACGTCAACTTTACGGCAATGAAATAACCGTTGATCTTTAAATAAAAGGCGCGAACCCGAAGGAATTCAAAGGCTTAAAGCCAGAAGGAAGAAATCGTCGAGGAGGGAGTCCAAAGAGCCGAAGAATTAGCAGAAGATAGCCCCCGAAGGACGAAGGAACCAGAAAAGACAAAGCCAGGAAGAGGCAAAAGAGCCAAGTGCAGAAACGGACAAAACAGAGCAAGTGGCAAAGGAAGGTGTCAACTCAAGGTGTTACTCCAGCGGTTGACACAGTATCTGCCAAGTGGTCATCAAGGGGCGCAAACAGTGAACGACATGACCCGTTTTTCTTCACTTTGCATTGATGAGCAGACAAACCGCGTGAATGCCTTGAAGGAGCGGCCTTGTTTGCAGACAAACGACACGGCCCATAATTTCACATATGACGTTTAATATATCTTAAACGCCTAAAATCAAAACAGGAGCCGACACAGCATTATCTATCAAGCGGCTTCCTCTTCTCAATGCTCGGAACGCACATGGGCCATTGTTAGAAGGGCGCCAAAAGGCCTTTTTCTTCCTCTATATATTGTAACTTCTGATTTCAGAAGAAGGATCTCTCAGCTTGTAAGGCAGAGCTCTGCCGGATTTTACCTTGAATCAAGACATAGCATTTTTACCTCCATTTGAGCTTACACTTTTGCATATGTCTATGGCTTTGTTTTGTGTTAAGTCATTCTTCTTTTATGCTTTCACAGAATGATTCCAGCATGTCTAGTGTATTGTGAAGTTTCTTCTTTTGCAGGTTTGCCAGAAGTGTCAACAACAGAGTATAGGCGCATGTGAACAGGTTGTCATAGTGTGTCTTAGAACACCTCTGGTAGTTCTTCCTCTCTGTATCTCAAGAGGACCCCTAGCTCATTGATGTAGAAGAGTTTCTCATATCAAATGAAGTGTATGCCAGCTTGTTCTTGGTGGAGAGTGTAGGTTCAAGCTAAGTAGATCAAACTTTTTGGTGTATCACCGTTTAGTTTAAGTTCTGTTTTTAACATCCTTCTCCCTTTTCACCCCCCCCCATTGTTAGCAGTAGGAAATTCAGGACCACAGAGATACATCAAAGGGAGCTAGCCCTTATCTAGAGACTCTCCCCCAGTTTTGCCAGACCCACAGGCAAGAGGGGAGTTTTCATTGTGATGCGTGGAAGACAGGAGCTCAGCCTCCTGTCAAGGGTGCAATCCACAGCGTCAACAGTTTTTGGCACGCCCGGTGGGACCACGTTTTAACACTCAGAAAAGTTTCAGGATTGGTGCGGGTCCTGTTATAGCAGAACGAATCATTAATCCAGCATCGACCCTTTAATCAGGGGATTGTGGGACTAGTTTTTATCCAAAGAGTTGAAGCATTTTGGTGTGTTCTTCAACCAACCAGCGTTTGGAGGCTTTTCATCAACACCAATGGCGACTCCGAGTTAAATCAGCTGGTTAAGCAGTCTTGGTGCCATCAAGAAATCACAGTTTGGTATGTATAATTCCATTGCTCAGAACCATGGGTCTTGTGTTCCTCCATATATTTTTGATCAAGCTCAGGTTCATGGAATTGCCTCAAGCAACAAGGATGTATACGGTTATGAGTTTTGCCCTTTGTTGGTCCAATATGACAATTTTTAGCCCTGTCATGAGCTATACCAGTCTTATGCCCAGTCTTCTCAATGTGTCACTTCTCCTACTCAACCTAATCTCTTTGCCAATCAACCCATTTCCACCTTCAAACAAGCACTGTTGGGATATGAAAAGTATGTAGTGGAGCTTGACACCAGAAGGGGATGTGGCCAAGAAATCCCTGATCATGTCGTCAATCAAGTGAGAAATGCACTAGATCTGGTTAAGAGTGAATGGACTCCCATTGAAAGAGCCAATTGGCAAAGGCTTACAAATGAGATGCTGGATGTGAGCGGTTGATTGCATCTTTGGAAGGAAGGTTGAGTATTCATGAGAGGCAGCCTTACCAAGTCTATCAACCTGCATACCCGCTGTTCCAAGTATCATATCAGTCATACACAGCCCTTGCTCATGAGCCAAGTCAGGCCTGTCAAAGTCCTTTCCCCAATCATGTTGAGGAGAGTCCCGAAACAGTAAATCTTGTTTTTAAGGCCAATCTTGATAAGCAAATTGAATTGGCAAATCTTCAAATGCAGCAGTCTATTTTGGCAGCAAGGGAAGTGGAATCCAAACCCTCGCTACCCTCTCACATTGTAGCCCCATCACCCCAAAAGGAGATGTCCAGTCCTAATATCATGAGCTGGAATAAAGTAGTTGAGTCATGGAACAACAAGGAGGAGAAAGAGATTGTCCAAGAGTGTGAGGTACAAAATGAGGCTAGTCCTTTTCAAGTCCCTCCCACCCTTCCTCAGGAAGCTTCTTGTATTCGATGCCAGCTTTCATGCACTTCCCATTTCCATGATGATTCCTATGAGCTCCAAGAAAGACTCTTTCAAGAAAATCTAGCCAGGGGAATTGCAGAGTTGGAGTCTAGAACGAGATTCCTCAGCCAATGTGTGATGGACGGTTCAGACCAAATAGCAGATTCCATGTTTGAACACACCCCATCTACACACCTCCAAGAGAGCTATTAGGCCACATCCGATATAGATGAAGTGCTGGCCAAATGGAAGGAGGAAAATCATTCGATTCTAGCTCAAGGACTGCCTCCTCTTCCACATGAGTTCGTCCGTCAGCCTTCCACTTCACCCCTTCTCAAGGAGGAACCTGTTTTGAAAGGGGCGAGTGAAGAGGAGTATACTCAGTTCACGACCGATCAGGGAGACTCCATGAGTGCAGATGAGAAGGAGATCATAGACGTCATGGAGGAGCATGGACAGTCTCTTGTTCATGTTTTGAATGATTCGTTTGAAGTCATTGGGGCAGGTTGCACCCTTCCTCAAGGAGGCTATGAGCTGACTAAGGGTGAAGAAGGCAGCATTGGGACTTAAATAAGTATGCAAAGGGGCTGCAAGCTTTTAGATTTATCCTTTCAAAAGGTTGGTGAATCTGAAGATGATATTTTCGAAGTCATCAAAGAGGAACCTATTTTGAAAGAGGCAAGTGAAGAAAGGATCCAATTTGCAGTCATGGATGTCAGTGAGGAAGAAATCATCATGGATGCTCCTTTTGGAGACATCATCAACAATGGAGAAGACACAGGTCATGCATACATGCGGATGTTCCAGCAATATGAAGAGGAAAGTAAGCATGGTGAGCTCTCTCCTCCCTTGTTTGATGAACTTCTTTGTTGCTTTGATGAGGATGACCATGCCATGGAGGCTGAGTTGGAGGAGGATCAGGTGGATGTCTTTGAACAACTAGAGACTCTGATCTTTGAGCAGGAAAAGGAGAAGCCTGTCTATTTTGAGAACAACTTTGAAGAAGAGAGCCTTGAACAAGAAGGTGATGCTCTGTGGGATGAGCAATCACTCCGTGATTTCATTTCAGACATCACAACAGTCACCCTTCTTCAAGAAAGCCATGAAAGAGCAGAAGGTGAGTTTGACAGGGTCTTCAATAAAGCAGAAGGGAACGAGTCAAACCATGATGCATGTCAAAGGAGCTATGCACATCAAAGGGCTTATGGTGATGAGCCAACAGCCATCAATTTCTTGGTAAAACACGCCAGCATGAAGACCCAACATTCGACAAGTTTTCAAGAACAAGAAGAGTACATATATGTTGGAAGCATGTTTGACTCTGATCCACTCGGATGCAAGCCAATCGAGGTGGCAGGCAAGAGGAGCAGGTCACCAAATCTTCATTCCATTTAGCCACTTGTCTGGCACCATAAGTTTTTTTGCCATGAAGGAGACTTAAAAAGTTTTCCCTTTGATCCAGGAGGGAGGCAAATATACCTGGTTAGCTAAGTGCTGTTTGTGCAAGTAGTGTTTTTAGCCTTGTGTGTGTTTTCCTTTGTGTTTGGGGTAAAACCTTCGTGATTGTTTCTTGGATATCACGAGGCTGTTGCTGACTCTTTCAAAGCTGCATCTTGACTCTGTGCCCAATGGACTTTGAGGCTACTGGTTTCTAAGGATAGCAGGGATGCTTCCCCTGGGAATTGCCATTTTGTTGACCATTTTGGTCCTGCAGGGCAAAATCAGTCTCCTTCTTCCCCTGTTGTTCTGAGCTAGTTTAATTTCTGGTTTGCACAAGTCTTTCAGCAAGAAGATGAACTAGTTCAACAACATGAACTTTGACCCTGAACTTTGAGCCGTCGCTTGGTTTAAACGCTTGCTTCAATCGCTTTGAACTTGGAAATATTGAACCGTTGAACTGTTGAACCATTGTTGGTTCAGGCGGTTGGTTCAAGCAGTTGGTTCAATCGAATGGTTCAATTGGTCGGTTCAATCAAAGGGTTTAATCAGTTGGTTCAAAGCGGTTGGTTCAAGCGGTCAAATGAATGAGCAGAACACAGTATTGAACCATTGAACCGTTGAACCATTGAACCAATTGTTGGTTCAATCGATCGGTTCAATCGGAAGGTTCAAGGGAGTCTCCCAAAGCCCGAAGGACAAGTGCCCTTGCGGAGGGTAGGGAACACTTGCAAAGGGATCAAAGAAAAGGCCGAAGGAATCGACCAAATGGCGACGGGCGCGCGAACGTCAACTTTACGACAATGAAATAACCGTTGATCTTTAAATAAAAGGCGCGAACCCGAAGGAATTCAAAGGCTTAAAGGCAGAAGGAAGAAATCGTCGAGGAGGGAGTCCAAAGAGTCGAAGAATTAGCAGAAGATAGCCCCCGAAGGACGAAGGAACCAAAAAAGACAAAGCCAGGAAGAGGCAAAAGAGCCAAGTGCAGAAACGGACAAAATAGTCCAAGTGGCAAAGGAAGGTGTTGACTCAAAGAGTTACTCCAGCAGTTGACACAGTATCTGCCAAGTGGTCATCAAGGGGCGCAAACAGTGAACGGCGCGACCCATTTTTATTCACTTTGCATTGATGAGCAGACAAACCGCGTGAATGCGTTGAATGAGCGGTCTTGTTTGCAGACAAACGACGTAGCCCATAATTTCACATATGACGTTTAATATATTTTAAACGCTTAAAATCAAAATAGGAGCCAACACAACATTATCTATCAAGCGGCTTCTTCTTCCCAATGCTCGGAACGCACATGGGCCATTGTTAGAAGGGCGCCAAAAGGCCTTTTTCTTCCTCTATATATTGTAACTTCTGATTTCAGAAGAGGGATCTCTCAGCTTGTAAGACAGAGCTCTACCGGATTTTACCTTGAATCAAGACATAACATTTTTACTTCCATTTGAGCTTGCATATGTCTATGGCTTTGTTTTGTGTTAAATCATTATTCTTTTATGCTTTCACAGAACGATTCCAGCATGTCTAATGTATTGTGAAGTTTCTTCTTTTGCAGGTTTGCCAAAAGTGTCCACAACAGAGTATAGGCGCATGTGAATAAGCTGTCATAGTGTGTCTTAGAACACCTCTGGTAGTTCTTCCTCCCTGTATTTCAAGAGGACCCCTAGCTCACTGATGTAGAAGAGTTTCTCATATCAAATGAAGTGTATGCTAGCTTGTTCTTGGTGGAGAGTGTAGGCTCAAGCTAAGTAGATCAAACTTTTTGGTGTATCACTGTTTAGTTTAGGTTCTGTTTTTAGCATCCTTCTCCCTTTTCACCTCCGCCCCCCCTCCCCCCGCACCCGCATTGTTAGCAGTAGGAAATTCAGGACCACAGAGATACATCAAAGGGAGCTAGCCCTTATCTAGAGATTCTCCCCCCAGTTTTGCCAGACCCACAGGGAAGAGGGGAGTTTCCATTGTGATGCGTGGAAGACAGGAGCTCAGCCTCCTGTCAAGGGTGCAATCCACAGCGTCAACACCGTCCTTATATGTCTTGCCTACAAAAAGTTATGTCTGGAAACCTGTGATCTGGTAGTTTACTTTTCTTTAGGTTTTAGATAGGCACAAATGGAAAACAAATAAAGCATAGATACTTAAGTCCTTGTTTGGTATTGAAGATCCAGATTAGTGGTATAAGAGCAATTTTTAGTCTTTTTCTATCCTTATATGTCTTGCCTACAAAAAGTTTGGTTTGGAAACTTGTGATCTCTCAGATCACTTTCCTTCCCCTCAGATTACTTTCCTTCCCATTTTAGACAAGCACAAATGGAAAACAAGAAAAACATGGATACCGAAGGCCTTGTTTGGTATTGAAGATGCACTCTAGAGGCAAGGAGATGACATGGTGGATCAAATTCAGGGGTAAAAAGAAGGTACACTGGATCAATTCACTTAGAGTCTCAATCGATGACACCCTCAACACAACAATCCACATCCAAAATGACTTTTGGATGTAAGATGCATTTCAAGGTGCAAGTAAACCTTGATATTCCTTCATTTGAAAGTTGAATTGATGCATATGCAGTAAATAGTTGTTTCAGTGAAGAGTTATAGTTCTCTCTAAAAACCTCAAATAGGGAGTTCATCTTTGCATTTATGAGAATGGCAGTACATGTTGAGAATTGGTCGGAGACATACTGCTGAAATTATGAACATGATGATGATTCTTTAGATTCGTGGTCTAATTTTGTTGTTACCCTCAATGAAGAATATTACCCTATGCATAAATATGATGAGTTGTACATTAAATGGCAGCAGTTACACCATGGACTGGATTAGTTAGTGCAGGATTATATCAATATATTCCATAATATATTTGCAAAGATCTGCATACATGATGTTGAGAGGAAAGGAAATTATAAATATCGCAGTGGCTTTGCACCTGTACATCTAGACCAAGATGGACTTCTTGGAGTTCACTTATTTTTTAGATGCCTATGTGCACGATGCTAATCAAACATAAGGCTAAGAAATATGGTTCTCAATTTCCCAAGTCATAGTTCAATAAGGACAAACCTAATGCTAAGTCTGATGGTAAGCGGTAGATCTGAGGTCCTCAACACCAAACTCAGATTCCTAACATAATGCCAAAGAAAAACTCCCTCAAAGGAAAGAAACAAAGCCTGAAAAATGTGGCAACGTCCACAAGACAAGAAATCACTTAGATGAGCAATGTCACACCAAAAAAGCATTAATGGTTCAGATGAAAATACCAACACCAACCACCTATGATAAAGGTAAACAAATCATGGAAGTAGGTTCTAGAGCTACTTTTTCAACCACTTAGGTAAAACCTTCAAATCTTGAATTTAAAGAAGCAAGAGAGTGTTGTTCATTCTCAATTGTGGATGCAAGGAGAACCTTTGCATATCATTGTGGTAGCTGGAAGAACTTGATATTCCCAAATGTTGTTAAGTTGCTCAAATGTTAGCTAGTGCTACAACCCCAACCATAGACCACATGTTTGAGGTAGGGCTAGGATACCGGTTCGTGGGTTTTAGCAGAGGAACTCAGTCTAGGCATGTACTAGAGCTGGGTTTGGGTTTGGTACTGCCCAAATTCAACCCAAGTTCGTCTTGGGTGATGTCATGTCCCCTTTATGGAATTAAGTTAATCAAAAAACCCATAGCCTATTCCTTATTTACCATAGACTAAGGGATCAAGTTAGAGAAATAAGTTAATCAAAATATTTTAAGTTGTCCTAAGTCACTTTTATTTTTTAACATAAAAAGGACACATTATTGTTATTATTAAAGAGGGCCAAAAAGGAATTATTGTTAAGTGGATGAAAAGTGATATTGCATTAAAAGTATTTTTAAATACTTTTAGGTTAATATTGGAAAAGGGAATTTATAAAAGGAGTTAGGTTTAAAAGAGTAATTTTTCATTATTATTGAAATCAAAACCCTATTCTAGAGTTTGAGCTTCTATGTTGAACTTATTCATTTGAGGACGCAAACCCTCTGGTGTATAGGATCTGAGGATGAAAACTTTCTTAACCTTTGTGGTGATTCCATTTAGGGATCATATTTGTGCTGACAGATCACAGTCAAATTCTAGTTTTAGTGTAATTGAAGATTGCTATAAATTTTCATAATTCATTAGGGTTTGATATATCCCTTTCTTTTATAGCTGTGCTATGGGGTCTTCCCTTCCAGTTGGACTGTTGTGTTGGGGTTTCTATTAATGTTGCTTTCTGTGTTGGGGTTTCTCCCCATCAAGGACTGCTGCGTTGGAGTGTAGTACATCAAGGACTGCTACGTGCGATTATTTTAGTGTCCAATATTGCTGTAATACTCCTTCAGGGTTGTTTTACTTTTATTTGTTATCATACTAGTCAGGAACCAACTTTAGATTGTTGTGTTGGGGTTTCATGTACAACTAGGGTTATTGCGTTGGGGTTTATGTGATAAGCTGAGTCCAATTTGTGCAAATCGAAGTCGTTGTTGTGGCATTTACTTCCAGCTATAACCTTACTTCAAGCTTCATTCAGATCGTGATCCCTATGTTTGCTATTTGTTGTTCATCGCTGCTTGTAATTGTTTTACAGAGGTTTATTCATGTAAGAGTTTTGCCTTTTGGACTTGTGATGCAAAATAAATGTAAGGATTTTATTACAACATTCTATCATTGTTTAGATTGCTTCATTATCATAATTTTGTATGCTTCCATCTCAGTACAACAAGGGTTTTAGTAAAGTTTCAATTAGGTTTTCAATATGAATATTGCATGTGGGATGTTTTAGTATTTGCTTGATATCTAGTATTGAAAATGAATCAGATAACACTTTAGAGTTGATAAATTATCTAGAAAGGGACATCTCAGTGGTATCAGAGCATTGATCTTAGCAACCTGTGGATTAGATAGGAAATCTTGGGGGATAGAAAAAAGAGGCTTCCTACAGATGAGATGAGTTTTTTTGCAAGAAACGATTAACCGAGGTTAGAGAGATTTGGAAAGAACAATCCAGATTACAATGAAAGAATCCATGTTAGAGTTAGTCCGAGCCTTGTAGGGTATAAATCAGAATAAAACGAATCAAGGGTAAGGAAAGTCTTCAACTAATGAGAGGATCTCAGTCAACCCCCCTTCCAAAACTTTCCAAGCAACATTTCTACAAAGAGAAGAAGCACGCATGAAGAACCCAAGTTTTAAGAATCAACTATTGGAGTAGTTTTCTTTTAGCTTCAAAGCTTTAGCTTCATTTAGAAGAGCATGAAAGAAAGATCCTATTCATGAGGCGTGGTTAAAAGAATAGTGTGATAGAGATGAATGCAAACTTCTTGCCTTTGATGAATATGACAATAAGTCAGATATTTACAAATCTTATATCACCTTTGAAGAATTCTTAGAAATATTTGAAGAAAATGAAAGTGGAAGGCTGAAGAAGAAAGAAGAACAATTAGAGCTACAAGAAATTGAGAGGAAGCAACTTATGAAGGAATCCACCATACAAGAGGAAGTTGAAAAAGATGTACCTGTTCAAGAGGCACCCATCGATATCCCAAAGATTGAGTTCGTGCCATATGAAGGGGATTTGCAAGATAGCTGTAAAAATAAAAGTGAGAAGAATCTTTTGGTAAAACCCAAATTCCCGAGTTATCCGAATGATGGAGTTGATGCAAATTTATCAAAGGCATCAATAGAAGAAGTTAAGCACTTGAACCATTCCTATGATGTTAGTTCATTTTATGAAAGGAATGTTCCGATCCAAGACACATATCAAATTGACTTTCAGAATGATTCTACTACTAAGCATGCACTTGAAAAGAGTATTATAGTGTATAGGTAGGTGTTGAGTTCACAAATTCAACAACTAAGGGTAAGCAGTTTGACTATCTCCGTGATTATAGTTCAGGGTATGAAAATATTGATTGTAGCGGAGGTTTGAAATCCTTGCAAGATTATTGCCATCATGGAAAGTACCATAAGAATGGAGTGAAGGTGAAGAACACAACTCGTAGCAAAAGGCACACAAATCCTTTCGCTCAAGGTTGTCTACTCATAAGAGTATGGGATTCGGGTGATTGTTTGAGACACTTGATACTGAAGTCCAAAGTAATGGAAGCAATGCAGGTTACTTTTGAAGCATCAGCTGAGTTAAATCTAAATCACAGTTATTTTGATGAACTAGTTTTTGTATTTGAGCTAAACTTAACAGTTGACGCATTTAAATCATTACCTGCTCTTGTGTATTGTGATGATATGGAGGACTTTTTTTTTCCAGTTATCAAAATACTTCTTAATCAATACAAGCAACATTCTACTTCTGCAAGTGATTGGCTATATCAGGGTTGACATTAGTCAAAGGGAGGTGTTTGGAACACTTGCAACTGTTTTTCTATATAGGAAAATATTACCATTATTTTTAACAGGTTGAGGTTGTTAGAGTAGGAAAAGATAGTGGCAAAATAATTTGCTTGTGCAAAATACGAAGAATTTGGAGCTCATAAATGAGGTGGAGAGACTTCAGTCAGTTCTATCAAATTGTGTGGAAGTGAGCAAGAAGATTCATAATGTTAGTATGCTATGCCAACACTGTAAAGTTGATTGGTCTATTATTGAGAAACAACTTTCTTTCTTCCAAGACAACCACTTTGAAAATCAGTGTGGTAACTTGATCCCATACTATGGGGGCTTTGAGTCAAATTCAGTTCTCCATGGTTATACTTTGCAGACACTGTTTTATAATAAGCAGAGTAGCAGGGATAGTGGAACCACAAAAGAACTTATAGAATCCTTTGGTTGGGCCACATATGAATCCTATCAGTGGCATGATGTGCAAGATACACAACACAATATTGCATAATAAGCTAGAAGAGACAGCAAAGGAACCTCTTCAAAAGTTCTACAAAGGCCACCTAACAAATTACATAGATTGCATTGATGTGAATTATAAATCCACTAGCAAAGAGTCGTTTTATGATCTTCAGCTTGACGTCAAGGGCTGCGAGGAGGTTTATGCTTCGTTTGATAAATATATTCAAGTTGAGAAACACGCTGGTGACAATCAATTTGACACAGCAAAAAAATGGGCAGCATACATGGGAAAGTATATGATTTGCCCTCTTGTGCGGCACTGCACAGAGATGGATATGTTCAAGGAAGCTTATAAAATTGTAGAAAAATATAATCTGCAGCAAAAATTTCCTGATACATCATCAATATAGGAAAAGTACGTTGGGGAAGCTCATCAAAAAAGAATACTGGGATGTTGCAGAGTCAATAACCACCGAAGAACACATACTCATTGCATACCTAGTTTCTTTAGCCCAAGAAGTTGGAAATGCAGAAAAAGCAATTGATCTTTGCCTCCATGGTTTAACATATCTTCTTCCATACACGGTCCAAGGTATGCTAAATAGGGCAGCAGCAATTTTCTCTTCTTATATTGGTTTTGATTCAATTGCTAGTTTACCATCCAACATTGGCATGGTATCCTCCTATGTAATGAGCTGTATTTGTGTGGAAATAATATCACATTAAGGAAAAGATTGCTTAACAGTCTCAAGGGGGAAGAAGTACAAATGCGCTAGTTGAAGTACCTTCAAATTTGCAAAAAGAATCAAACGAAGAGTAGGAAGGTGGTAAGAAAGAGGAAACATTACAACCACCAAAAGATGTAGTGGTGAATGTGCTGCCAGACAATGCACTGAAAGTTGAGACATCACAAATAGCACAAGCTCCTCAATCATTTCTTAGCCCAAGGATTCATGCTATACCTCTTCAAGGATTCTCAATATCCGAAAATTTAGGGAAAGGAACAGACATCATCAGTTTGATGCCTGAAACTTCAGGGAATAAAACAAAGGACAAGCAAGTAATATGGCTGCAGGAATGCTCAAAGAGAGGCAATAGGATGAGGTGGTTATCCAGCGATCAAAAGGGAGAATATCATTTTCTCATTTTTTGTCGGACATGCATGAAAATCAGCTACAAGATTTTGCCATAAGAGGTGGTTTTGCTTTACCTTTTTACTCCTCGATCCGAGAGGGTCTTCCTTATGCACCTCGCTTCAAGGCAATGGTTAAATTTAATGGTGAAATGCTTAAGATTCCAAGATTTTCTAATACATTGCGTCAAGCTGAACATGCACCTGCAACAATAGTGCTTATATCATTGTCAGAGAAAGGTTCTTCTTTGGATGAGTCATCATTGTACAAGAGTTTGTTACTGAAAAAAAGTGCAAAAAGAAAGGAAACCTTTTCTAGTATACAACACAACTAGATTTGGCCCATCACATATCCTTGTTTTCAAGTGCATTGTGAAGTTTGATGGGATCACATTTGAAGGAAAACATGATGCTAAAACTAAGAAACACGAAGAAATGAATACAACTTCAATTTTGTGGTCTGCTCTTAAAGATTGTAGAAGATCATTTGTTTCTGTTGGTCAAATGCATGATGATAAAGCAAAAGCATGGTGGTGATGCCTAGAAAAATAAAGGTAGTCACAGTTAAGAAAAATTCTCACAAGGCACGAATTGCCCAAGCAACTAGATATTGGTATTGAGAGGCATTCATACCCTCTCATTTTGTGAGCAAGGTAAACATCATGTTGATATTCAATTTTTTTTAGAAAAAGTGTATTTGGGTGTTTAGACATTTGCTCCCAGGATCGCGGAAGGACATAGAAAAATCAGATTTGGAAGTGTAAATCCCCAAGGATGAATTGGGATCTTGGTATTACAAAGTTGGTCAGTTGGGGTAAGTCAAAGCAGTGGAGCTTGCAATTGCTCGAGGGCAAGCAATTCTGGGAAGGGTGGACTGTCATGTGCCCTTTTCGTAATCAAGCCAATCAGAAGACCCCTAGTCTATTCCTTATTTCCCATAGGCTAAGGGATAAAGTTGGGGATCTAAATTAATAATAATACTTTAAATTGCCCTAAGTCACTTTGTTTTTTAACATAAAAAAGACATTATTATTAAAGAGGGCCAAAAAGTAATTATTATGAAGTGGATGAAAAGAAATATTTTATTAATAGTATTTTTAAATACTTTTAGGGTAAAATTGGAAAAATGAAGTTATAAAAGGAGGAGTTGGGCTCAAAATAGTAATTATACATTATTATTGAAATCAAAACCCTATTCTAGAGTTTGAGCTTCTGTGTTCAAATTATCCATTCGAGGATGAAAACCCTTTGGTGTACAGGGTTTGAGGACGAAAACCCTCCTATCCTTTGCGGTGACTCCAATCCAAGGATCATATTTGTGCTGATAGATCAAAATTAAATTCCAATTTCAATGTGATTGAAGATTGTTATAAATTTTTAGAATTCATGAGGGTTTAATATATCCCTTTTATCTACAATTGTGTTGCGTGGTCTTCCCTTCTAGTTGGACTGCTACGTTGGGGTTTTTCCCCATCATGGACTACTGTGTTGGAGTGTAATACATCAAGGACTGCTATGTGAGATTATTTCAGTGTCCAAGACTGCCGTAATAATCCTTTAGGGCTGTTTTACCTTTATTTACTGTTGTACCAGTCAGGGACCAGCTTCAAATTGTTGTGCTGGGGTTTCATGTACAACTAGGGTTATTGCATTGGGGTTTATGTGACCAACTGAGTCTAATTTGTGCAAATCGAAGTCGCTGTTATGTCCTTTACTTCCAACTGTAACCTTATTTCAACTTCATTCAGATCGTGATCCCTATGTTTGTTGTTTGTTGCTCATTGTTGCATGTAATTATTTTACGGAGGTTTATTCAAGTAAGAGTTCTGTTTTTTGGCCTTTTGATGTAAGATAAATGTAAGGATTTTATTACAACATTCTATCATTGCTTAGATTGCTTCATTATCAAATTTTTGTATGCTTTCATCTCAATACAATAAGGGTTTTAGTGAAATTTCAATTAGGTTTTCAATATCAATATTGCATGTGGGATGTTTTAGTATGTGTTGATATCCAGTATTGAAAAGGAATCACAAAAAACGTTAGAGTTGATAAATTACCCAGAAAGGGACATTTCAGGGGACCTGCATTCGTCTGGGTTCTTTTGTAGAAGAATCAGGGCGAACCAGGGTTGCCTAGGACGAACTAGTGCCGAGCCCATTTTTAATCATTGCTTTATGTCAAAATTTTAAAAAAAATTCAAAAAAACATTTTGATTGCTGGGTTCAGCGTGGGTTTGTCATGGGCAACCCGGGTTTGCCCAGGTTCTTTTGCAAAAATAATAAAAAGCACACAAATAATAAGATAGAAGAACACAAATAATAAAAAACAAAACACAAAAGCAAAAACACTTGCCTATCATTTTCTCATTGCATACTTACCTTCCATTGATGATCTAGGATTGAAACTTCATTCGAACAACATTCTAATCATTTTCCTACGCTGATTTTGGGGCCATTTGCTGCCAGATAAGATTTCAAACTTCTAATTTTAGCTTGTATTGTTTTAACGTTTTTTTTTTGAATTGTTTTACAAGTTGTTGCCCTAGGGTTTGTTTTTATTTTTATTTTTATTTTTTGTAATTTTGTGCTATTTTTTTAACTTGCAGTTAGATACACTACAATGTTAGCAAGTTCCACCTCCGTGGGCCAAACCCAATTCAAAATTGATGCACGATCACCGCTTTGAAAATACGCGACAATGATAGCGCAAGTTCTATGTGGTGGGGGGGTATTTTTTGAGATGCAATTCTTGTGATAATCAATATGTCAGCTTATACAATCGGGTGAAAACCCACTTATGTCACATACTTGGTGTCGACATCAAAAGTTGCATGGGGGAGGATGGTAGTCCAATGACAATAAAAAGTCCTTGAATACATCAAGGGGCAAGAATAAGTAGATGTTGTCCATGCCATGAGATCAACTCACCCTTTGTCAAAGAAAATGAAAGGATTAAGGAAGCCAGTAGTTTCCCCAACTCTTTGTGGTGGTTTTCCGGTTGTGACTACATCCAATTTTGGCAACACCCTTCATTCATAAAGAGGTTTTTCCTCTTTCAAACAAAAAAACAAAAGAACCATTGGAAATGTCTTTTCAAAGTGAGGGTAGGGATATCGCTATTGAACATATTGCACGATGTGTGTATGCAAATGGATTGTCCGTCAATATGGTTAGATCACCATATCGGCAAGAAATGGTAAGAGTGATCAACAAAGCCTCAAAAGGTTACAAAGGTCCAGGGTTTGAGAAACTCTGTACCACTCTATCAACAAAGGAGAAAAACCATGTTGACGATTCTTTGAAGCTAATCAAGGATTTGTGTGTGAAACGGGGGTCTTCATCATTTCCAATGGATGGAAAAATGCAAAAAATAGGCCTCTAATCAATGTGATTGTAGTGTGTCCTAAAGGGGCAATATTTTTGAAGGCTGTTGATTGTGAGGGGTGTGTGAAGGATGGCAAGTTTATCGCCAACATCCTCTTTGAATCCATTGAGGTGGTGGGCTTCAAAATGTTTTCTAAGTTATAATAGATAACACATTAAATTTCAAGGCCGTGGGGATGTTGGTGGAGGTGAGTTATGGACACATTTTTTGGACGCCTTGTGTTGTCCATTTGCTCAACGTCATGCTGCAAAAAAATGGCGAGAAAAATTGAGTGGATCAAGCAAGTGTATGATGAAGTTGAGGAGATTCAGATGTTTGTCACCAACCATCACCTCTCTCAAGCCATCTTCAGAGCCTTTTCGACTTTGAAACTGTTGAAGGTACTAATAGATTTTAATTTTAATTTTATTTCAATAATTTTTTTTTTTGGTTATAAAATCTTGACTTTTTAAATCTAGTACTTGTATATTTTCATATTTTTTTTTAATTTTAATTTTTTAATAGGTTGCAGAGATTAGATTTGCTTCACACAATCGTCTTGAGACGACTTGTGAAGGTGTGAGAAGCACTTAGTAGCATAGTTTAAAAACTTGTATTCGGCAATTACTTGGCAACTTTATCGATACTGTAAAAAAATATATAATTTCATAAAATAATTTGAAACACAAAAAAATGAAATGAATGTAGAGAACACATAACTAAGAGTCATAAGTATGTTTTATATTAGGTTTTGAGCAAATAAGAGTACAATGTTTAATTTTAAACAAAAAAAAAGAGTACAATGTTCATAGCCTAGTCATCAATGCATCTCCAACTCCTTTGTTGTGCCCTAGAAGTGGAAGGTAAAGATGTAAATTGTAATATCACTTCCTTAACAACAACCTACCAATGATGTAATATGATGTTATGATCAGTGGCAACCTACTATGAACCCACACGTTACATTGTTACAGTCTGCTATTAGCTTGTTGGCTGTTACAGTTTGCTGAAAGCCTGAAGGCTTGAGCCCTATACCAGCTGGCAGCATGCAGTTCGAGCTCAAATGACTGTTATAGTCTACTGAAAGCCTAAAAGCTTGAGCCCTATACCAGCTGGTAGTAATGCCAAGATGGCAACAAACAGTTCATTGTTCAAGCTCAAACGATAGTGAGAGCTCAAACAAGCAGCATTTTGAACTTCGAATTATAGAAGTGAGTCGTGACTGTATCAAAAGTAAAACCCGTGGTTTGTAACAAACTACAAGCTACAATGAAGATCAAACGATGACGAATCCTAAGTTAGAGTAGCTTATAACAGCTATAGTAGAGCCAAAGCCAAAAATCGCGATTAAAGAAATGCAAGTGACATTTTTTTTTACTTTCCATATGTTTTTAATATACTCAGGGCAAGGCCGAGTAGAGCCCTGATAACCATGGTTAGTTACTGGCCGGTAACTGTTGTTAGTAACTCGCCGATAACTGCAGTTAGTTACTCGGTTACTAGGGATCTACCTGGCTTGCAGTAAGTATGAAGGTTACCCGTTTGCACAATTTTTTCTCTTACTCGCAGTTACTTGTGGGTTTTAATACAAAGCTTAGTAGCATGGTCATCAGCCACATGTGGATTGTGTGGAGGGATTCAAGCAAAGAGTGGGCCCAAAGAGTGAAAAATATGATTGTAGATGATGAGTAGTGGGTCCGTATAGATTATATGTTGAGTTTCACTAAATCAATTATGAGTATGATCCATTTCACTGACATGGATCAGCCATGTTTGAGAGAAATATATGATGGCATCGACTCAATGATTGAGAAGATGAAGGCCGTCATTAATGCAAAAGAGCAAGATCTTGAGTAGACATTTTTCAAACAAGTGCATTCAATCCTTGTTGAGTGGTGGAACAAAATGACCACTCCATTACATCTCCTTGCCTTTGCATTGACTTGGTTCTATAGCACAGAGATCCTTTCTTTACCGAGAAGGGTGCGACCATATAGGGATGTTGAAGTGGCTCAAGGGTATAAATTAGCATTATCTAGGATCTTCCCCGATCTCGAGATAGAAGACATGGTTATGAATGATTTGGGGGTTTCATTTCCCTCCAAGGTCATAGTCTTGGTGCTCTTCAAGACAAATACAAGAAAAGAAGGATGCTCATATGTGGTGGTGCCTCGATGGCCAAGGACCACTGAACCTGCAACCTCTTGCAATCAATGTTTTGTCATAGGTAAATTTTTTATTTTTTAAGCATTTAACTCTTTCTTTTTGTTTTAATATTTATGTTTTAGTTTTTAAGTTTTAATTTTTTTTTGTTTTAAAATTTATGTTTAAGACGAGTTTTAACTTTTTTTTTTAATAAATTTGATTATAGGTTGCGAGTTCATTTTCTTGTGAACGGAATTGGAGCACATACAACTTCCACTCACAAAAGCACAAGAAGCTTGTAGCAAAAAACGCTGAGGAGTTAGACTACATACACTCCAATTTGTGTCTTTTATCGCACAAGAATACAAAGTACAAGGAGGGGATGTCTAAGCATTGGGATATAGATCCAATGGATGTTCACTTGGATGCTTCCATTTTCCACCACTCATTAATTGACATTGACATTCCTTTGATGTTACATAGCATAGATAGCGGGAGTGCTAGTCCTTATGGTTCTAATGAACCACATCATGATGTTGATGCTTCAATGAAGAGCAAGATGACTATGGATATTAAGTTTGATGTAAATAATTGTTATTGATATTTATGATTAATGATTATCATGACATTTGGCATTCGGTCAGTATTTTGTGATTATTTTCATATTTTGTTTTTTGTATCAAAATATGCATACTATGTGGTTCATGACAATGTCACTAATTAATTTTTTTTATTAGAGGCTAGAATTTAAATATTTTTTATTTTTTATATATTTTTGGTAGGCCAAACCCAAGCTGTACCCAAGGCAAAAAAAAAAAAAATCGCCGTACTGGCAAACTCGGTTCTTCAAACCTGATCCTGAACCTGAACCAGAAACTTCTGAGGTAGGAAAAAATGTCACACGATAGTGCCACCTCTTTTATGCAATGAAGCCTTTTTGAGATGAGGTCGTTTTTCGTATTGCACCACTAGATGTTTGTGATGTTCTACTTGGACATCCCTTCACTTGTGACTATCATGGTGTTTATGAAACAAAACCAGTATTATCATCCGTGTTGAAGAGGAATGTTATAGGATTCTAGAGGTAATTCCTGCTACCAAAGTTTCCTTTATTAGTGGCAAACAATGTTCCAAGTTGATCAGTCATTGTAGGAAGTTCATTCCTCTAATGATCAGATTAGAATGGGAAAAGAAGGTTGTTGCAACTACTCACATTTTCATGTCTACGCATGCAACACAATAGAGGAATGACATTTTTCGAGTCACCAAATGGAGTGCCATTTCATGGTCAAGAAAAAAAATCCATAGACTTCACAACACTAATCTGAACTGTTGTTCTCATATGGAGAATGATGAGATTGAGCGTCACATCCAAGACTTCAAATAGAAAGGATACATTCAACCTAACACTTCACCGTGTAGTGGCCAATTTTGCTGGTGCAAGGATGGCACATGGTGACAATGTATATACTATTGACTCATAGCTTTGAACAAGATCATGGATCTTGTCCAACTCCTACATGGTAATTATTTCATTGAGAGTGAACTCAAATCAGGCTATCACTAGGTACCAATTCAACCTTATGACGATTGGAAAACTGCTTTCAAGCCACAAGAAGGTTGGTTTGAATTGTAGTTGTGTCCTTTGGCTTGATCAGTGCTACTACAACATTCATGATGATGATGAATGATATTATGTGCCCCTTCCCACATTCTTTTTTGGCTGTTTATCTAGATCAAAATGACATCAAATTTCAGCAAGACATGCGAAGAGCACTTCAGTCGTGTTTAGTAGGTCCTCCAAACCTTGCGCAACATAAGCTACTTGGCACTTTGGTGAAATGATCTTTTATGATGAAGAAAAATTTGTTATTTGGGTTTATTGTTGATGTAAAATGAGTTTATGTAGACCCCAAGAATGTTTGAGTTATTCAAGAATGGTCAATCCTTAGGACTCTGACAAATATTTGCAGCTTTCTATTTCCTATCATAGTGAGACATTTATTGATACAATTAGAAGATGCCCAACCTATGACAAGGAGTCTCATGCCATAGTTCAAGCATGTAAATAGTGGAAGCTTTATATCCATGGAAAGGTAACAATCAATCATACTGACCATAAGCCTTCATAGTTCCTTCAGATGCAGAATTATAAGCTCATAGTAGCATTCCATTTAAACGACATTGACACAGTGTGGCAAAAGTTTGAATGGATCTCAGTTACTCATATTTAAATGGGAAAAACTTTGCAACCTAAAAAATGATGTAATATTTGTAAAAATAGAAAAAAGGGTTGATTTGTTTTTTATTCGGAATATAGTGTGCAGAAATAAAAATAAACATAATATATAAAAACTGAATTTGTTCAATTTTGCCAATTGTCAAATTTTATAAGAACTCTTGAATCTCGACTCAATGAGTCAATTACAATTTACAATACACAATGAAATTCTAGGAGACCAGAGAATGGAAGAGCAATGGAACATGGGAAACAACGGAGGAGGATGTGCTCTATTTGATCTAACAGAGTATCGGTTGATTTGCAAAGTAATATCTGTCTGGACGTTCTTTGTTTTTCCTTCTTGTGAGTGCCTGAATGACAAAAAAAAATAGGGAGGTATTCATTATGAAATTGATTTTTCATAAAATCCCTTTCTTTGAATAACTCGCGAGTTATTCGTGAGTGTTTCAAAAATCCGCAAGCTGTTCACGTGGGTTCTTCAAAGACTCACAATTTATTTGCCTTTTTGTGAAATATTGGCTCAGCCAAAATCCAAGTTTGACTGTTGTGCCATTTATTGGTTCAAAGTGGCAAGACATGGGATGTGGGTTGCGAATAATTGCAAGTTTTTTGTTATTTATGCTTCTATGGGTAATGATTCTCCATTTTGGCAGAACAACGTGGTAGCCGCTTTGATCAAGCATCTGATTTATTTGGTTACCAAGAATGTTAATTTTTTTTCAGGGCACAGTCTAGGAGGACGCATCAACTTGCTCCTATTCTATCAAAATTTCTAGAGCTAACCTCTCTAAATTTGGTATTCGCTAGTCTTGTTTGGGCCTTAGTCACTATGGGTGGTAGGAGTTCATATAAGAGCATGGAGTCCCCTAGTGTGTGGCTTGTGAATGACCCTTTAAATTTGGCAAATGAGTTGTGGGAAAATCTGCAAAATTGCCATTGCATTTTGATACTTTTAAGATTATAAATTTAGGTGGGATGGACAAGAGTTGGATCCTATTCAATTAGTGTAGGCTATAAAGCGTTTTTTGTAATGAAAGCAGATCCACATAGCAAGCACCGCGTGGACAGAATTTTATATCCCCATGGATGGTCAAAACACACTTGTTTGTCTAGTTGGTTGACTTGTGTATATTTTAATTTACACAAACCTCATGGTGAGATGTTTTACAAGCTCTTCTAGATGCCCTTTATGTTCTAATGTGGAAACAAAGGACCACATTCTCGCTTCTTGTCCCTTCTCTGTAGAAATAAGGAATCTATGCCTGACTTTCTTTGGGACTATTTACATATCTAGAACAGTTTCAGATTATTTGTTGGTTTCTTTCTCTCAATGGTTCTCTAAATACCTTGGAATCTCTGCCTCTCCTTCATTTGTTGGTAGAATTAGCTTGAGTGCAATCAAAGGGTTTTAAAGAGTGCCCCGTATTATGAATAAAAACGTGAAGACTACTTAGGTTTGTAAGTTTGATATATTGTAGAAATTGGGATTTGATTTCATGGTTTGCTACTTTTGAAGATATCAAGACATAAATCTTCAATGCTGGTAGGGTTAAAAAGGACAAATATGATATCCTTTAGATCCCTCCCCCCCCTTGGGTTGTGGAAAATTAATACATATGAAAATTTATAGGGAACCCAAGAGAGCCCATGTTCTCGTTTGTAGGAGCCCTGTATAGAAATACCAATAAATATACAAAATCTATGGCAAAATCTATAGAAAATTTACAAGAGAACCCATGTTCTAGGTTGTAGAAGCCCTGTATAGAAACACCAATAAATATGCAAAATCTATGGCAAAATCTATAGAAAATTTACAAGAGAACCCATGTTCTAGGTTGTAGAGGCCCTGTATATTAACACCAATAAATAAGCAAAATCTATGGCAATTTGCAGAGGCCTATGGTAAGGGTGATTTTTTTCAACTACTTTGGATATGGACTCGTTAGTCATGGCCTGTATCTTTGGACCAAAAATCTCAAGAAATTCCAAACCATGGAAACTCGTTAGCCTTGTCAAGGATATAAGGATAGTATTGGCTTTGTTTCAGGAGCATAAAGTTGTCTACATGCCTCATGGGCATAATTGTATTGCTGATTTTTCTAAGAAATTCAAATACTGTTTTTCTCCCAGGGGTGGTAGTTACATATTTTAGTAGGCAATTTGAGTGGAATTTTTATGTTCAGAAAGAATAATTTGATAAAAAATGATTGCCATACTTGAGTGGGTTTTCTTTCTCTTGTTATGGAGAGAGGCAAGAGTTTAGGAAGATTTTTGAACATTTTGGGGGAAGTGTCATTCTATTCCTTTGGGTATTATTTTAAAAGGGGATATAGTCAATGTAATTGTATCCCTAGTGGACATGGGTTGCAACAAGTTTGCATAGATATATATTTTTTGGAATTGGGATCAATGGCCCTTTTTGGTTTGCAAGCGGTCCCACAATTCAAGTTCTTATGTTGGAACCAGATATTGAAATCAAAAGAATGGCTTCATATGTGCACGTTGCTTGTGAGATTATGTGTGCGAGATGGGGCTCTGCTGCATGAGTGGTCTTTTTTTACATTTTATTTTTTGATAAACATTATAATAACAATGCTACTTCTGAATGGTTTTGTTGTTGTGAATTCTCTGACTGTCTAGTAAATATACAAGCTGCTGGCTTTCTAATTCTATTTGGTGTTGTGGGAAAGGGTGGCATTTTATTGTTTTTTACAATGTTATTTATGGTTGTGATTTTTTTCGTTTCTCAGAGCTAATTTTAGTATCCTTCTTGTGGATGTACGACATTTTCTGAACCTATATCAATCCTAAGTCCAAAGGGAGTAGCATATAGAATTATCTTGGCACTCGACCAGATAGATCTATAGGGCCCTATATATCTATATACATAGACTGGCGAGGGCTTCTATCTATTAATTTTAATTATATATGGGGCACTCATCCCCGCTCTATATATATATGGGGGGAGGTCTTCACTCTCCCTATAAGTCAAGGTCCTTCGGACTCTCGTCCTCCTAAAGCTGAGCCAAGCTAAAGTCGGAAAGTCAGACGAGTTCCCCATAGATAGGGGCTCTCGACTTCCTCCCCCTCATATCTATCTAGAGTCATCGGGAGAGGGCCTATCTCTATATATGGCTTGTCCTCCTCTCCCTCGGCCTATCGAGTGCCCCATATCCCATATATAATAGAGGGGGGGCATTGCCATATAAATATATAGGGCCCAGCTATATACAGTAGGCTGGCAGGAGAGGGCGGCTATATCTAGTTGGCACCCTATATATATAGATATGGCGACGGCCTATCTTTGAAGTCTCAAGGACATTGGTTCTAGCATTCCAATGCCTTATGGGGGTTTTGGCAGTGGCTGTAAACAATGCTGGAATTTCCTAGAATGGATGTGTTCAGCTTGTGATCCAAAGCTGTATTAGTATTTCTTAAAACGTGGAAAGGGGGAGTGGAAATTTGATTGAAAGGTGACCAAGCATGCAATCTCACTTGGTGCCATATCTGCAATGGCATTGATCAAGGAATGGAGCTCAAATTCAATAACAAGATCTTGGAGGAGCATGACTGAGTAAGCAAATGAGTTGAGGGACATGTCTGAAAGATGACCCAACAGTCAGGTTGCCTGGAGACTGAGTTTTAACAACCCGTGCCTTTCTACAATCCCGCCCTTTAAAGGTTGTCTGATTTTTGGCGGCAGCATTCCAGAGGCCAGAAGTTTTGTCAGAGCATTACAAGAAGCGCTAGCATGAAGGGAGACACGAGTTTTGGAAAGAACAAGTGTGCATAACACCCGAACCAAGCCTCCTACATCACGTTTGTTTGAAAAAGATTAAATCATATTAAGAAAGAAAAGGATTACATTAATTCAGTCTCTAATATAGATAAAGTACAAGGGAACTGTTGCTTATCACTGTCATAAGGATATTTGCAATCAAGAATCAAGCTTCAAAATTACACTTCCTTTTCGAAGGCAAATGATCATTTAGTACATAATAATATATAAAAACTAGTATGAACATTTTAAAAGCAACAAACGTAATCACCATATGTTATGGAAAACCTCTGTAACTGAAAAAAACACATAGCTATACTTGTACCCCAAATACTGAGCAATATGAAGTTTGAACAACACCAAGAGCAGTAAGAATATCACAAGTTGACCAACATATGAGCCTATTTCTCCAAGCAAACGAATTGATCGATCTTGGAAATATGACAGCATTAACGGTATTATATCTTGATGGATATCTGGAGGGTGAAGCATTTAACACCCTTTGAACGCCCTCTATCCATTTGATTGCAGTACATGTATTTGTGTGTCCATGAAAGATCCCAAACTAGAATTGAATGCAAATAAAATTGATTTCAACTACTTGCAGCATTCAATCAAATGGACAAAGATATAAATCTGAATGTAATTGATAATATAGTCCAGATGTCATAAAATTATTACAGATGTGGTCTCAAAACCCAATTATTATATCAAACTACCAAATTGGAAATAAAAACCTGGGTCTGCGTGCTCGGCCTGCTGTGTCCAAGAAAAACACAGTCGCCGACGTCGGTGAGGATGATGCCGACATCGGTCGACACACTGCCGCCGTCGGTCGTCTGGTGGCGATCTCTGCCTACTGATGACTCTGCCTGTGACTGCCTGACTGCCGACGTCGGTCGCTGATCGGCCGATGTCGGTCTATATGCCGATGCCGGCCTCTGTAATAACCTCGGCCCACAACTGCGAACTGTGCCCTTTCCTTTTCTGGATCTGCTGGTACGGCCTGGTGCCGATCTGTACGGATTCCGTACCGAACCTGATCTGATGATATAAATATATAAATCTGAAATCAAAACAATGGATAAATACCTGAAAACCTTTGCATACGCTGAACCCTGATATACTCAGTGAATGGCCTCTGAAGCTCCAGATCTGATCAATATGCCCAATCTGAATTCCGTCACGAATCCACCTCTGAAAAGCGCTGGGTTTTCGTCCAACTCTTCTCCAATCTACTGAAGGTTTGCGTCCTCAGAGATTTCAGCTGAATCACAGATTCAAGCTTTACAATATTCAGAATAATTTTTGCAATAGAAGATATTAGATGATCCAAATGCTTTGCCTTCCCCTTCTTTTAAAGCCTTCCAGGAAACTTCTAGAAGAAGTCAACTTTATTTCCATAATAATTTAATTAATTAATTAAACCATTTTAATATAAAATTGGGGACATTACAGTCCTCCCTTCTTGGAGATTGCTTGTCCTCAAGCAATTCTTTCCAACACCAACTTCCTGGATCCCATATTATTCTCAAAAACTTGCAAACTCTTCTGTCAGAAACACCATGCGGGAAAATATCTGTGACTACATTCACCTTATTTCTCCTAGAGAGTAGTGTGATAATCCTCAATATGTAATTAGCAAATTCACCATCACATACCTTAGACTTAGAAAAGGGCCGCTGCGCTACTCTGATTAACAAACTCTCACAATCCCCATAAGGATGTTGACTTATAATTGGAAAGGAAAATGCCCTGCAACAAATAGAATTATTTACCACGTCACCTATAAAATGAGACTCCATCCTGTGAGATGACCCCTCCTTAGGTCCTCCATCTTGTGCTGCCTTCAAGATAATCTTCCTTCCCCCAGAAAGGAATTCTAACTGCATACGGTGGTGATCAATAATGTAGCGCCCAATACCCTGTAACCACTGCATGCCCAAGACCACATCATAATCCTCTAAAGGAAACACATAAAAATCATCTGTCAGAGTGTAATCCCCCATCTGAATGCTAAGCTGTGGAATCCGTTTGGTACAACCCAAAACTGCACCATCTGCCACCTTTACCCCAAAACCACCAAACTTCTCATACTGTAATCCACGCCTTCCCACTAACTTCCGGTCAATGAAGTTATGTGTAGCACCTGTATCTACCAAGCTCACGACCCACTTACCCTTAAGTGTACCTTTCAACCGAAAGGCATGAAAGTTAGGATAACTGGAGAGAGTAGCCATAATTGCTTTGGCTGATGCCAAAGGCTCCGAGGTGTCTAACTCCAACTGTGTCTAAACCTGTTCAATATTACCCTCAATGTCCGTATCAGGAACCTCCTCATCTCCACACTCAGAAGTTACCTCAATCAAATGAACCTTTCCTTTACCCATGCAACGGTGTCCTGGTTCCCATGGGTCTTTGCAGGAAAAACATAACTTTTTCCTCCTCAAGTCATTCCTAGTCTCCTGGTTCATCCAAGGATTTATAGAGGATGATCCTTCTTTATTTTGTGGTGTGTTGGCCTTCTGTAAAGGCCGAGAGTCTGCGGCTATTTTCTTATCACCCTGATAAGAAGTGGGAACAGTATCCAGTCTCAATGTCACATCAATGGCATCCTTAAGAGTGGCTGGCTGGAAAGCACGTACCAGTCCCTTAAGTCTATCCTGTAATCCTTCAATAAATAACATCACACTCTGTCTCTGAGGCATATCAGGTACCATAACCGCAATACGCTGAAACTCATTAATATAAGTTTCTGCGTGACCACTCTGTCTAAGATGAGCCAACTCTCTGTAGTAAAGTTCTGTATCCTTACGGTCAAACCGTGCAATAAGTCGCTCAGTGAACTCAACATAGGAGTGAACTAAAGCATGATCCTGGGTGACCAATCCATGGTGCCACCAATCATATGCAATCCCCTCTAAATGCAACACCGCAAACTGAATGGCCTCACGCTCAGGCATGGGCCTCAAAGAAAGATATATGTCCAACTTGTGGACCCAAGCTCTTGCACTAGTCTCTCCAGAGCTATTATATGAAGCCAATGTAATCTTCCCCGTAGCTCTATTGAGGTCATGATTATGCTGCTGCTGTGGTGGTCTATTACCCCGATCTCCCTTGAGTCTGGCTGTGTCTCTACGCTGTGCACAATACTGGGGAAGAGGAAAAACCTCCCTAACCTCTGGGGGTAAAGCTCTCCACTCTGCTGTGGCTGCCAAAACGGACTCTTGGAACCCCATCTCTGGTGGATCCACCTGTACTGGTTGTCCACCTGGGACAAACTGAGGCAGTAATGGTCTATTTGGAGTAGGTGTATGATGATTTCGCCTAGAGGAATGACGGGAGCTCCCCACTGAAGAATGGGAATGGTGACTATGCTGACTGGACTGATAGGTATGATGATTACCTGTCACTGAAACTGATCTATTCCTTCTACCTCTGTGTCTATCCACCTCTAAACGCTCCATGGTATCCTGTAATCGGTCTAGAGCCTGAACAATCCTGGGCTGGGTAGTGATGAGGGTCCTCATCATCTCTCTTTCTTCCTCATCCTGGTTTCTATGGGTATTCCTCTGTTCTTCGGCCATGATAGGTTGGTATCCTAAACCCAACTCTCGCTCGTACTGAGCTCTACTACGTGTAAAATATCTATGGCTTCTATCAAATCTTCCAGGTTGCATAGAAATAAAATATATTCACCCCTACAGGCTGGCAAGATGCATGGCTCTGATACCACTGAAAGATCCCAAACTAGAATTGAATGCAAATAAAATTGATTTCAACTACTTGCAGCATTCAATCAAATGGACAAAGATATAAATCTGAATGTAATTGATAATATAGTCCAGATGTCATAAAATTATTACAGATGTGGTCTCAAAACCCAATTATTATATCAAACTACCAAACTGGAAATAAAAACCTGGGTCTGCGTGCTCGGCCTGCTGTGTCCAAGAAAAACACAGTCGCCGACGTCGGTCGACACACTGCCGCCGTCGGTCGTCTGGTGGCGATCTCTGCCTACTGATGACTCTGCTTGTGACTGCCTGACTGTCGACGTCGGTCGCTGATCGGCCGATGTCGGTCTATATGCCGATGCCGGCCTCTGTAATAACCTCGGCCCACAACTGCGAACTGTGCCCTTTCCTTTTCTGGATCTGCTGGTACGGCCTGGTGCCGATCTGTACGGATTCCGTACCGAACCTGATCTGATGATATAAATATATAAATCTGAAATCAAAACAATGGATAAATACCTGGAAACCTTTGCATAGGCTGAACCCTGATATACTCAGTGAATGGCCTCTGAAGCTCCAGATCTGATCAATATGCCCAATCTGAATTCCGTCACGAATCCACCTCTAAAAAGGGCTGGGTTTTCGTCCAACTCTTCTCCAATCTACTGAAGGTTTGCATCCTCAGAGATTTCAGCTGAATCACAGATTCAAGCTTCACAATATTTCAGAATAATTTTTGCAATAGAAGATATTAGATGATCCAAATGCTTTGCCTTCCCCTTCTTTTAAAGCCTTCCAGGAAACTTCTAGAAGAAGTCAACTTTATTTCCATAATAATTTAATTAATTAATTAAACCATTTTAATATAAAATTGGGGACATTACAGTCCAAGCCAAAAGAATGAAGATCACGTGAATGGTAAGGCAATGTTGCACTATAGGCAAATATGAGGGAAGATACATATGGGTGTTCGCAGGCTTATGAAAATTGAGAGGCTTTTTAATGAGGATTTAATCTATGTGGTGCATTATGTGAAAAATGTTTAACGTCCGGGGTAAGGGGGGTCATGTGATGCATTAGGGTTAGAAACTTGTAAGTATATGTAAAGTAGTTGAAGTGGGACTATAGAAGTTAAAAGGAATAAAGTGGAGTGATTCGGGTTGGAGCATGTGCAATCCTACCTAGGAGGTCCTAATAAAAATGTGAAAAACTCAACAAATTTAATAATGATAAATTGACAATGGAAGTGGTGTAGGTTAATAATGTTTGAAACAATGGACTTAGCAAACAACTTACGTAAGGTAAAAAGATAGTTAGGCATTGGGGATCTATGTTTTAGTAAGTGACAAATTAATGATGTGGTCAAGGGGTTACATTAAAAGAGGGTGTTCGGTGAGAAAATGTGAGATGGGTGAGAGAGGAGGATGTGGGTGTGAAGTGTACCATAGCTATATCCTTGAGAGTTTTGCCCCTTGTGATGCCCATGTGTAGCAAACATTTCATGAATGTGGCTAAATCCATGTTGAGTATGGGTGTAGTTAACCATGGTTGACATCTTCAATGATGGTGGGCTTTTCTAAGGCCACCATTGCTCTTAGCTGAACAGGCAGATTTGTGTTGCCTTTATAGATATGGAGGTCGCCTCTCTGGTCCTGGTCCACTGTGGCGTTTTTCATGAGGAATTTGGACATCTTGAAGAGTACCTAATTTATTAATTATGTGGTCAATCACTGGGTTCATTTTCCAATTATGAGACCCACTGTGATTATTCCTCATTCCCTTGGAATGCCTATCATTTCTTGCTTTGATGATGAGACTTAGGAAATCGTCGGAGTCCTCTTCTATATAGAGACATGTTATCTCATCGTTGATGGGCAGTTGAATGCTCCTGGACATTGCTATAAGTTTTATAAAGTGTTTGGTTTGAACTCCAATGTATTGGTGGTAGTTTATGAGAGATTCTCCTTGTTGATCTCAGATTATACCTCCTATCCCTATGTTTCCCATTCCGTTTCTGGTAGCTGCATGAAAATTCAATCTATAGAATTCCTGTGGTGGCGGGGTCCTCATTTTTTTTTGGCATGAAGCTTAAAGAGTCTGTATTTGTAGTAGAAAGGAATATTCCATAGCTGGGAAAGTTGGAAGCATATATTAAAGCTGTACTATTAACTTCGGCCTTTATGCTTGTGGCCACATTGAGCTATCTCTTAGTGTTTTCAAATATTTCAATTTTACTTTCCGGCCATAAATTCTGGAGGACAAATCTCGGATGGTTGTGCAAACACGCATTCTATGCATTTTTGAATTCAGTTTGGACCATTTGAAGAGGATGTTGGCAATTGTCGGAATGGAAGTGTCAAAGAGGCTTGCCATGTCTTTCCCCAGGCCTTTTGCATATGTACAGCAACATGATAACTGTTCTATGTTTTTTGAATCTTACCCACAATTTGGACGTCTTGTTGGGGCCACCCATTTCTTCTAGACCTGCCATGAGAATCTTCACTTGTAGAATCGACCAACTGAAGGCTTTTACTTTAGTCCAAGACCTTTGGCTCCCCAACCTTGGCCATTTCTAATCACTTTACTGATATTTTATGCCGGGTGCTGGATATGCTGAGGCAACATTGCAGTCATCATTTTGTGTATGGTTCCAAACAAGCTTATCTTGGCTTGGGGAGAAAGTGATTATCCTGCTATTCGGTTTTCCTTTATCAGAGTATCAACTTGGTTGGGATGGGATTGAATGATCAGCTTTGTGTTCCACCAAATCTTATTGTTGTTCCTAGCTTGACAATGATCCTTCAGATTTTGGTGCCCTTGACTTTGTAGTTCCCTTTGCAATTTTGAGATGTTGAGGGTTGTGAGAGGTTGGTGACCATTCCAATTATCTTCCAAGAAAAAGATCTTTTCACCATTACCCGTCTGCCATCTGGTACCTTGGCTGAGAAGGTCCACGCCTTTCCTACGCTGCTCAGCTGTCCTTGATTGTTGAGATTTCCATTTTGCATTGAGGACATCATCATATGGCTGGAGAAGATATTTACTACATATTATGTTCCTCCGAGGAGCAGTGGGAAATTGCTTCAAGTCTGCAGACCATCTTCATAGCTAAGGCTTTGTTGAAAAGCTGAATGTTTTTAAAATTGAGTCCTCCTTTCTTTGCTTCATAGTTAAGGCTTTGTTGAAAAACTGTATGTTTCTAAAATTGAGTCCACCTTTGTTTCTTTGCTTGACATATTGTTATCTAGGAGACCAACGGATGTATGAACTTGTCTTCCACTCTCCTCCATAGAAAATTTCTTTGGATGGCAATCATTTGTTTTTCCACCAAAATGGCGATTGGTAGCAAAGTTCGGAGATATATGGGAACAGCTTGCAAAACAACCCTCAGAAGTTGAATTCTGCCTGCAAAAGTAAGCCAACGGTTTGTCCACTGAACAAACTCTAGTTTCATTTGGCTTATTGTGTTTGCCCATAAATCTTTTGT
Organism: Torreya grandis; assembly: GCA_037957365.1. NCBI lineage: Eukaryota > Viridiplantae > Streptophyta > Pinopsida > Cupressales > Taxaceae > Torreya > Torreya grandis. Next base: position 540,547 of record JARHVA010002408.1, read on the forward strand.
GGCTTTCCAATGAATCTGGAAACCTAGATATTTCATTGGGACTTTTCCTTTTGTGAAGCCCAGTATCTGTAGTATTTTTCTTTTAACTGTGTAGAGATGTGGATAAAAATAATATCAGATTTATTTTTGTTTTTTGTTTTCCTGAGGCCTTCTGTTTTTTGTGAAGACTGTTGAGCTGTTTTATCCTCGATGATAAGAGTGGAGAAGAGAGTATTGTCTGCAAAATGACAGTCTGTGTGCCTTGAGCCCCTTAACATTACTAGGAGTCTATGAGTTTTCTGGTTTGCTTTGGCTTTGCCCAGCCGTCAGATCAAAGTTTTCATGATGATTATGAACAAGTACGGGCATAGGGAGTCACCCTATCGGAGGCCTCTGGACAATTTGAATTGTTCTTCTAAGTCTCCCTCAAGAAAGAATAAGAGAGTTTTAATTCAAGCTACCAATCCAGTCAACCATTTACTAGCCGAATCCAAAAGCAGCTAATGTCTGAAATATAAGGGTCCATTCACATCTATCAATGGCTTTTGACATATCAAGTTTGAGCATTCCCCTTGGTCTCTTCTGAATTTTTACAGGGTGTAGGATTTCTTGGACTGCCATTATGTTATCTGCGATCTTTCGACCTGGGACAATATCCAATTGGCTATTAGAAATAATCATAGGCAAGAGACTTTTTGATCAGCTGGATATCAGTGTGGAGAGTATCTTATATATCATAGTGCATAATGCTATAGGTGTGTACTGGTCCATTTGCTCAGTATTTTCCACTTCACGAATTGAAACTAATTTAGTGGCATTCTTGTGCCCGAGCATTAGCTTATTTCTTTGTGATTCTCTTATAACAGCTAGCAGATTAGTTTTGACTAAGGGCCAGTAGACTCGATGAAATGGTGGTGGGAAACTATTGGGCCAGGAGCTGTGTCTTTTTGAAAAGAAAACACAACCTCTAACTTCTTCCTCTATTGCTGTTCTCATTATGCTTGTGCTGCCCTCTTCCTTCACTTTTTTTGCATCTCAGGAGCTGTTTTTATGTTATCTGATGTTTTGATTTTCTTGATAGAGTTAACATGCTGTCCATTTAACACAGATTTGTGAAAGTAGCTTGTGTTGGAATCACCTTGCCTGATCCATTAGATATGGATCTTTGCCTCCAATAACTCTCCTCCCTGTGCTGAGAAGTGGCGAGCTCATGGATGAGAGTTTGTTCTTGCACTGCCTGAATCTCTGCAAACCCATTTTTCCTTATATGTTTTTATTACTCAGCTAATTAGTTTACTCTCTCTAACATTCGTTTGAAGATGTTGCCAAATTCCTTTCCATTCCATGCTTGGAGCCTGATTATAAGATAGTGCAACTTACCCATAGACTTGTACATTTCATACCTCGTGAAGTGATTCACCTCATTACACCATTGCTCCACGTTTTTGTTGAAATTTGGTGGTTTTACCATACTTTCAAACCCAAAATGTGCTTTACGGGCCTCAATATTCTTGCAATTGTTTCTGGATGTATTGGCCTATAGTCATAAATAGTATTATAACTGAACGAAGCTGCTATTTGTTTGTTGGGTGTCAACAACTGGTCTAAGACTAAGATTTGGTATAGCCTTTCTGCAGTATGCTACTTCCCTTCTCTTCTGTTGCTCCATGTGTACAAACCCTGAGCAAATTCCAGCTCTATTGTTGGGGTATTTGCCATCAACTTAAGTAGAGAGTTCGCTGTTTCTATTTGTCAGGGGACTTCAGTGTATTGAAGTTGGTCTCACCCATTAGAAGAGGCCTCTGTTGTGCTTGGGATTGGACCAAGGGTAGGAGCTGGTCTATGAGGAGAATTCTATTGTTTCCGAAAGAAGGTAGATGGATATTGACAATACAATAGTATTCTTGGAATTTATAAGACTAAAACTTTGATACCAAACTTGAAGGGAAGAATTGATGTGTTTTTAACGCTTACCTGGCAGGCTGGCAGGGTCCTATTGAATCATTGTTTTGGTCGTTGAATAGGTTGTGAGTTGCTTTCTTCCACATATTTTGGCATATTTGATAGGTCTGTAGGAGCTACAGTTCGTGGTCTCCTAAAGGAGTATAATATCTATGTTTCTTGTGTACACTTTTTCCTTGAGAAATTGGTGTTTATTAGGTATGCTTAATACTATAAAATTCCATGAAAGCAAATGTATTATAACGATCGGGTAAGATTTGATACACCTATGAGTTGATCCACTCCTTGGATAAAGGGGCCAGGCTCTTCGATGTGCATTTGCTGCTAATTTGGCTGATTTTTGCTGAGATCTAGAGCTGATATCCTCGGGTCCACTGATGGTTTTTGTTTTTAATAGATTCTGAAACTTGTAATAAGGGAATCTTGAGTTCATTTGATGGGTGTGCCTTACCTTTGCTACTTCTGCTGTTATTTTCCCTTATGATTGATTTTCATGATTCAGCCCTTGATGTGAACCGTATTGGTGCCTTTGTTTAGTCTTGTATGTAGTCCTGTTGTGTGGGTGGTAAATCGAGGTTAATTTGACCCAGAGGACTTTCCTCATGGGTTGATTCCTAACGTACCAGAATGCCTTACATGTCATCTGCTCCCGAATCTGCAAGAGCATCAACGGGGTTGGAGAGGCTTATTTGTTTGGTTGCATTTGTTGTCCATGGGCGTTTGTCCTCCCCATGGCTTCCTCTTTCTTTCCTTTGTTGTGTCCCTATCCCTGAGGGTGGCCTTGTTTTCTTCTTCCATTGGGGTGGTTGCAGCCTAGATTTTTTGACAGTTTTCTTGGGTGTTTTGTGTTGCATATGTGCTCTTTGAAACTGGTCCTGATTTATTTTTGTGGGACAAACTCTGGCTAGGTGGCCTGACAATTTGTGCAGCAAAAGGGTATAATCTCATAATCTATGTGTTGTTCCCATTCAATCCCTCATATAACCAGTAGTATTCTGTTAGGGAAGGGCTTTTCTAAATCTATGCCAACATAGGTCCTGGCATAGTTGAGAATCCTTGGATATTTTGTGAATTTTGAGGCTGTTATATACTCTCTTATTGCACTTGCAATTTTCCCAAGGGAGGATTTTTTTCCAATATTCACTAGGAAGAAGGGGAGCCTGACCCATTCTGTGATTGTGCTTGGAAGATCCTCTGTAGGGTTGAATGCTTTGGTCCAATGATTCATAAATATCCCCAACTGTTTCATGAAGCAAGGGCTTCGCTGAGAGGCCTGGCATTTTTCCTGTCTGGTGGAGAAGTTAGCCATGCGATATCCCTAGGGCATCATCAAGATGTTCATAGTGCTTGCTGGATTTTCGTTTTCCTAAATCCATGTTCTGGAAGTTTGGAAGTTTTGGGCCCTGGAAAGGCCCCCATGAATCTACAGATTAGGGATTTGTCCTTAAGAAGCCATAGCTTGTTCTCCATTTCATCCATTGAAATTTTACCTTGGAAGGTAACAATGATTTCCCTCCTTTGTGAGAAAAGGAGGCCTTGTGACAATCTTATGGACATGGTGTTGAATGAACTGTCTGAAGTCCTCTTTGCAAATCTGATGTGTTTCATTGGAGAAAGCTGACCTGAAACAAAGATTTGAATTGATAGAGGGGGTGTTGTGTGAGAGAGCTCAAGTGGTGCAACTTAGTTATCACAATTCAGGGCAAAGGAAAAGTTGATGTACAACCCGATTGAGGACAAGTTGATGTGGAGAAGCTCAACCTGAGTAAAGCAGGATTGAGATGAGCTATACTTCAAAGAGGAGAACTTTAACAATCTCATGCTTTTCTTGGATACTAGAACTTTTAGAGAAATCCTTGACAAGTCAGCTCCGTTTCTTGATTAGGGAAGTAGATACATGGCCATTTTTGGCGCCTTCATTTCGTTCAATTTTGCTCAATTCGCTAACTATTGAAAAAGCTGAATGCAAAATATGTAGCTATGTATGTACCCCCTTTGAGGTGAGTGATTGAGAGTTATGAGCACCATGTGTCATCGAGTAATATAGTCAAAGCAGTAAGAATACTCGAAAAATCGCTGAAGACACATGTAGGTATCCATCACAAAATATTGTCATGTAATGCTCAATAGTAAGATGCAACTTCATGCGAGGATGAAAGAGTGAGGGGAAAACAATATTTCCCAATGTAAGTCCCATATGTGCAAGATATAGATGATAATAAGTTTGAGGAGATAGATAAGGGTTAATGCTCCCAATGGTAAAGCAAGATAGAGACAAATAATATGCCCCAACATAGCAATGTGTCCTCAAGAGGACAAGATGAAGCAATGAAACACACACAAGTAATATGCCCCAATAGATGCATGGTAAGGACCATGACAACATAGGCACCAAGCATAACATATCGCAATCTGTAATGTGTATGATATGGATTATGGCACCAAACATAGTATATCACATAGTATAGGCAATTGGTTGCACACAATTATGTAACTGCACAAGTAATCATCATGCAAGGACTTATAACTCACAATGACGACATGACATGACATGATGACTAGAGGAGTCGTCATTACATGATGACTAGAGGATCGTTTATTGATGAGGATTATACAAGACACCAACTAACAATACACACAAACAAACACAAGGAAGCAATCAAATAGTCATAGGCACACAAGAAGATACACAATGAATCCATGTAACAAGTATATGTAACTACACAATGTAGATATCCATGTAACATCCCATATGTAGGTAATAACAAAATATGTATAATTGATGTAAGCAACTTTGTATGATGAAATGGAAAACAAGAAAAATATCATAGTAAAATTTGTTGTCGAGAGATGCCCCTAGTGTAAGGAATACTACCAATGTGATGATGCCCCTCGAGATGCGAGCAAGAAAGTAGCCACATAACATCTGAAAGTCTATGATTATACAAATTTGTTATATCCTATATTTCACCTGCTTAAAGAATACCATGAGAAGCATGTGTGTAACTTGTATACATAAAACCTCTAGCAATAGGTAGAAAAGCATAACATGTATCCATCCAAAAAAACAATTTTTTGTTTTTTCTATATTTTTCTATGTTTTTACATTTTTGTAATTCTTCTAGAAGAAACGTGCCCCATATGTGGGCAATATATGGAAATAGATAAGTCGTGTGAACCATCATGTGACTAAGTGTGTGAAGAATTATGTAATGCCATGACATATGTAATATAAAATCGATAGATATGAGTGGGATAAGACTGTGTATAAGATATGTAATCGTAAAGCTAATGGAGGATATATGGGTATGAGTCCCCCAAAGGCAATATATAGGTATATATATAAACAATGACGATCAAGTGATAAGCGATTATGATTACCTTAAAGGCAATGAGCAAGTCTATAGCGTGGATGATGTGGTGATACTAAGGTGTCCTAGTCAACAGAAGATATATCAAGCGAATAATTCATGAGGAATGTGGGGGTATGATGCCCTCGATGGCCATGTGTGGGCCAATATGAGCATAATGATATGTCCTCGAAGAAGACACAATATAATAAGTATGTAAGTAAAATGCTGCCTATAGATATGCAAATTTGTATCGTATCAATATGGGAAATAATTGTACCATATAGATTGTGGCAAATAAAAAGTTCCAAGGACTTGTGCTGTTAATTTTTTAAAAGGAAAATCACGATCGAGCGCACATACACTAAGCAAAAAATAGGTAAACAAAATGTTGAAAACGCACTCTCAAGGGGAAAAATCAAAAGGCAATAGTCAAAGCCAACTGGCAAGAAGTCATGAAAACTCAAGAAGTCAATGAAAATGATTGTTCAAGAAAGTAGAAATCAAATCAATGTAAGATGGAAAAATAAATGCCACTACAACATCTTAGGAGCCAACGGTGAAATCGATGATTATATGTATATGGTATGTATCTTGCAAAACATAGAAAAATCATTATAAAATGTATGTTCAAAACCACAAGTCTTGCTAGTATGACACGAATCATTAACAACATAACATAGGCATTTGATAAATGTTTGATCTTGATGCACTTGCGTCTTAAGTATCCATTTGTATAAAAATGATGTTCGTAATTGTTAAATTGATTAGTCAAGATTTCTCATTTGAGGTATATGGTCTTTGAAATTTGAATGTTGTATATGATTTTTATTAGATGTAGCATTGTAAACTTCATTTTGATGTGATGTGTTAGACTTGGAGAAGTTTTAAATGTTTATATGTTGAAACACCACCATGATTATAAGCATCAAGAGTTTCGTGAGATTCTTATTAGATGTAGCATAGCAAACTTCATTTTGATGTGATGTACTAGACTTGGAGAAGTTAGCATATAAAGGTTTATATGTTGAAGCACAATCATGATTATAAGCATCAAGAGTTTTGTGATTTGTTTGGAAGGATTTCTCTTTAATTGTAGTGTTTACACTATATTCAAGACCTAGATTGAATCGACAAGTTGGAATTATTGACTCTTTAATTTTCTCCTAATTTTCTACCTTTGTATCTCATTTGAGTTGTTTTTGAGATGTACTTGGATCCACCTTAGGATGCTTGAAATCTTGTTTTACATATGTTCTACCTTGTTAGATGTTAACTATATCGTGTTCATTTTTGAATGTAATATACTTGTGTACTACAATTTTCTGCATTCATCACTTGTAACCATGAAGTTCCTAATATAACATTATAGTTAAACAAGGATGGCAACACAAAATAATGTATAATACATTTGGGAACCAATAGATATAGGGAAATTCATGCATACCATTGATACATCTTCTGTTGAAGAAGGTGATACTTGAGTTAGATTTTCAATATCATATTTGAGTGTCTTAAGGAAGACTACAAATATTGAATTGAGCTTTGTCATCTATCATGAAGCCATGTCTTCATTGTCCTATATAAACAATCATAATAAAATGTTATGCATACAAAAGACGAGTCTCTATAGGATCATTGGGAATCATGATTGGCACATTAGTTGATTCAACCTTAGGAGTTGGATTTTGTACTTTAGAAGATGAAACATCATTTTGCATAGGTGGCTTTACATTAAAGGATGTGCTTGTGTCTTGTGTTTTCGTAATAGATATATCCGATGTAAGATATACATAAGTATATTACTCTTGATGATGGATCATGGATGTTGATGAAATGTTGAACTAAAAACATGCACATAGTATTTTAAAAAGCTGTAAATCTTATGAGATCTTGGATTCTATGTTTCAAAACATGACACATATTTGTTGTATGACCATTGATTCATTGATATTTATAAATAAACCTGATTGAAATGTTTGTGTCATATAAACCCAATCACAATGCTTAATATAAGGTAAGATAATCATGTTCTTATCAAGTAGCCTTTTCAATGTTGTACTTTGACTTTATTTTAAGTTTTTGAAATTACAATGACTTGCAAAGGGAAGATGCATGACTTAGGTGTCTTTCTATGATTAATGAATGGTTTCGGATTTGTCTTGATTGTTCAATGGCTAACGTTAGGGCTTATAAAAATAAAAGCACAAGGTGAACATGAGTCTTATAGTTAAAGTATATGTGATCACAAAAGATCTTCAAGTGACATGACCTTATAACAAAGATATTTGAAAGATTTTTAAGCATGATAAATCATTTTAACGTTGAGAGGAGACAACAAACTTTTAAAAGAGAGATTATTTCTCTAGATTTGTTAGTTGATATATTAAAGAATTAATTGTTACTTTTAAAGATTACTTAAATTTTCTTTGGTGAAGACATGAAATACACTCAAATGAAGCAAGTGCTCTGTTGTGATAAATTTTGATAAGAAAGCCTCGTCCAACTTGAGGAAAGTATATAGGGAACTATTAGGTATAGTGTGAAATTAATCTAAAACTTGCCCTATTAGATTTCTAGGAAATGCTATAAGAAAGATTCAATCATTAGCACCGTATTTCTCAAGGGAAGTACAAAAGTGCTTAAGATGTAAGGGTCCTCATGTCCATCGAATAAAAAAAACTTACACATTGTAAAATCACGTGGGAGAGGAGTATCATAAATTGTTCACAATATATGTTGGCCATATATACAACTAGAATCAACCTAAGAATTTGATGCAAAAGACTTAAGAAATAAAGCTTGTACATATCTTTGTAATTCATCTAGTACATGCATCATATTAACAATATCATGTGTTGGCACAATTGTAATATGAAAAGGTTTGTTCAAGGGATTAATTGGATTATTGATGTCAAACACGAGCATCGAGGAAGAACTACTATGCATAGAAGAATCATTGATCACATAAAAAACAAGGAAAATTTTAGCTACAGAAATTCATAGCTAGACGAATATTGGGGATTTCTACACTTAGAATTCGCTGTGGGTGATATCAAATTGCATAACAATGCATAAAAAAAACTCACCTTAGATATTTGTAGCTAGACGAATATTGGGGATTTCTAGACTCATAATTGACTGTGGGTAATATCAGATTGCATAACAGTTTATAAAAAAAAAAAAACTCACCTTAGATATTTGTAGCTAGACGAATATTGGGGATTTCTAGACTCATAATTGACTGTGGGTAATATCAGATTGCATAACAGTTCATAAAAAAAACTTGTACACCTTACTATGTTCTGCGTGAATAGCTTAATGATTTCTAATCCCAATGGGGTTTTGTTTTTGGATTGCCAAGAAATCATAGTCTAGGATTTTAAATATCCTATGGGCCCTTGGATCACACTTGAAATTTTAGAGGGAAAATTTGAAATGTAATTCAATTTCTTGGTTATATCCAACCCAAATGTATTAAATGTAGTAGTCTATACTTTGAATTAAATATTATTTTTCACCTTGGCAAGTTTTGACTTTGACATTGTTTGGTGACTCAATGAGGATAAAATGTTCCAATAAGTAGGTAATTCAACATAGAAATAAATCAAACAATTGTGGATGTCAATCAGGGAATCTATTGATCCAATTCCAAACTCTTTCAATGTTGTAGTTTACAACCTACAGAGAAATATATTGATATATTCAATATTAAGTATGATTATCTTTTCTGAAAATTTATACATTTATTAACTTTTATTAGATAGAGATGCTTTTCAAAGCCACAATGCTTTTCCATACCTATAATGTTTTTCTAATCTAGAGATGCATTTCCATCTATACGATGTTTTTCTAAGCATTGCGATGCTTTTCCATCACCAAAGTTTGTGATGCTTTTCCATCTTTATGGTGCTTTTCTAAGCTTACGATGCTTTTCCATCCATGTGATGTTGTTCTAAGCTCATGATGCTTTCTATCCATACAATGCTTTTCCAATCCATGCGATGCTTTTCCATTGTCTATAGTGCTTTTGTAGAAGTGTGATGGTTTTTTAGCCTTGTGATGATGTTATATGCAAGCAATGATTTTACATGTCTACGATGATTTTACAAGCAAGTAAATATTTTACAAGTATGTGATGTTGTCTTAACAATTAAGCTCTAATAGTAACACAAACTTTGCTTACAGCAAAATGACAAGTAATCAAGAAACCTTAGGAAAATAAGTAAGTGCAACACCTTACAGGATACAAAATATTGCATCTTATTTTGAGAAACCATCTATGTTAGCATATTTGTCTCCACCACTGTTAGGGTATGATGATAACATTCAAAATGAAACTTAAAATGAGTTCAATGATAATTTAATGACCAACATTATCAATGACGATGACAACAAACTGCCTCTGCTTGAAGACATCTTGTTGGATGAACTAGAATCTGCGTCACTAGATTGAAATTCAACTCTACTTCTGGGACACTGAAATATACCAAATTTAATGTTGGAAGTGAAAATTTTGACAATCAAGAAAATTGTGCCACAACAAATACTTCAGAGGCACTGATTTCTTTCAGAAAGAGAAAGCAAAAAAATAGGATTTAAGAAGAAATTTTAAGTTAAAGAGTGGGTGGCCAAGTTTCCATTCATTGAATTTGTTGCAAATGAAAATAAAAATGAAGCTTCCAAGGAATTCAAATGCACAATTTATAGTTGGAAACTTGGCAAAGACACGACAATGTAATTGAAATTGGACATTAGTGTTTTTAATTATTTTAGATCTTTGTGATGTAAAAAATTGGAAAACTATACATTAATTAAATTATGTAAAATATGGAAATAATACACTAATTTGAATTGAAGTGGATATATAAATATAACACTATTTCAATTTAAAATCGATAAAGAAAAGATAAATGTGTTTAGTTGATTACAGTTGTCAATTGCTCACATAAGGTGTCTCTATACCTAAAAATGCTCTATAATTGCTTTGTTAGTTGCTCAAACTTGAAATAAATAGTGAAAACCTCTCTAGATGATTCTAGCAGTGTTTTGACCCTGTGGTAGCTAGCACTGTCCAGTGGTTATGGGTAATCTCCTTGTGCACTGTGCATGATTGGAATTCTTGAGACCCTTGTGCCTGCAAATGCTCCTTGTGTGATGAGTAACGCAAGGGTGATTCTCTCAAATGTGCAAGACTTCATAATAGCATGCATGGGTCTACACAAAAATAATGGGACATACTTCTTTCTTGAGGGGTATTATACACTAGGCTATGTGGCATTTTCTTTCCATCTCACAAAGTATGTGTTTGAATGTTGAAGTAGATTATCAAGATTCACACTAATTGTAATTACATATGAGATGCCTTTAAATATGTCTTTACAAGATAGGCACAATTCCTAAAATCTAGGAGGTCTTACTTATCCCTTTATTGCCATTTTAAACGTGATATTATAAATCAAATAATACATACCTGAAGAATAGTTTAACTCCATGAACTCTCAATGAGATCCTATCTACGACTAACCACTATGTGTAAATGTATTGGTACACTTTTTACATGTGGTAATACATGTGAAGATGAAATACAAACTATGGACTAAACACTTATCCTATACCCTCACTATCCATACCATTGTGTGCACATAACTTTGGTCCTATGTGCTAATATCTATTTTCCTTCCCTTTCTATCCAAACCTTAATTGTTATTTCGACCACAAGATGCCCTTGAAAAAGGGGTTTGTGTTTTGGGTTGGACAACCCCAACCACTCCTGTTGAGTTGTTGCACATTTTCTACTTCCCAATACTTTGAAGAGGGCTTAAACTACACAGTTCTCCCACCTATGGGTGTGTGTATGTAATATCTTGAGCAATCTAGAATGAAATGCAATGTTTTGATATTTGACACTTGGCACCATACAAATTTGACTTTAGTTCAAGCTTAGCTTTAGTGCTACTCATTTGAGGGGTTTTCAGAGGTGTATGCCTTTTTGATAATATTCCAAGAGTGTGCTAATTGTTTCTTCAAGTTTTCAAGTGATTCCCAAGGTGTGACCAAGTGATTTCCAAGTGAGTATAATTGATGTAGGATCACCTTGGTTCACGTGCAATGTTGCATCAACCAAAAAATATGATCGGTTAGGAAATTTGTCTAAGTGTTGTTTTGTGCAAATATCTTATTGTGCATGTCTTTGTTATAAATTTGCGTAAGTCTTCTATGTTGCACAAATCTTCTTTGCATTGTTTTGTGATACCTTTGAGTCCACGTCTATTTGTGTAGTTTTGTGCTTTTTTAAAGTGCATATATGTTTATAATGTTCTGCGTCTCTGTTATTGTACATAATTGCAATTACTGTTTGTCTAAATAAGTTGGTGAAGCATTGCATGAGAAGTAGTGTTATTTTGCACAAACACAGTCTTGTGGTGATTTGCGGAGCAAATTCAGAAGAATATCTTCATTTGGTTCCTTGTAGAGTATGAATCTATTCCGTAAGAGCAAGATAGTTGATGAGATTCCTTGGAAGAGTTTGTTCTTCACCATGCAAGTTATGCACTGATTTTATAGTCATTTGGGACAAGTGCAGTAATATGTGGTAATGTTCTTGAGTGAACATAAAGATAAAATGTAATGGTTTTCAATGTAATTGTTGGTTGTGGGGTCTTGCGACTTTGTGTGCATAATCTTGTAATGTGTAATGAAAGGAGTCGTTGCCGACTGTTTGATATTTAATTCTGTAAGTCCTGGGAAACATATATAATATTGTTTCTAAAAAATTGGTAGATAAATGAGTTCGAGAAGAATTATGCATCTGAATTCTTATAAGGTTTCATGGTTGTTGAAGGGACATCAAGTTATAGTGAGTGAACAATGTATGGTAAGTTTTTGGATTGGAATATACAAAGATGAGGTATTATGTGACATAATGCCTATGGATGTTTGTCATATTTTACTTGGAAGGTCTTTGGAAGTTTGATTGCAAGGTGCAACATGATGGTCATGTAAATACATACACACTGTATTATTATGGAGTAACACATACACTAAATCCTTTGAAGGATAAGTGTGAAGAGATGGACAAGAGTCCAAAGGTGTTGATTTTGGGAAATAAATACTTGAAAGAGTTGAAAGAACAAATTGCATGTTATGCATTGATTTCAAAACCAATATAAGAGGTGAGTGTAGGAATATCGACAAAAGAGAAATTTCCTTGTGAAGTAAATTAGATACTGAGTGAGTTTGAGGAAAATGTGTCTAATGATCTACCAGATATATTACTACCTATGAGAAATATAAGTCATCACATGGATTTGATTCCAAGTTCGAGTTTATCGAACAAAGCAACACATAGGTTGATTCCAAAAGAGAATACATAGGTGCAAATGAAAGTTTAGGCATTGTTGGAAAAATGGTTAATCATAGAAAAATTGAGCCCATGTGTAGTATCAACAATTTTAGTGCCTAAGAAGAATAGAGAATGAAGAATGTTTATTGATTCTAAGGCCATCAACAAGATAACTATTTTGTTGCTGCGTATGGACGATTTGATGGATCGCTTAAGTGGAGTGAGATACTTCATGAAAATTGGCTTGAAGAGTGAATATCGCCAAATTCATATAAGGGAAGGTGTTGAATGGAAAACAACATTCCAGGCACAAGAAGGGTTATATGAGTGATTGGTTGTCTTTTAGGTTAACTAATGCACCAAGTACATTAATGAGATTGATGAAATTTTTTTTAAGCCATTTTTTGGTAACTTTATCATTGTCTATCTTGATGACATATTAATTTTTAGTATAACATAGGAAGAACACTTGTGACATTTGCACAAAGTATTAGAAAAACTACGAGATGAAAAATTGTTCGCAAATTTGAAGAAATGCAATTTCATGCAAAAATAATTGATATACTTGGGATTTGTGATTTATTAAGAAGGTTTTAAGATGGATACATAGAAAGTGCAAGCTATACTAGATTGGTCATCACTGTAGAGTACATTTGAGGTACATAGTTTTCATAGACTGGTGAGTTTTTATAAGAAATTCTTCAAGGATTTTAGTGGGACATGCACAATGATAATTGATGTGATGTGCAAGGATAAAAGAGAATTTTTGTGGACAACAAAAGCAGAGGGTAGTCTCCAACAGTTGAATAGGAAGATGATAGAACGACCAATGTTGGCATTGCCTATTTTTGTAAGGTATTTCAAGTAGATTGCAATGCAAGTGGCACAACAATTGGAGTGGTATTAAGTCAAGAAGGATGGCCTATCACATATTTTAGTGAAAAATTGAATGATATGAAGTGAAAATAATCAATGTGTGATCAAGAGTTCTAGATAATTATGCAAGTGCTAAAGAAGTGGAGATATTATCTGCTGCATAAGAAGTTTGCACTGTTATACAAACCACTAAACATTGTAGTTTATTAATAGTCAAAGTAAATTGAATTAGAGACATAAAGTGGGTTGAATTCCTACAAAGTTATTCATTTTTGTTGAAGCATGAATGAAAAATCAAACAAAGTGGCTAATGTGTTGAGCCACAAAGTTCTTTTGTTGAATGCATTAAGAGTGAAAGTTATAGGAATTTATCATATGAAGGAACAATAGGAAAATGATTAATATTTTCAAGAATCATGGAAAACATGTGTAGAACCAGTGATGAAGACAAGACACCACGGTTAGATTATTTTGTTCAAGATGGATTGTTGTTTTGAAGAGAACATCTGTGTATAGCAAGAGGTTTAATGCATAGAAATTTGATCAAGGAAAAACATAGTGGAGGTTTGATAGGTCATCTTGGTTATGATAAAACATTCGTGCAAGTGGCAGATAATTATTTGTGGACACAAATATATATGGATGTGCACAAATATGAATGGATACAAATGAAAGAAATATGTCAAAATGTAAGGTTGTATCAACTATTTCCTATTCCAAGAGAACCATGGGAGGATATAAGCAAGGATTTTGTTTTAGGTTTTCTTAGAAAATAGAGAAAATAATTTCATATTTATGATCGTGGATATATTTTTGAAGATGACACATTTTGTGGCATGTAGAAAGACTAGTGATGTGATAAACATTACTAACTTAGAGATTTTATCCTTTCATAGTCCATATAAATAAATCTTAAACCTTTTGGAATAAATGTGTTCCTATTTTTTCTCTACATTGTGATCCTTCATTAAGAGAGGACTTATAGAGATTGCCAATGTGTTTTTCAAGGATATTGTAATGTTGCATGGTTTTTCGTGCAACCTAGTTTTAGACAAAGATGTGAAATTTGTTGGACATTTTTTGAGAATATTGTGGAAAAAGATAAACACTAAGTTGTAGTTTAATTTAGCATATACCATACTCAAATAGATGGATAGACATAGGTCGTAAACATATGTTTGGGTAATTTGTTTTGATGTTTAATTGAAGGTAAGCCAAGAACATAGGATAATATTTTGATGCATGCATGAATATGAGTATAGGGAAAACACCATTCCAAAATTTTAATTGGTTGAGTCCAAGAGGAGTTACATAATTATGCGATGTGAAAAGTGAGCTAAGAAAAAACATTGAAGTAGGGATTTTGTAGAGCATATGCAAGAAGTGCATGAACAATTAAAGAAAGGTATTACATAATACAAACAATGTGTAGATGTGAAGAGAAGTATAATTTTAGGTGGGAGATCTAGTCTTAGCACAATTAAGGAAAAAGAGATTTCTAAAAGGCACTTGTGATAAGTTGAAATGGAAAAAGATTGAGCCATGAAGAATGTTGTATAAATTTGTGAAGAATGCATATGAGATAGAGTTACCTAAAGGGATGGACATATAACCTATTTTCAATGTAGTTGATTTGTATCCATACTATGAAGGACAAATTAGTGAAAGCACAAATGCAGATTTTGAAGAAATAAATTGGAGATATCAAATATTTGAAAAGGAGCACAATAAAGTAGAACAAGTGATTGACACACAAGTTGGAAAAACTATGTGCATAAAGCAATATACAAAATATCTGGTAAAATGGAAACATCAATGGATAGAAGATGTGACATGGATAAGTGCATCATAAGCTACAAAATTAGAAATACTATTAACAAATCACTTATAAGGCATTTACCATTAGAGATCCTAGAAGACACATGAGCATGAGCTTACATTTATTTTTTATCTAGGGTGTATAATGCAGGAGCATCCGAGTCACATACAATCTTGCATCAATTGAAAAATATGACAGTTTATGAAATTTGTCTAAGTGATGTTTTGCACAAGTCTCTTATTGCACATGTCTTTCTTGCAAGTTTGTGCAAGTTTTCTATTTTGTAAACATATTCTTTGCATTATTTTGCGGCACCTTTGAGTACACATCTATTTGTTTAGTATTGTGATACCTAAAAGCACACATGTTTGTAATTTTATATGCATCTATTTTTGCATGCATTTGTAACTATTGTTTGTTTAAATAAGCTTGAAAATATTTGCACAAGAAGTAGTGTTAGGATTTTGTGGAACAAGTACTGTTAGTATTTTATGAAACCGTAGTTTTGTGGTGATTTGTGAAGCAAATTTAGAAACATGTCTTCATTGTTCCCTACAGAGTTGGCTTCTTTTATGAAGGATAAAGATAGTTGATGAGATTACTTGGAAGAGTTTGTTCTTCACCTCACAAGTTATGTATTAACTTTCTAGTCATTTGGGGAAAGTGTGGTTATATGAAATAATGTTCTTGAGCGGACATGAAGATAACAATGCAATGGTTTTCAATGTAATTTTTGTTTGCGGGGTCTTGCAACTTTGTGTGACTTATTTGTGTGCATTTGGTTTGGGTACATATCATTGTGATGTGTTATGAAAGGAGCCATTGGTGATTATCTGATATTTAATTCTGTGATTCATGGGAAGTTGATAAGGTTCTCTTTGATATTTCTCGTGATTTAGTATGTTGTGATGCATTATGACATAACATGTTCGTGGCTTAGAATTAGGAGAGGCATTTAATATTTGTGGTGCACTAAAGTGTATTAAATATTTTTAGTGGGTGTAAGGCACCTAATGTAAGTAGGTGGGTCTTGCACCTATATAAGCATGTCCATAGACTTGTGTAGAGGGATACAGAGGGAAGATAAAAAGTCAAAATGATTGAGGTTGGCCAAAATATTGGAGCTTAATGAATAATTCCGAGGGATTTTTCTGAGAGGTAAGCTACACTTGCAAAGATTGTGAGTTAGCAAGCACATATTTACAAATCTCATGTTGTAAAGCATTTCATTGTGAGATGGCAGTGTCATTGTTATCATTTTTAGAATCACAAAAAATATATAATCATGTATTAGAATCGTATGCGGACCCAAGAAATATTTTATTTTTTACATACAAACATAATCTCATGTGCAACAGTATCATAAAATTTCTAAATATTCTAGATGTTTCACATACATATTCTAAATATGTATGAGACTACTGAACATGACACTATTGTTTCACATACATATTTCATAACAATGACACTATTGTTATGCATGAGACTATTCTAAACATATAGAATGAATATATTTAGAATATATGTGTATACACCTAAATTTTCTCACTCCATTTAACGTCACTAATATTCCTACTAGTTGACATTAATTTTGCTTAATCTAATCTAATTAATCCTTCCCTTCCTAGTCCATTTATCTAATATCCCCACTCTATTATCATTCATATATTAACCTTATCCCAAATCCACCAATCGATTAATCTATCCTAAACTCCCATTATCCTATTCTAATCCTATTTACCTATTATTTGAGAATTTTAAATTCTTATGACCCCACCTAACCACATAATAGGCCTACTCCTAGGCTTTTCTACACCCCTAGTCCCTAGTTATCCACCTAATCCCTATCTAAACCCCATATAATCATAATCAGTCCCTAAGAAGGTTTCTAAATTCCTCCAAATCTAGAACCTTCTCTAAATCTCCCCCTCCTCTCTAGAAGCCTCTAAATCTAGAGGCTTCCAATTTTTTTTAAATTCCTTGGATAATCCCCATCCATTGGATATCCTCATCCAAATTCAAATATCAACCCTTGATATTTTCTCCATAATCTATTTAACTAAGACTCCTCCTCTATGGAAGACAATCTATCACTCTCATAAACAATCCATGCTAGTCCATGAATCAAGCATTCATCATCAAAATCCAATATCATGCCATCATAATGTCAATCCGAGTCAAGGTGATTCTAATCCCAATCTTCTTATTTTGAATCTATTTGATCTTGGTTTAAAGTATTTAGGATTTAGTTGCTATTTTGAATTATATATTCACCCATTGCATTTAGTTCTAATGGATTTAGACTTTAACTAGTGATTTAAGATTTGAGTGATTGAATTATGTAGATTTAATCCATAGAGCTCAAATTTTAGGCTACATTTTGATGACCACAATGGGAGATCTTGCTTCCAAATTAATCAATTTTGCTTGTTAGTTGTGTTTTGCTAACCTGTAGGATCGATTGAATCAAGAAAATCTCAAAAATTTAAATTTTTTACGTGTATAGATTGCAGTCACGACATTACACTGGTAATCATGACATTGTCTTGCATAGTCATGATATTGACTCTACAAGTAAATATTTTGCCTTAACCATCTACTTAACCACTAATAATCTATCTAATTGTGCAGGTTTTAACCCTTTGATAATATCATGACTCATGATTAGTGATTTTGTCAGGAGAGTTGTGATGTTTCTATTTGAGTCATGGTTTTGTTTAGGCCACTAATGATTTATCCTTGACAGGTTTCCTCTTTCGATAAAACCATGAATCTATGAGTCATGACTTTATCCTGCAACAAACAATTTTATCATTGATAGTTATGACTTTGTGGGTCCCAGAGGGAAGCATAGATTAATTTTGTCTTCTTCCTTTGATTATCATCTCATCTGACCACTGTGTCTGTATTTTATATTCTTGCATGTTTTATCAAGTCCTGGACCCTTTGTGTGTAGGAAGTAAGGTTGAAAAGAGTTTGGATAAGGAGTCTATCAGGAAAAACCCAAGATGAAATATCATGGCTCTCCTATTAGTGGTTTTGCCCTGGTAAAGGTGAGTTTATAATTGAGAGTCATGGTTTTATAATCTTGCATAAAAACACTAATGTATGATTACTGACCTTTGACTTGTAGGTTTTATTTTGAACATTCTACATTTTTTTGCAGGGGGTTTTTGACATCATATATTTTTCCATTTAATAATTTTGTCAAATCTTAGGGGTTTTTGCTTTACAACCATACTTGTCAACTAACCTTGGTTTTATGCCAAAGTTTTGTCTTTTTGTGTGATTGCCATGTGATCTTTTTATAGGGAAGGAGGCCAAGGTAGAAGGAATTAACTGAAGATAAAGACAAATACAGACCTTATCCCTTTCCTTATCATTTGAAAAAATCACAAGTCTTGACATTTTTAGAATTATGATATTGTTCTACTGAATCTTGATATTGTAGGCATAGTAGTGATTTTGTAATCTTGACCTAATTCTATTTATTATTGTCATTCTGATCCTTGATTATCATTACAGATCCTGTAGGGAAAATTTATGATTGGATTTAACTAAAATCACTCTCTTGAAATTCTTAGATTTTGCCCATTTTTTTTTGAATAACCTCTCATCTTGGTATCTTTTTAGTCACAAGTTTGAATACATTGTCAGTTTTTTGTTCTCTCATTATTATCTATGAATAATTATTTTAGCAGCTAAATCAATCTGTTACCTGTGCAATAATTTTGTTTCTGTCAATTATCTAAATTTTAAGGTTTTTCCATCTCTAACAATACCGCAAATATCAATTATTTGAAGTAGCAATTTTGTCATCTTAAGTCATGGTTTTATGGTTTACAACAAAACTACAAATATCGATCTATAACCAGTCACGATTTTATCAGTCAAATTTATGGTTTTGCCTAAATCTTATGGTTTTTTAGGTTAACCATTATGGTCATCTCTTAGCTATGAAATCATAACTTGTGACTTGTGATTTTGATCCCCCAGTGGTGACTTTGTAGTCTCTAATTGCAGTTTTGCTTTGTGCATTTGTAATTTTTTAGAGAGTGGTGAATTTGTAAAATATCATCAAAACTAATAACCTTTTTATTGAAGGACCCTTATCTTGTATGCCAAATCAAAATACTAACCCATGGGCTTGCGGATCACCAGTTAAAAAATCCATTAGGCACTTTGAAAATAAATTTTGATTATCTATTTTATCTTGTTGTGAAAAAAATGTTCCTTGTATATAATTACTTACGTGTGTGTGTGTGTTAACTTGTGAATAATCATTGTATCGTGCCCCTCACACATAGGTAATTAATTGGCTAATTAATCATATTGTGTCTTGTTTATTTATTAGCCCCCTTGCTAGGATATCATGTGATGTGGAATTGATCCCCATGCATGGGCTTTGTATATAGGGGTTAGCGTCATAGATTTCATCACTGCACACTGACCAAACTCCATGTTTTGATGGAGTATAAAAATCAAAGACAACTATCATTAGGCTAAGTGGTTGACCCCATATAGGTCATCTGTGAAGGGAAAGAGTTAACTCTCTAAACTAGACATTAGATAACATCTTATATAGATTTGGGCCCCATTGTACCTTTACATATATAGAGGATGCCCCTAAAAAGCTTATTCAACCTAGCATAGGACCTTTTGGTCATAATAGGTGTACCATTACATGAGTCAGTATCAGCTCTGAAGTAGTCATCAAGTGTAAGCGAGGTTGAGAGGGTTCGATCGAAACTGTAATAGGTCACTTACCTACAACCTCACTCATGAATTCATTAGATGGTATGGGTATTAGGTTACACACCTTTAAGTTTAGTAATCATAGGTTTGTGGCTTGATTGATTGGATGTGTGTTGTGCTAGACCTATGTTGTCTGTGATCCCAGTTAGCCTTATACCTTAACCTACACGCTTATCTAAGTATTTTCACATCATATTATATATCCTTACCTCATCATTGTATAATTTTTTACATACTTATCCCATTATCCTTTATGCATATCATCTTATAACCTTGCATCTTGTACATCCTCATCATCATCCATTTGTATATATTGTTTTTGTCCTATCCCATCTCATCTTGTCTTCCTCTCATATTAATATAGTTATATCCATCCATTATTAATCATACATTTATCACCTACATACCCCAATCACATCTTACATACTTACCTAAGTCTATATCATCAATTGCTTGATTTCATATAGTCACCTCATTCCATCCTAGTGTAGTCATCTCCACCCATTGATAATCACCCCATCATCTTGTACATCCTTCTCCATCACATATTCCAATCACATATTGTATATCCTTGTTAGCATCCCTTTTGTACATATTGTCCTTTATATATCCTTTTACATCTTTTAATCTTTTCCTATTCTAACCATATCCTAAACAAACCTCATTTCGTCATCCATATTTTATCCTAGGTCCATCATCAATCCTTGTCTTGACCTTGTACTCATCATCCATATAGTCTAATCTCATTCTCATCTCATCCTAGTTGGCTCTTTAGGGTCAAAACTATCCCCATCTCATCATTACCCTATCATCACTTCATCATCACCTATCATTATACTTATTTCCCCTTATCCTAATCATTTTCAATCATATCCCATCCTATCTTGATCAAAATCAGTTTAAAGGGTTGAGTTAGTCATTTTATCATCCATATCATCCTAATCATCTTAATCCATTATCACTCATCCCATTGGTCAGATCTGTAGCCAATATTCTGCTAGCATTTGATCACTTTGTCAACTTTCAATCTAACAAACCCATCATCAATATAGTCTCTATCATCCTTGCCTACTCATAACTAGCACCCATCATATCATCCTCTTGATAGTTTGAATCTAGGCACCCATCAAAATCTCTTAATACTTTTGCTAGCTTTCACACTAGGCATTGTTGATAGGTCATTATCACCTATTACACTATCTATTTGAAATCTGATCATAGTATTTAATCCATTAATCTATCATATCATCATCATCATCACCTATCATACTAGCTTGGTACTTCTGACCTATTTTGTTTAAAAAACCATACCTAATCCTTAGTCTTCCATCATCCATCACTCTTCGACCATCACCATGTAGTTAGACCCCACTTTCATAGATCAATACATAATTTCCAACAAGGATGAGATCCTCTTGAGGTTTATTATGATGGGTGTACCACTTCCTAAAGGTGTTGATCTATTTCAACTCATTACACCTCCTATCTAAGCTCCTTCATGCGAGTCCTATACCAATATTCCATCTACTACCCATCAACCATCCACTTCCTCTTCCCATACTAGCAAAGGGAATCCAATCTTTGTCACTAATAGTCCATCCACCCATCCACATCAATAACCATCTGATCATAAGTCCAATGCTTCCACATATAAGTCATAACATGAATTGGATCCTTACACTCCCCTTCCCATGTCCTTGGAAGCCATTTTCAAACAAATAGTCATCACTGACATGATGGTCTATCCACCCATCTGACATCTTGATCCCACTAAGCCTAATCCTTCCTAGTATAAATCAAACCAATACTGTTCATATCATCAAACTTGGGGGCATACCATTAATTGATGTCAACCTTTTCAATACTATGTCCAAGACCTCATTGATCATGGTGACATAGTGATTGAGGATGAACCCGATGAGTCTCCATCCTTAGGTGCACAAGAAGAGGAATGCCAAGATTCCATTCTCGATCATGATCAAGCCCTTCCCCTTATGATCTAAGATTAAGACACCTCACCCATCCTCCATGATCCCCCCATCCTCGATAAATCCTCCATAAAAAATGAGTCTATTCCCTATGAGCCTAGTCCCCTCATCTCTCATGATTCCCTCCATGACCTTCTCTTTATTAAACCTATCATTCCTCCATCATCTCCCTCTCACCCATCACATCAAATACCCCATGTTGAGAGGTCAATTATAGACAATCAATATTTTACTCACAATATTATATCTTGTATGTTGTAATCAACATCAAAAGTCTTATCTTCCTTAGGATCATGTACAACACCAAAATCCAAATTAGATTCATTATCAGAAGCATCATCCCTCATCGATGTTATAGTAACTACTGATAATGGCTATCTTTTTGAAGATACCTTCGATCCATTATCGAGCATACATTTGGATCCTAATCAGGATGATGAAGTCATAACATAATTATTACAAGCTTTATCTGTCAAAGATAATTAGAGTGAATATAATCCTCCTTTGGATGCAAATAGTCCTTGTGATACTTTTGTTGATCTTGAGGAGATTTTTTTTGATGTCAAAACTGGGTCTCCTAGGAACATCTATGAAGACCATGCTGCCCCATCACCACTCATTGACCTTATCACACCATCTCCACCACCTCCATCCATCATAGGTCCCTTTGTTCCTATCAATCATCATTTAATTACCTCCCTCCATATAGATGAATAGGCACATATATCATTGGATCCTTCCTCAAGCTATATAATGTGCACCACAAGTATAAAGGTCTAAGACCACATTTCAAAAGTCATATATCATGATCAAGTCATCTTTGATCCTATCAATCAAAAGCAAGAAGAGTTAAGTCATCGACCTTATCTAAAAATGTCTTCCCCTAGTGAATCTTAATATGAGGCACTAGATGAATGTCAAAGTCAAAGTAATCATTATATGTCAAGTCAAGGATCAATCTCCCCAGGTGAAGCCCAAATTTAGGCACCAAGTGGAATTCAAAGCCAAATCAAGTCTAAAAATAAAAGTAATGATGAAAGCATGGCTGATCATCCATCAAATAATCAGATCAGAGATGAACCACAAAGTCAAAGTGTCTTCGATATTTTAAAGTCTTTTGTCACATAACACCAATCAAATGAAGAACATATAACATATTCAATGATGCATGCAAATGCTAGTCCTCATCCTCCATCACTCATCACATCATCATCCATCATACCATCATATCATAATCCTATCATCCATCCAAGTCCCATACCTCCCCATCAATCTCTAATCAAATCCATACCTCAATCACCTCCTTGGGTAGCATTATCTCTCTTAGGGGCAATGAAGACACCTAGTCTAGATATCTGGAAGGGTCTCCATCAAGCATCAATGAAGGTCAAATGGAACCCAATACATCCAAAAATGATGTCATGGTCCTAACCTCACACATCTCCAGAATAGGTGTTGGCTAAATAATCCCACAAGAGCTTGCATTCTTGTATCTCATCCCCATAGCCAATAAACTGAGATGCCATTCCAAAAAGTTAAAAAAAAAGAAAAAAAAAGTTCATCCAATGGTGAAAACAAATTGTATGGCACCTTGTGCAAGTACCATGATGAAAACTATTTTTTAGCATCATGGTAAAATAATCAATTGTCAGCATTGTCTCTCCACACTTGGGGGCAAAATCCATCCTTTCCATCCTACTCATCATAATCCTTATCAATATTGTCTACATCATCCATCCATGTCACTTCTTATCCCTTGGTCTAATCCATCATATGCCAACATTATCTCTCATCTTAACATTTGTAAAGGAGTGGAAGGTGTCTTGAAAAATGTTCTCACATCATCTTGGCATATCCTCCAATGGACACTTGGGCAACTAAACTTCTAGTTCCTTCATGACGTGGTCATTGCAAATCCCTAGTCCATTCTTCCTTGGTCCCCATCGCCCTCATATTTTTGTCAGCATCATCCATCATTCCATCCATTCTCATCTCAGACATCCTTACACCCATTATCTTTACTCCTTGTGCATGTGTCTTTGCCAAATACATCATCAATTTGTAGATCACTACTCTAGTGAACTTTATCTTCTTCATCTATCTCACATCTATCATCCCATCCCCTTCTCTATCCATCACATCCCACCCCTCACTTCTTCTTTCAAGTGGCCATCCATCTCATTATTCCTTGCATGTCCCCTCGAGGGGGCATCATAGCCACTAACATAATATACTAAGATTCATCCATGACATGATTTTTTATTTGAAATACCATTACTCTTTCCATCTTGCTCCATTCATAATGCCCTTTTCAAAGAGGGGAAAAATTCATGCACCTAAACTTGCTCGCTTCATTTAACATCACTAATATTCCCATTAGTCGACACTAATTATGCTTAATCTAATTTATCCTTCTAATTAATCTTCCCTTCCTAGTCTATTTATCTAATATCCCCCTTATATTATCATTCATCTACTAACCTTATCCCATCCCAACTAATCAATTAATCTATCCTAAACTCCCATTATCCTATTCTACTCCTATTTACCTATTATTTGGGAATTTTAAATTCTCATGACCTCACCTAACCACCTACTAGACCTACTCCTAGGCTCTCCTACACCCCTAGTCCCTAGTTATCAACCTAATCCCTATCTAAACCCCATCTAATCATAATTAGTCTCTAAGAAGGTTTCTAGATTCCTCCAAATATAGAACCTTTTCTAAACCTCCCCCTCTTCTCTAGAAGCCTCTAAATCTAGAGGCTTCCAAGGAATTTTAAATTCTTTATATAATCTCCATCCATTGGATCTCCTCATCCAAATTCAAATATCAACCCTTTATCTTCGCTCCACAATCTATTTAACCAAGACTCCTTTTCCATGGAAGATAATATATCATTGTCATATCTAATCCATGCTAGTCCATAAATCAAGCATTCATCATCAAAATATAATATCATATATGATCTGAGCAATATTTCAGGTGATAATTCAGATGATGTTTTTACCAAAATTTGTGGCAAAACTTTTGGGAGTCATAAATTTTGCACCATAGATCCGTTTAACTCCCTGTTTGAACTGTTGGAAAGCTAAGAATGAGGAGAATGTGATGATATGGCATGGAGATATTTTCAATGGTTTTTTGACCTTTAAATCCTAATATAAGTGTCCTAAATTTTAATTTTAATAGTGCAATCTAAAAATAGTAATTTTTCAAATTTTGTAATGTTGTAAATCATGGAAGTTGAACCATTTAATATCCCTTGAGATTGGTGACCTTCCACATCCTCCTCCTGTCTTCAAAGTATGTATAAAAATAGATGTAACCTAAAAAATCAATCAGACATCTCTTCCTAGAGATAGGCATATGTTGTATCTATAATTTTGAGCAATAAAACATCTCTTCTCAGAGATAGCATTAGTATTTGTGTGTTCTTGAAATATTCTTCAATTAAAACTTGTAAATTTTGGATCAGTGGTATCAGAGCGGTTTGTCTTTAGAGTGTATGATCCTGAGGATGAGGTCAGATTACAAGAATATTAAGTAGAAAATAATAGAAATAATAGACTATCCACCTGTTCACTCTAAACGACCTTAAATGGTGGACAACACTGAGACATCTGATCCTTTTAAGGAAATGGTGAATGAAGCCCTCCAATAGTAGCAAGTGTAGATGATACAATGATTTGCCCAAATTCTCCAATAAATCTTGATGATAAATTTTGGCTCCTCATTTGCAACCCTACATCTTTTCAGTGCCCCAACACCTTTCAAGGTTTAGGTGAATTTTGATATCCCTAAATTTGAAGGCAAAATCAATGTTGATGTAGTAGAAAATCGGTTGGATCAATTATCATCTTATTTTTCTATAAATAAATTTATCGATAAAGAGAAGATCACTTTTGCTCTTTTGAAAGCATCATTTCCTATCAAAAATTGGTGAGAAGTGTACAAGAAGAGATTTAGTACAAATAATATTGGCCTTGACGCAGAACCTACTTGAAATGATTTCTTAGAAGCTGTAAAGAAATAATACTACCCATTGGAGTATATGATGATCTGTATATAGAGTGGAAACAACTTCACCAAGGTAAAGAACAATCTATTCAAGATTATACTGACATTTTTCATTCTCTATCTATGAGATTGGGCACCTAGGAAAGTGAGAAACATAAGGTTCTTAAATATCATGGTAGACTACAATAGTATATATGAGGGAAAATGGAACTTTTCAATTTAAAAACCCTCGATGAGGTATACAAGTTCATGGTGAAGATTGAGTAGAAGCATGGAAGAATGAATATGAAGAGTTAGCCTTCAAAATGAAAAAGTGATAAAGAAGGTCAAACATGAGGCCAAAATTGGAAGAAAAAGGAAGGGAAGACTGAGAAATAGTGTGATTATCATAAATATGGAACTCACTTCAAAGAAGAATGTCGAGCCATCAAGTCCCTAATTTCTAAGTCAAAATTCTCAATATCTATTGCTTTGCCTCATACACACCTTGTAGTCAAAGAGGATAAAGAAGAGATTGTAGATGCTGAGCCTAATGCCATCATTGTTTTATCATAGACCCATGAGGAGAGGCTAGATGACAAGGAAATGTTGTTTCACTCTAAGTTATGGGTGAAATATAAGCCTTTGCATTTTATTCTTGATAGTGGGAGTTAAAATAATTTAATCTTTGCTAATATTATAAAAATATTAAATCTATCTATGAAGCCTCACTCAAAGCCATACAATATTGGATGGTTGAGTCCAGAGAGAAATCTCTGTGTCACCCACCAATGTCTTCTCTCATATGCAATAAAACTTTTCCAAGATGAGGTCTTACGTGATGTGGTCAATCTAGATATTTTTAATGTACTCCATCAACCATTCATGTATGATCGACATTGCATATATGAATCAAGAACTTGAAGGATCACCCTCACTCTTGAAACATGGCACTATAGGGTATCAAAAGTATCACCTTCTACATCTGTCTCTTAGATTAGTACCAAAAAAAATGTTTTCATGGTGGACAAGCCATAAAAATCCAAAAAGGCTAATGTTGCAGCTTTGAATACACAAATAACACAACAAGAAAATAAAATAGATACCAAGTTAAGTTTACAACCTTTCATCTACAAAATGATGGTCAAACAGAAATGGTGAACAATTAGGTCTTGCACAGCTCCACAAAACACAATCCATTTCAAGTATGCATTGAAAATCAAGTCAAAACATAATGGCCACACTTGATGAAAAATATTGATGCAATGGGGACCATTTATTTTCAAGGAGGGATGAATAATTTGAACAACGTTTTAGGTGACAATTTGGGTGATGGTTCTACCTCAATTGGTAGTAGAACTTCTAGGAGGCATAACTTTTGCATCATAGCTCCGTTTGACTTCCCGTTTGAACCATTGGAAAGATAAGAATGAGGAGAATGAAATGAGATATCATGGAGCTATTCTAGATAGTTTTGAACTTTAAAATCCTAATGGAAGTGTCTTAAATTTCAATTTTAATAGTGCAATCTACAAATAATAAGTTTATAAAAATAGTAATTTCTCAAATTCTGTAATGTTATAAATTATGGAAATCAAACCACTTCATCTCTCTTAAGATTGGTGACCTTAAACATGCTCCTCATACTTTAAAAGTATGTATAAAAATAGATGTAACTTGAAAAATCAATCAGACATCTCTTCTCATAGATAGGCATATGTTGTATCTACAATTTTGAGCAATAAGATATCTCTTATCATAAATAGCATTATTATTTGTTTGTTCTTGAAATATTATTCAACCAATAATTTTGAGTTTTAGATCAGTGGTATCAGATCAATTTGTCTTTAGAGTGTATGATCCCAAGGATGAGGTCAAATTACAGAAAGCTTGGGTGGAAAATAATAGAATCAACAGAGTATCCACCCATTCACTCTAAATCACCTTAAATGGTAGACAACACTGAGACATTTGATCCTTTCAAGGAAATGGTGAATGAAGCCCTCCAATATCAGAAAACATAGATGCTACAATAGTTCACCCAAATTCTCCAACAAATCCTGATGGAAAATTTTAGCTCCTCATCTGCAACCCGACATCTCTTTAGTGCCCCAACACCCTTTAAAGTTCAGGTGAATTTTGATATCCCTGCATTTGAAGGCAAAATCAATGCTGATGTAGTAAAAAATTAGTTGGATTAATTGTCATCTTATTTTTTTGTAAATAAATTTACCAATAAAGAGAAGATAAATTTTGCTCTTTTGAAAGCATCATTGCCTATCAAAAATTGGTGGGAAGTGTATAAGAAGAGATTCAGTACAGATGATATTGGCCTTGAGGTGGAACCTACCTAGGATGATTTTATAGAAGTTGTAAAGGAAAAATACTACCCCATTGGAGCATATGATGATCTGTATATAGAGTGGCAACAACTTCGCTAAGGTAAGGAACAATCTATTCAAGATTACACTAATATTTTTTATTCTCTATCTATGAGATTGAGCATCCAAGAAAGTGAGAAACACAAGGTTCTCAAATATCATGGTGAAATACAATGGTATATATGGAAGAAATAAAAATCTTTAATTTAGAAACCCTCGATAAGACGTACAAGTTCACGGTGAAGATTGAGTAGAAGCATGGAAGAATGAATATGAAGAGTCAGCCTTCAAAATAGAAAAATAATAAAGAAGGTCAAACACAATGCCAAAATTGGAAGTAAAAGGAAGGGAAGACTGGAAAATAGTGTGATTACTATAAATCTAGAACTCACTCCAATGAATAATGTTGAGCCATCAAATCCCTACTTTTTGAGTCATGATCTTTAACATCTATTGCTCTGCCTCATATACACCTTGCAGTTGAAAAGGATGAAGAAGAGATTATATATGTTGATCTCGATGCCATTGTTGATTCATCACAGACCCATGAAGAGAGGCTAAATGATAAGGAAATGTTGTTTCACTCTAATTTATAGATGAAAGATAAGCCTCTACATTTCATTCTTGATAGTGGGAGTCAAAAGAATTTAATCTCTGCTAATGTTGTGAAAAGCCTAAATCTATCTATGAAGCCTCACCTAAAGCTATACATTATTGGATGGTTGAGTTTAGGGAGAAACCTCTATGTCACCCACCAATGTCTTCTCTCATATGCAATAAAATCTTTTCAAGATGAAGTCTTATGTGAGATGATCAATCTAGATGTTTGTGATGTACTCCTTGGTTAGCCATTCATGTATGATCAACATGGCATCTATGAATCAAGAACTTGAAATATCAACCTCATTATTGAAACATGATGCTATAAGGTACTAGAGGTACCACCTTCTACATCTATCTCTCTGATTAGTGCCAAGAAATTCATTCTCATGGTGGTCAAGCCACAAAAATCCCAAAAGGCCGATGTTGCAGCTCTAACTACATAAATAACATAATAATAAAAGAAAATAGATATCAAGCTAAGGAAGTTCATGACCTTCCATCCATAGACTGATGTTCAAATAGAAATGGTGAACAATCAGGCCTTACATAGCTCCACAAAGCACAATCTATTTTAAGTATGCATCAAGAATCAAATCAAAACACAACTGCCACACACTTGATGAAAAATATTGATGTAATGGGGACCATTGATTTTTAAGGAGGGATAAATGATTTGAGCAATATTTTAGGTGACAATTCGGGTGATGGTTCTACTCTAATTGGTGGTAGAACTTTTGGGAGCCATAACTTTTACACTATAGTTCCGTTTGACTCCTTGTTTGAACCATTAGAAAGCTAATAATGAGGATAACGTGATGAGATGGCATGAAGCTATGCTAAATAGTTTTTAACCTCAAAAATTTCAATATAAG
This sequence comes from Torreya grandis, assembly GCA_037957365.1. NCBI lineage: Eukaryota > Viridiplantae > Streptophyta > Pinopsida > Cupressales > Taxaceae > Torreya > Torreya grandis. The sequence goes on from JARHVA010002408.1 coordinate 570,477, forward strand.
TGTCCTAAATTTTAATTTTAATAGTACAATCTAAAAATAGTAAGTTTCTAAAAATAGTAATTTCTCAAATTTTGTAATGTTGTAAATCATGGAAGTCAAACCACTTCATCTCCCTCGATATTGGTGACCTTCCACATCCTCATCCTACCTTCAAAGTATGTATAAAAATAGATGTAACCTAATAAATCAATCAGACATCTCTTCTCAGAGATAGGTATATGTTGTATCTACAATTTTGAGCAATAAAACATCTCTTTTCAGAGATAATATTATTATTTGTGTGTTCTTAAAATATTCTTCAACTAATACTTTTGAGTTTTGGATTAGTGGTATTAGAGAAATTTGTCTTTAGAGTATATGATCTTGAGGATGAGGTTAGATTATAAAAAAATTGGGTGGAAAATAATAGAACCAACAGACTATCCACTTATTCACTTCAAACAACTTCAAATGGTAGACAACATTGAGACATCTGATGATTTCAAGAAAATGGTGAATGAAACCATCTAATAACAACAAGCACAGATGCTACAATAATTTACCCACATTCTCCAACACATTTTGATGAGAAATTTTGGCTCTTCATCTGTAACCCCACATCTTTTTAGTGCCCCAACACCCTTCAAAGTTTAGGTGAATTTTGATATCCCTACATTTGAAGGCAAAATCAATGCTAATGTAGTAGAAAATTGGTTGGATTAATTATCATCCTATTTTTCTATAAATAAATTCATTGATAAATAGATCATTTTTGCTTGTTTGAAAGCATCATTACCTGTAAAAAATTGGTGGGAAGTGTACAAGAAGAGATTCAGTACGGATGATATTGACCTTGAGGCAGAACCTACCTAGGATGATTTCATAGAAGCTGTAAAGGAAGAATACTACCCCATTGGAGCATATGATGATCTGTATATAGAGTGGCAACAACTTCACCAAGGTAAGAAATAGTCTATTTAAGATTACACTGACATTTTTCATTCTTTATGTATGAGATTGGGCATCAAATAAAGTGAGAAACATAAGGTTCTCAAATATCATGGTGGACTACAATGGTATATATGGGGGAAATAAAATTATTTAATTTGAAAACCTTTAGTGAGGTGTACAAGTTCACAGTAAGATTGAGTAGAAGTATGGAAGAGTGAATACGAAGAGTCAGCCTTTAAAATGGAAAAGTGACAAAGAAGGTCAAATATGAGGCTAAAATTGGAAGCAAAAGGAAGGGAAGACTAGAAAATGATGTGATTACCACAAATCTAAAACTCACTTCAAAGAAGAATGTTGAGCCATCAAGTCCCTACTTTCTGAGTCACAATCCTTAATATCTACTGCTCTGCCTCATACACATCCTATAGTCAAAGAAGGTGAATAAGAGATTGTATATGTTGAGCCCAATACCATCATTACTTCATCACAGACCCACGAGGATAGGCTAGATGACAAGAAAATGTTGTTTCACTCTAAGTTATGGGTGAAAGGTAAGCCTCTAAATTTCATTCTTGATAGTGAGAGTCAACAAAATTTAATCTCTATTAATATTGTGAAAATCCTAAATTTGTCCATGAAACCTCACCTAAAGCCATACAATATTGAATGGTTGAGTTTAGAGAGAAACCTCCATGTCACCCACCAATACCTTCTCTCATATGCAATAGAACCTTTCTAAGATAAGGTCTTATGTGATGTGGTCAATTTTAATGTTTGTGATGTACTCCTTGGTCAACCATTCATGTATGATCGATATGGCATCTATGAATAAATAATTCAAAGGATCACTCTCACTCTTGGAACATGGTGCTACAGGGTACCAAATGTACCACCTTCTACATCTATCTCCCTGATTAGTGCCAAGAAATTCGTTCTCATGGTGGTCAAGCCACAAAAAATTAAAAGGGCAGATGTTGCAGCCCTGACTACACAAAAAACATAACAATAATAGAAAATAAATAACAAGCTGAGGAATTTCACGGCCTTCCATCCATAGATTGATGGTTAGATAGAAATGGTGAATGATCACGCCTTGTACAGCTCCACAAAGTACAACTCCACAAAGCACATTCCATTCTAAATATGAATCAAAAATCAAATCAAAACACAAATTCCACACTTGATGATAAATATTGATGCAATAGGGACCATTGCTTCTTAAGGAGGGAGGAATGATTCAAGTAACATTTCAAGTGATGATTCTACCCCAATTGGTGGTAGAACTTTTGAGAGCCATAACTTTTGCACCATAGCTCCGTTTGAATCCCTGTTTAAACCGTTGAAAAGATAATAATGAGGAGAATGTGATGATATAGCATGGATCTATGATAAATATTTTTAGACCTTTGAAATCCCAATGGAAGTGTCTTAAATTTCAATTTTAATAGTGCAGTCTAAAAATAGTAATTTATAGAATTTTGTAATGTTGTAAATCATGGAAATCAAACCACTTCATCTCTCTCAAGATTGGTGACCTTCCACATCCTCCTACCTTCAAAATATGTATAAAAATAGATATATCCTAAAAAGGCAATTAAACATCTCTTCTCAGAGATAGACATATGTTGTATCTACAATTTTGAGCAATAAAACATCTCTTCTCAGAGATAGTATTATTATTTATGTGTTATTGAAATATTCTTCAACCAAAAATTTTGAGTTTTGGATCAATGCCATCATAATCTCAATCCGAGTCAAGGTAATTCTAATCCCAATATTATTTTTGAATCCATTTGATCTTTGTTTAAAGCATTTAGGATTTAAATGTTATTTTGAATTGTATATTAACCCATTGCATTTAGTTATAATGGCTTTAGACTTTAACTAGTTGTTTAAGATTTGAGTGATTAAATTGTGTAGATTTAATCCATAGAGCTCAAATTTTAGGCTAAATTATGTGAAGAGAAAATTTATGAGACTATTGCACATGAGACCATTTATTGGGTCTATATGTAACAATAGTCTCATACATGATTATATATGTAACAAAATTTCATAATAATTCATTTTTATCATTTTTAGAATCATGTGCAATAGTATCCTATTTTTTCTCTTCACAAGATGACATAAAAATCCAATGATAAAAAACTTTATGGATTGGTAAGGAACAATTTGAATGAGATTGGTGGCATGGATGATTATGCAATTGCAACAAAACTTGTATGTGTTGAGGCAGATGGGTCATCTATAACTTTAGTTCATCAACTAAGGCAGATGGACCATTGATAACTTAAGGTCATCAAAATGGTCTATGTGTAATACTCTAATCATCCCATTTCCCATATATGATTTTCATTCATTGTATGGCTCATATAATGAATCTAACATATAAAATAGTCAACAAATATATATATATATATATGTATGAAAAGTTAAAGAACTTGTTCATGAGATGCATGCTTATTTGTGTTGTAGTATTAAAATTTTCATGGAGTTTCAAATATTTTCACAAGGTCTAATAGATGGACATAAACTATTAAAATATGTTGACACTAGGTGGATCTCATTATATCAACTAGTTTGCATAGTGTACAATGAGTATACATCAATATTGGGAGCAATGTTGTAGAAACACATAGAAGTGGATAAGGATCAAGATTTGATAAATTATGATTGATATAGATACATTTATGACATTATTGGATGAAATTCATTATTTAATTAAACAAGCCCAAAAGAGAACTACATATATTGTTGATTTTACAAGTTTGAGCAGACATGCTTGTCTGGGTATAAAGATTTTTTTTATCTCAATAGACAAACTAATTTTTTGGTTCCAAAGTTTGAGAGTTAGAACACTTTGATACATATTAGAAATCTAAGAAACTTTTTGAAGTTCAAAATATTTGGATAATTATGTAGATTTGTATGCCGATATGGGATACTCATGCATTGATTTTGAAGACTAGGCAATGGTAACATTGATGAGTTACATGACACATGGGCACTCTTTGATGATATTTTATCATCATCAAGGAAAAATTTAAGACATATTTTAACTTCCGTAGTAATAAAATGAATGGATATTTTTCATAGGGAATAAATGATCAATGTAATTGCTATAAAAAATCCCACCTATTGCAACAATGCCCAAAATTCAATCCTTTGTAGGAAGACTACCACAAAAAAATGACTACGATTAATTTTTTTGTAAGATTATTGATATCAATAGAATAAAGTCAATAATTTTAAAAAACATGTTAAGCGATGAATCTATAGAATTTTCCATTATAATGCTTGATCAACTCAAATTATTTGATCATCCCTCTAACGGTGGAGAAATAATTTGGCTATGGAAAAAAAGGATTTAACAAATGTTTTGCAGGAAACTTTGGGTGATTTTTTTCATTAGTTGATCTATGTCAAACAATGATTTTGGGTTTAGTTGAAGATGAGAGATTTTCCAGTATTTTTTCCTTCATAAAGTCCAAATTAAGAAATAAACTTGACAAAAATTTGTATTTTTTTGGAGACTTTACACATCACAATATGTTGTGAATAACTTCCCTTATGGTAAATATTTAGAAATATGAAAGTCAATTACTGAAAGGAAAGGGGTTAAAAAAAACACCAGTGACATAAAATATGACCTTTTTAAATAAGAATGAAAATATTGCATCAATTGAATGTCAAGAAAGTAAGATAAATGCCAAACAAACAATATAAATGTTCAAAAAATAAAAAAATGACAACTTTCATCGAATTTAGATAGGTGATGTATTCAAAATTCAAAAAAAAAATTGTACTCTTTTTAATGTCGATATTTATTGTATTCAAAATTCACCTATATGTTTATAATATCTCCTCTTAAAATTCCTCCTCTTCCTGCTTGTATACTTACCTCTTATATTTTGGTAACTTTGCATGAATTGATGGAAACAATAGAATGACTTGAGGAAGATATTGGTCCTAGGTAGAATGAACTTCTTGTGATTGAACAATACTCACCTCTTAAGCTATGGAAGATGTATGTTTGATAATTTTCAATGACTATGGAGTTTGAGGCCTCTCAAAAATTGACATGCCATAATCATATAAATGTTCATGAACATAATCCACATGTAATAAAGTTCTACATATATTTCCTACCCCCCATAGTTAGTGGAATAGTCTTTCAAACTAGTTTTACTTTCTCCTTGGGCAAGCCATCAAAATATTTAGAATAGCTATTCTCAAAATGTTGATCTTAAAGGATTGAGATTTATTTGTTGCATGTATGCCTTATTTACTTTCCTCTTTTCTTCCTTTACTTGAAGTTACTTCATCAATCCCTTATTTTTTCCACATAGAAGTCTTTGTTGCACTTTTTCCTTGTTGCCTTTCTTCTTCTCTTACTTATCTTGCAATTGATTTTATGACCCCTTTTTTATGCCTCTTATAAGTATTATTTGCACTTGGGAATTATTTAATTTACTCCTCTCTTACTTTATTTGATGTTTATTCCTATCCATCTTCTTAGTAGTCTTTGTTGTACTTGGGCTTTCCTAAATTTCCCTCTCTTTCTTTTGTTACAGTTATTTCCTTGTGCCCTTATTTGTCTATTAGAGGTATTTGATTCCTTTCACCCTCTATTATTTGATTTTATTTATTATCCCTTTCTAACCTAGGGTATATATTATAAATTTGGTCTACCTTCAAACCATTAAGATTATATTATTGCAGTGTTAGTTATTTCAACATCAAATCCTCACTAGGTATAAATGGTAATGCAATTGTGTCCACTAACATATTTTAACTAGCCACAACATAAGTGTTATCTCTTGTCCATGTTACATACATATAAGGTAAAAATTTATTTAAAAAACTCCATGGAACCCTAGGGTTTTGAGAAATTAAATCCCTTAACTCTAATAACGACAATGCTAATTTAGTTTGTGCCATCTTGTAATCCCCAATTTTTTTTTCCTAAAAAAATAACTCTCTAATATAATTTCATGATCATAATTAGGTAAAAATGTCACTTTCTCATATGGGGTATTTAAGTACATATATAGAAGGAGAAACCAACAAACATGTATACCATAAATTTTTATATGAATGAACTTATATTTTTTCTCTAGATTCCAAGTTTTTTTAGACATGTATTTTAGCTAGTTCAATTTGGTACCCAAGATCAACATCTAAGGTGTTATGGAGATCACTCCTACTATAAAATATTTTCAATATTTTGTTGAGCACCAAAAATGGTCTCTTATATTCTCAGTGACCTTTCTTACCTTGTTATTTCTCTTAGAACTCAAGTGATCTGCTTTCAGTCATTTCTAATTCATATATCATCTTAACTTTTTTATATAATGGATAGTAAATTCTTCGTACATTAATGAGAAAGATTATCCCCATCATTTGGAAAGTTTGATACCCTAGCTATGGTTCAAAATTAATAGGAATGCCAAAAATTTCAGCAAGCCAAATCTTTCCATATGCTATTATGGATATGACATTTGTACAAATTTATTCATGAACCCAAATAATGGCAAGTAAAACAAATACATCTATTGGGTCTTCTATATTCCTTTGTATTAATTTTTGAACACCTATTTTTTTTAATTAGTAGGGCTTTCATTATCCAAAATATACATACCAAATGGGGCAAAATCATTGGACTACATAATTATCATGGATGCTTCCATCTAAAATGCCCATTTTTCTTCATTTCTCATATCCACATACTCCATGTTGAATTGAAATCTAAACACTTCAAGATGATATTTAGATAATTAAACATTATGCAAATTTTTTCTTTAAGGAATCCAACCTCTCTTGTCATTAATGCCTTTTTTCCTAAATCTTAGCTTTGCTCCTAGTTTTTTAAGTTATCCTTCATTTATCTAGGAAAATTATAGATTTTACATTCGGCTCTGGAATCTCCTTCGATGATATGCAAGAATGATTTTTTCTCTCTCTTATTTATTAGGTTAGGATTTCTTGATTCTTTCCTTACTAGAATGCATCTTATGTTATAATGAGCATTAAATGCCATTTAATTTTGTATGTACTACCTTTTTTTATCATTTTCCAATCTTGGAGCATTTTTATGTTTTAATTTGGTGGTAGTTGGTAATTGAGAAATTGTATTAGGTTTGTATGTAATACCTTTTTTTGTTTTCCATAAGAAGAAATATAGTAGTATGAAGTGTGCCTAGACTTGAATTCTATGGGAATTCTCCTTGATCTTTCTTATTGAAATGCTCTTAGGTGATTTATATATATATATACTTCCATAGTTTTAATTAGGGACCTATTAGCATACAAAAATGACCAAGAAATAAGCACAAATCTCAAAACATGGGTCCAAACATTGATGGATCACATGCAAAGGCATAGGGGCCCACAAAACAAAAAAAGATGTAATCAGTGGGCATGGCAACAACGTTAAGGGAAATATTGATGAGACCATTATTCCTATATTAGTAGAGAAAATGATAACATATGAAGAGCAAAAGGGAAGAAGAGTTTTCCATGCACACTCATAATATAAAAATGTAGAAACATAAGAAGAAGAAAGATATAAGATCATACAAAGAATAATAAAGAGAAAAATAGCACAAAATCAAACCAATAAAATTTCAATTTTGACCAATGATCCATATGCACAAATTGACACTAAAATATTATAATAATAAGGCTTGTACCAAAATTAGGTGTCTCTATAAGACCCCTATTTTGATGTGTATATGTGAGCGACGGATACATACATAAAAATAAAATGATACATAATTGAAGTGTGTACATTGACATACCATAGAAAGATGAGGAGGATTTATTTTTCCATGCATCCATCCACATGTTTTCCACTTCAAAAACTTTAGTATATCTATCAACAATGACCATTTTAAAACAATTAAAGAATGCAATATTTGCTCATTTTTCTTGTTTTAAAATTGAAATAAAAAATTTAAATGAGCATAGGAACAAAGACACCTGAGTTGTATACAAATAGAAAGTCTATTTTAATTTGAAAAATAATTCCCTTATTCTATTTTTTTTTGATTATTTCAATTAAAATATTTTCTAACAAGTGTTAGACATAGCCACCACTTCTCTATGAGTTTTGAGAACCCTCCTCTTACTTATTTATCAAGCTAGTAGATAATGTTGTTCCAAGTAGAGCCACCTAAAATTTATTCTTCTCCAAGTAAATATCCACAATTTTTTTGATAGATATTGGAGGAGCCAATACACAAATTTAACTCATGCAAACTCATAGTGAAGCCATACACAGAGGATTATTCTGACAAAAATATTATGCATACACTAAATTAATTCATTTGGGACATAATACATATTTATAGGAATAGCATCCCAGAACTTCTCTGCTATTTTCTCTCACCCAAACCTATAATTAAGTAAAACTATTACGATATATTGTTATAACAAATAACAATATATCACAATAATATATATATATATATATATATATATATATATATATATATAATTAGAATATATATATATATATATAATTAGAATATATATATATATATATATATATATATATATATATATATATATATATATATATATATATATATATATATATATATATATATATATATATATATATTCTAATTATTAAAAACTTGCCATATTAACCATATGGTTATAAAAAATAATTACTATTTACCTTTTGGTAAATATCAACTTTACTATTTACCTTTTGATAAATATTAACTTTACTATTTACCTTTCTCTGTAAATACCAAAACTAACATGCTAATTAATAATGTTATGAATATTAAATCCTAAAATTCAACACCTTAGTATTATTAATTCCTAGCACCCCCTTAATGTGAACATGGGGATAAAATCATATTCTCAAAATATTTAACCATCTTTTGAAAGCGCTGCATAGACTAGGTACAAACTCCATAGATTATCTCTTTACCCTCATGAAGGCGTAGTGGCAAGACAAATTATGCAAGACTAATACCTTCCTCTTTGGGTTCCTGTGGGACTTTCCCTTTCTCCTTGGGCACATGATTTCTAAATCTTCAAGATCAAAAAGCTTGGCACTAACTGGATAACCATCCTTGAGTTTACCTTGAAATCTTCTCCTACTCCCCAAAAATGAGTTTTTTAAAAAACATGACTTTTTTTCAAATATATACAAAGGGGTTTATTTGCAAACCAACACACTGAAAAAATGTATGTGAATAGGAAAGTGCTTCTATTATTATTAACACATAGTGGGAATTAAAACACATCACACTAAAATTAACACACCATACTAATTCACCAAAACATTTGTGTGGCCCCGTTATTGGTGACTGATGAGAGGTCACTAAAAGACCTCCTTCTTCTGTGTATCCTCTAGCCTCCAGTATATGATACTACTTACTTAGCTGATATAGATTTATTCTTTAAGTGTTGAATGTATTATTTTTCTATTAAATGTTGATGTTTTATTAGTCGAGCATTCTCAAGTTTGATATCAGCCTCATATCCATCTTCAAGAATTTTTTAGATTTTATCATCTCGAAATTGCATAAATTGGACATCACGTTCAAGTGATAATGAATCCTTATGCTTTTGAACATTTTTTGACATCTTTACAAAAAATGACTCAAATGAAATTAACCTAATTCACCTAAATGATAAGAAAAACCTATCATATTTTGATATATGACCAATTTTGACCCAAAATTGACAAATTTAAAATTTAAAAACCAAATACTATTATTTTGATGACACTTTTTGTCATTCGACTAATACTTATCATTTTTTTTGGACATAAAATGATTATAATAAGACTCTATTAAAAAAATTGACTCAATATAAAATGTCTTAATACTAAATAAAAGATACAAAATTAAAAGTAAACTCCAATCTATTAGAAGTTTAATTTATAGATATAGCGTAAGTGAAATAAACTGACTCACAAATGACGCTGCTAGTTAATATAATAATTTTGTGACTCTTTTCCTGTAACATTGACACAATGACTTATTAAGAGATGAAACAAAGGATGGAATTAGAGATGAGTTGGGACCTAGACGTGAATGTAGATAACTAAGATGTGGATTTGGTAGCAGACCATATGAATATTATGGTGATGTTTAAATATTAAAAATAAATGATGTCACCACTAATTTAAAATATGTCAAAATTATGATTTAAAGACATACCCAAGACATTTTTATATTTGTGAATGTACTACACCTGATAAAGATAGACACACGTGGACCAGCTTATAGATCTAATTGCTTATAATAGCTTCACATCTTCATATCCTCACACATTAATGAAACTAAACCACCATTGAAGGAGAGGGAATAGACTTTTGAGCCATATCAAGTCAAAATTTGAATGGCACATGAATTAGGTGTAAAGGTACTCACATTGAGATCTTTGTATTATCCAGTCAGACCTTAGACAAAAAAATGGCAATGCATAGTAGGTTTTGGCATATAGTAGATGATAGACCCAAGAACAGTCAAAGAAACAAATATACATATGAATGATCAATGGAAGATAATTTATTGATCATAAATTCATAGCTGGTAGAGAATAATAGAAAAGAGACCATTGATGTATAGTACATCGATCTAGTGCACAATGTCAAAACAGTCTGCTCAATCCATTCATTCTTTGATTTTATTTTCCCATTGAATATTTATGCTCTAATACCAATGATAGTTATTGGAGGAGCCAATACACAAATTTAACTCATGCAAACTCACAGTGAAGCCATAGATATTATTCTAACACAAATGTTTTGTATATATTGAATTAATTCATTCGAGACATAATACATATTTATAGGAATATAATCTTATAACTTCTCTGTTATTTTGTCTCACCCAAACCTATAATTAAGTAAACTTATTATGATATATTGTTATAACAAATAACAATATATCACAACAATATATATATATATATATATATATATATATTCTAACTATTATAAACTTACCATATTAACCATTCGGTTATAACAACTAATTACTATTTACCTTTCAGTAAATATCAAATTTAATATTTACCTCTCTTTATAAATACTAAAAATAACATGCTAATTAATAATGTTATAGATATTATATCCTAACATTTTTACTAGAATCCTTTTCTTAGTATCAATTTAAAAATGCCTCAGAATGCTCTGATTTATACCCCACTTTGATGTGAGGAATTGAATAATATATACCTATGATCACTCATTTCAAAAAAATAGTCATGAGAACCATGTCTAATAATATTGTACATAATCGATACCATTTTAAAATTTCATAGAACACATATAATTATCATAAAATATTACATCTAACGCCCCATGATAGGTTAGATATAGGCATCCAGTCATGCCCCAAGTGTCATGTTACGTAGAAAATATTACCACCCAATAAATCTCAATAGACAATATATTACTCTAGTGAGTATCAATGTCTATAAAGGTGTCCTTATCTAAGGATTAATAGGTATGACCATCCTCCAATGAGGATGGTGGTGGTCAGGTGATGAAACAACATGCCCATAATTGATAGAGTAGGAGAGATAAACTAGTGTCCATGTTAAAATTATGTAATGTAGGTAACTGGATGGTAAGGTCCATATGTGGATGCATCTTCCAATAAGGATGATAGTGTTTGGGACAAAAACATGCCCAAATATATCCAAGTGGGTGGGAATGAAGTTATCCTCCAAAATGTAGATGAATGGTCAACATAGAACGAGATATAATGTGTAGATACCGATTATGTGTCTCTATATATGTAATATAATTTCATATTTATATGAATAATCAATTTAAGCATACTAGACAAAAGTGTGTGATAGGATCCATTTATAGGAGATATGTCAATATAAGGCTCATAAAGAGTAGATGTGAGTATCATGCCCCATAATAAAATATAAAAGATAAGTATAGATGTTATCAATGAAGCTCATAAGAGATATGAATATGGTAAATATTCCTTCATCTACCCAAGATATGATAAACAAGTAACTCATGAGCAATATGTAGATATATTCCATTGAAAGCATGGTCAAAGGTCAAGTGTAAAAATGTCACAAATTCATAATTTTCATCGGATTCTTCAATAATTTGCATTCTAATGTGGACATGTAGTAGGACCTTATTCCAAGTTTCTCTATAAAAATAAAGGGACCTAAATAGATTGGTTTAAATTTAAATTTATGTTCCTTATTTGCATTTGTTCTTTTTATTTTATTTTTTCACTAAATCATGAACATGAAATATTTTTATTTAATCTTCTGTTATAAGATTTACTAAAGTGATTTTGATAAACTTGTAGATGCTCAAAAGCATGTATAAGTGTTTCATCAAGCAATTATAATTGACGTATATATATATATATTTTTATATATTACTCATCATTGAAATTTTATTTACATGATACATGTAAAGAAGATATCTCAAGCTCAAGTGGGATAACTTCCTCCACACCATACACAAGATAATGCGGGGTTTCCCTTGAAGCTCTCTGAGTACTCATATGATAAAATGGTCAAGGGAACACTATAAGATATAATTATTAAGATGGTGTATGTTTTAAATTACTATGCCATTAACATTCCTTACAAAGTTTTGTGTAATATTGACATTTTCAAACCATAAAAGGCAAAGTAACACATTGATATTAATTTGTATGATATTTCCTTACCACTAAAATGACTATCACATTCTCTATCATAAACCTCTTGTAAGGCAACTTTACCTTCTTCGTTCCCCATGCACCTAAGTAATTGACATTTGAAATAATTTCTAAAAAGAGTATTACCAATTATAACATATTGAGTAACATCTCACACAATTATATTTTCTCATTTTTGGTAAAATGTTAAGGAATAATTTCATCAATGATAAAGTTATAGATGTTGGTATACCATTCTGAAATATTGGTTTCACTGTCGATGGAAAATACCTCTAGGCCATATAATGCTAGTAATGAAACACTAAATTATTGAAATATCTTAATAATAAGGTATGATCATCTATGATGTCAGTAAGAATAAGGGAAATGACACTAACCATAACATCAACATCATGATTGTCATTTCTAAGAATGTTTTCAATCTCAAAGTCATCAAATTAGGTAACCAAACTATTAACTAAATATCAATATGGCAATAATTTATCATATTTAGCATAGTAAATACATATTAATTGATTGATGATAAGTTGGGAATCACCATAAATTTTTATAGATTTTATCTTTAAATTATGTGCAACATGTAATCCTAGAATCAAAGCCTTGTATTCCACTATATTGTTGGTACATTGAAAGTTTATGCAATATGCTAATGGAGTAATCTAACTTTGGGAAGTCATTGATGTAATATAAACCCTTGAAATTAAAGCACATTTGGACCCATCAAAGTAAATTTTATATATTTTTTTCTCATTTGTATACATAATAAATTCATCTCAAAAGGCATCACTCATAGAACTATATTACACAAATGGGACCACAACTAGTTGATATACAATAACTTTCCCTTTCACCAATTTTTGAGGGTATAAAATTAAGATAAAAATTCATAAATAACATGACCCACTTAGATATGTGTCTAGATAAGTAAGGGTTAGACATGATGTACCTCAAACGCTCAATATTTGTAATAATATAAGTCTCAATAGTAAACATGTAATGTCTAAGATTTTTTGTTAAGAACACAAAAAATAAGAACAATTTCTTCATTGAGTTATATTTCCTTTCATAATCAACTTGTGTATAACTAATGTAATAAATTTATCTTTCTTTATGATCCTCATCATATTGTGCCAAAAAATGTCCCAAATCATGCTTAGTGGTAGATATTATTGATGTGGGTTTTATGCACACCATAAATTTTTTTATGAGATCACCTCTAATGTTTTAGGATAAATGAAAATGTATTCACTCTAAGGTACAAGTTATGGAGTATTGGGTTTTAGAAACAACCTATTGGTGGAATAATAGTGAGTGAGGCATATTATTTACCATGGGTACACTGGAGATGGATGAAACTATATCTAATTGATATGGGATAACTGATGATGGTTCTAACTAAGGTGGATATGAATTCAAAAAAACTCAAAAAAGAGGGAAAGATAGGGTAGAAAATGAGGTTTGTGGACCACACTAGATGAAACTTTTCAAGACCAACACTTGAACTTAAGTAGGACAAGAAATTAGAAAACCAATACCTAATACAAGTTGTTGTAGCACACTAACAATCAAACATGATTAGAAGTTAAAGGGAACCAAAATACAACATACTTAAATACATGAAATCCAAGGTTGATGCATTTATTAGACTAAAATATCACACCCACAAGGTGGGATTATGATTTATATTCAAAGGGTATTCAGATCAGCTATAGCTTAATATGAATGGCTATAAATAAAAGATAACTTATACACAACCAAATACTAATAAACCATAATCATAACACTTCTTACATAATCCATAATTTGGAGAAGATTCAAGATTTTCATATCAAGATCAAATTAATAGAACTTCTTAAAATTTCCTATTAATATTAACAACCAAAATTCTCCTTCCTTTACGATTGGAATGTTCCAAGTATAAATAAGCTTGGGATGGGTAAGGCCTTATCTTTCAAGTGAAGTCTAAAAATACAAGTCCAAAAATAACACTGTATGCTAATCTCATACAAAGCATGCATATATAACATTGATCACTCAGAATAGAATTATTCATCTAAAAATACAATATTTTCATGTTAAATAATTTTAGAACTAATATTTGTATTTCAACTAAACCATGTAAGCACCTATGTATAATGAGGAGGTGCTAATATAAGTACCATTCAAAGAAGTTAACCTATGATAAAGTAGATATAGAAGCTGACATATATGAAATTGTAATTATAACTAGAGCTATAACTAAGATAGGAATTAGAATTGATGATGAGTCTAAACCAGACATAGGAGTTGATGAAAGTGAAGTTAAACCTTATGCTGTAGTTGGAATAGGCATTTAAATTATAGATGAACCTGATGTAGCTACTGGTACAGGGACATAAATTGGCCTAGTTTGAGTATGAACCAATGTGTATTTAAGAAGTTTATTACTCTAAAGTGGGCTTGGCATCACCCCTACTACTATAGTTTCTTGTTTAGCTACCTCCATCTAAAGGTAAAGAACATGGCTCACCTGGGAGTCAATTTTAATAGTCTCAAAATCAAGCAGAGCTCTTTTGAATAAACGAGAATACTTATCCATCACTTTCTTGTGTATATCTAATGCAATTCTAACCCCAACATACAATGAATTAGTCCCAATAATATTATCTCTTACAAAATTGACCAGTTGCATTAGCTCATCACTAGTTATGTATATAGTACCTTTAATCTTTACTTTGAAGGTATTTAATATTGCTTGGAAAGATTCTAAAAAATGGGCCTGGTCAGTAATTGCCTTTGTGGATTGCTTACTTGAATAACACTTAAGTATATTAGGATATAAATAACTCCCCTCTCATGATTGGAAAATTGTTGGACCAAAGCCTACATCTCTTGATGCCATTTAAGTATATTATCCCTCTTTGAAGCAATATAATTCTATGCCCAAGTAAGCTCATATGCTATCATTAAATTGAGATGGACATAAGCATTAATCTTATGACCTAGATTATAAAACACAATTTTATATCAATATATTTTATTTTATTAAATAATTGAAGAATGTCTCCCTATTTGGGTTGGGAGGTGGCCTTGGTAGACCTTATTGAATCAATGATATGAAATAACTTCCTAGCTCTCCCTTATAATTATCTAATATTTCTTTGGGGGCCTAGATGGTGCTTACCTTTGGTTGCTTCTGCAAAAATTGATGAAAACTTTTAAGCATTTTCTTGATCACCCCTTGTTGCATCCATAAAAATGTAAGGATCTTCTCTGATCCTATCAGGGTCTAAAGGATTCAACTTCATTCTCTTAGTTACAGAGAATATATATTCTCTTTGCTCTAGTTCTATTATTTGGCCCTCAACAACCATAATTTTCCTCTTAAATTTTATCAAAGCATTTGTGTACTTATCAAAATGGAATTTAACTATAGGTTGCTCAGTTATCACCAAGTCTTGTCTTCTAGTTTATTTTTATTGTTGTAATTACCTAATCCATGAAGGAATATTTAGAGAAAATTATTGATTTATTTGTTTTATTTTCTTTACAAGTGATGTTTTTTGAGTTGGTTGTGCTTGTTGAGCTTGTTAAAATGGGTGATATCCTTGAGTAATTAAAAGGGATTTCCCTAGAAGTAGCATAGCCTTTAAGGAGGATGTCTATGTTATAAGAAAAGGAGGAATAACCTTCCTCCAGCTAGTAACCTATTTATGGATTAGTGTATCTATGATGTATTTGGCCTTCCCCTCTATTTTGTGCATCAAAATTATAGGTTTCTCTATCTATGTAGCTTGGGAAATGGGCATTTCTATTTGTGTAAATGGCTTTGGAGGGGTAACTTGTGTATTAAAATTAGAGGTAGACACAAGGTTTTCAAAATGTAACCCTTGGCTTGGACTAGGGGATTGAGGGTTGGTTCCACTAAAGAAGGAATAGGTCACTAGGGTGCTTGCTAAATTTTGAAAATAATTAGTAATGGAAGTATATGCAACCAAATAACTCATAACAGTAGTAGACATAGGCTCTAAAATAATAGGTTGGGTTGTGGTGGAAAAAAATAGTAATGTAACAAGACCCTAGGGATGGGTTATTTTACTTAAATAATCCAAAGAATGTAATAAATGTGTTCCACCAATTATAATTACAAAAACTAAAGACGTTATTAAAGAATGTGACCTTAAAAACAAAAGAGGAATAACTAGTGTATTATCTAATGTAGTTGATGTTGTTGTGGTTTGAAGTGAAGAACTTGAAGATGCTATTGGGGATGGCTCCTATATTATATATTTTAGTTGTGACTCTACCTCTCCCATTGCATCTCATTCTCTATCCAATTATAATTCAATAGCTTTTTAACTAGTATCCTTTTGGTTGATCTCTTCAGATCCTGCTATTAGCTCTATTCCCCCTGATTGGGCACTTTCTTTAGATAATCATTCATCTTCTTGGTCTGATTTTGTGGTCTCACTGATGGACCATAACTCTTAAGTTTCTATCCTAGAGACCTAGTCTTATTAATTATCCATCATACTCTCTTCTTCTTCACTATCATAGACCATGATAAGGTATGATATTTATGTGCCTCTTCTTTTATCCTTCCTCTCTTTAGGGAATTTTGCTAGTTCCTCCTCCACTTATACCTTATGAGGAGAAATAGGTGGGGTCTTGGGATTCCTTATATATGTAATTATTATTTTGGTAGTGGTATAGGTTAGTTTAATTGAAGGTGGAATGGGACATGGATGTATTGTAGTGGTGATAGATGGTGAGGGAGGGGGAAGGGTAGTCACTATTGGAATAATAATGGATGGTGAAGCTATTTGTCTAGTAGGATGGGGTGATGTTATTGGTGGTGACAAATAAAAAAGATCAATATTCACTTGAGACAAAATTTAAGAGTTACATGTTGTGAAATGGTTAGTGGAGGCAAAGGCAACATAGAAAATATACTAGTTGCTCCATTTAGAATAACATGTATTTCTTCTTTAACTCTATGCTATAGGGATGTATCAAAAACTATGTGTGCAGGGGAATTTTGAGAAATTTCCACTCTCTCTTTAGAACAAGCTATCCTAGATGGGTCAACTTCTTCTTATGTTCCTAATTTTATTTGAAGAGGGGGTTCGTGAATGGGTTTTTAAATCCATTACTTATTTTTAATCCTTTTATATCTTTTGTGATATTAGGATCATATTGGATCTTCTATGCTAAAATAATATACATATTATTTCAGTGCATACTTATGGCTACTTCAAAATCATCTTCAACATTCATAAATATGTTGTCATGGTCATAGGCCTGGTGCCCATAGTTGATCTTGATTTTTATTTCATATTTATTTAGGTGTGATATGAAATTCCCTATAAGGTCTCAATGTCTTTAAGGTGCCAATGTGAACCCATAATGCATCCTTATTTTCCCAATAATTTGTAGGTGCTCCCACCTTATGTATTGCATTCTTCTAATACTGAGAAGGGTGGGATGGATGGTTGTCTATTTTGCCTTCCTTAACTCAGTTTCAAAATTTTCATTCAATTGAGAAATAATTTATTGCTCAATAAATTTATCAGGCATAATATTTGGTAGGTATAAAGGGTGTGGCCTAGTACCTTCTATTTTGATCATTGTGCACTCTGTATATAGCTGTAATCACCCATTTTATGAATAGACTTATTTATTTGATAAGACAATATAGTCATATTTTTTTCATAAATAGACTGATAAACCATAGGGTAAAAGGTTTTAGTCAACTTCTTCATGTTCTTCTTAAACATGTGGATATGGAGAATGTTGAATTCATCACATATCCTATTCTGAGCGTACTCTATGGATGGTTATTAGGGTTCCTAAAATGGTGAGTGGACCATTGTAATCATAACATCCACTACATATGACATCATATATAAGTTTTCATTTGAAAAACTCTCAAGATTATTGATTTTGAGAATTAGGTTGGATTTGATGATCTCTCTAATTGCTATGACATTTTTGGATGTCAAAATCATGTCTAGTAGAGGGAACCATATATCATTAACATAGATAATATTTAAGAAACCATATATTCTATTCAAAAGGGTCATAGCAATTATTACCCATGGCCTAAATAAAATGATATAAATGACAAAGGAGGGGCATTGGACTATGAAATTAATCAAGTTACTAAACCATTTCTTCAACTTATTGCTAACATTGTTGTTGAGAAACCATGTGTTCACCATATCTTGTTTGTATGTCATCTTATGCAATATAAGTTTATATTACTTCTCTAAAGCATTGCAACTGGCATTTTACTTAGCCTGAAGTGTAGTATTTTTATATAAATTTTAAAATTTATAAATAAATCAAACAAAAGGTCTATGTATGGAATTATATTAGGCTTGGATAATGCATTATGGAGACCCATTACTATGATGGCCAACATGTCATCTATATATCTCTATGTGAAGATGGATAACTGGTCTCCAACTTTATAGGGTTGGGCTACCTCGACCGCATCCCAAATGGCATAATAATGCTTAAATTCATGGTTAAGGGCTATTGAATCAAAGAATATATCTATATATTTTGTCAACCCTAAAATAGAGTATGTAGAGGGAACTTGAATGCGAGCTATGACTACTATTGAATCTACGATTTGAAAATCCTTTACACTTTGAAAATTTAGAAATTTATTCATAATAAGAGAGCTTTAGATTCATTGTGTGTGCTTGGATATTTGAAAGCAATGTAATTAATTGGATTTGGAAATTCAAAATATACTATTTTAGTCACATATGCTTTGAGAATTCAATGCATCAATTCATTACTTCATATGAATTAATGGCTACAATGGCTTTGGATAATTTTCATGCCTAATCTTTTCATTTAAAATTTATAAAATCAATTTCCATGGTTTTTTAATGCCATGTGGCTTATTTCACACATTCTTGGATGCTTAATCATCTTAATATGAAAAATGTCTCTTTTCCACTCTTTCAAACTTAGTAATTATGTATTTGATGTTTGCTCATATGTCTTTGAAGGACATGTGTCTACATGTTATTGTTCTACTAATGGTTGAGGTGTGATGTATTTTACTTTGTTCTTAAAGTTGTGGATTAATAGGATGATGATAAGTGGAAATATCTTAATGGTCTACTTGCCTAGAAGTATCTATACAAAGGTCCATGATGACATCACTTCTGGGCTAGTCGAATGATGACATGTGGATGACTCTCACTACTCTTCTTGTCCAAAATATTTTATAGAAGGGTCTATGATGACATCACCTCTATGATATTGGGTG
This sequence comes from Torreya grandis, assembly GCA_037957365.1. Classification (NCBI taxonomy): domain Eukaryota; kingdom Viridiplantae; phylum Streptophyta; class Pinopsida; order Cupressales; family Taxaceae; genus Torreya; species Torreya grandis. The sequence goes on from JARHVA010002408.1 coordinate 590,349, forward strand.
AGTAGGATGATGACACATGGATGGCTCTCAATGATCAATTTTCTCAAGATCATTCATATAAAATGATTTACTGACATCACCTCCAAGCTACTAGGTGATCAAGATGATGATAATGAATGGCTCCCAATGATCTGCTTACCTAAGATTATCTATACAAAATACTTTAATGACTTCACCTTCGAGAGGCTAGGATGACTTGTACCCTTTTTTCTTGGTGTTCTGAATGAGTAGAATGATGATGCATGATAAGAATAAACTGTGGGATGGTCCAAAAAATGCCTAAGTGCAACATAATCTATTCAAAAGATACAACATAGACAACAAACCCACTAAATAATATAACATGTCAATACAATTAACCATATAAATCCTAAATTAACCATGTACATAAGCACTTTAAATAAAATTGAAGGCAAATAGTAAAACATATAATATGGTTTAGACATAGCTTTGATTCCTTTTAGCTTCAAAAACACCCTGAAAATAACAAGATGAAACCTAAGGATTGCATTAACCAAACAACTCAAAACCATGATAATTTTTATTTAAACATCAGATAAATTATTTGAATTCATGCTTTTCAAACTTCTATATTTTAAAATTTTACTTTAGAAGATCATAAAAAGATGTTGAATTAATATTGGGTCCCTATTTAAATATTTTAAAATGGGCCATATGTTTTAGGGTACAACAAATGATGACTTACAAAATAAAATACCCTTGAGTATTTTAAAACCTAAAATTTTAATAATATATCATGACAAAAATTTAGTTCCAAAAAATAAAGAATAAGTGAACCAAACTCTGAAACAGACTCCTAATTCCTTATATAACATACTAACCCTTTCTATTTCTTAGATTTGTATGCGATCTAGTGAAATCAATTCCTCTTGGTTATGAAAGTTTTAATAAAGAGTTGAATAACCAATGTAGGTTTCATTTTGAATTTTGATTTTATAACTAAAAAGTAAATAAATTTTGGGAATTTCTCTACTAAAAGCTAAATATTCATAAATCTGATAGAGATACCTCAGATTCTAATTGAAGCCTTGCTCTACTGCTAACCAAACATCTATAACTCTGGTAGACATTACTTGAATCACCCATCATCTATTTGTTTATATATATATATATATATATATATATATATATATATATATATATATATATATATATATATATATATATATATATATATATATATATATATATAAATAAGATAAAGAAGAGTGGGAACCACCATTGGATACACCCAACCAATGGTGGTTCCCACTCTTCTTTATCTTATATATATATATATATATATTAGATAAAGAAGAGTGGGAACCACCATTGGTTGGGTGTATATATAAAAAAAATTATTTTGTTAATACATCCCTGTCAGTGTGTATCGAGTTCTATGTTTTTTATTTCTTTGCTATGTTTTAGCATGAAATAATACAATAATTCTTTTGAAATGAAAAGATTTTATAAAATTGGCATGAGTATATCAGAGTAAATTCTAGAAGTCTAGTAAACCTGTTCATCTTAAGTAGAATCTAATTTAATCACAATACATATCTTAACTCTAGAAAATCTAGTACCATGAGAATAAATCCTTGAAAATACCAATCACGATCCCTTATATACTATTCCCTTATTTTTGGCATGTCTCTTTATGAATTTAATATAGGAAAGTGGTCATTTTTTTCTTTAAATTTAGAAAACTAATCTAGAAAGCATACAACTAATCTAATGAAAGCAAAATACAAAAAACAAAGAAAACTAAATCTAGAAAGCATGAAATTTAATTTATAAAACAATAAATCTAATCTAATATGCATCTAAATATCTACTTATAGTTTAGTTAGATGCATATTCAGTTGAAATAACCATGAAGTAGTGTTTTAAAAATCATGCATTGACTAAAAAGGTGAGTTCATTATCTTGGAGGTATTTTAACCAGAATGCATCTTACCTAAGATCTTTGATATTTGAAATGGTTCAATATATAAAAGATTAAACTTATCATGTTATCCCTTCTTCTCATTTGATTTATTCCATATAAGCTCCAAGTCTAATATATTGAATGCCTTGATATTAGATCTTTTGTAAAACCATTTTTTGATAATATCTTGATTTTTACTGAAGTTGTGCAATGCTTCAGTTCTTACATCTTCCATCTAGACTATGTCTAATAGTCTAAATTGTAATATTTAATATTCTCCCATGTATTATTGCATGAATTGGTACATTGATATTTTGAGTGTAATAGGGAATACTTGTTGTTTTCTATATGCCAACATAAAAGATAAAGTCTCGAGGGCTTACTTGTGCTTGGTTCTATCTACACATAGTGCAATTTAAGTAAAATATGACATTTTATTGGTTTATCTTGTGCCAAATTATTAATGGCATCCATTATATTATTATTGGTGGATTAAACCACTCCATTTCCTTGTGGGTAGTATTTTGAAGAAAACTTGATTATGATTTGATTGTCATAGACCCATTTGTAAATTCAGAAGATTGAAAAGCTGAACCATTATCATAACTAGGAAAATGAAAGTGCCAAATCTGATCAAAATAATTTCTTATATAAACTTGATGACATTAATTTCCATAGAATTATTAGTGGCTTTAATTTCTATCCACCTATTATAGTAGTTATTAGTTGTGAGGATAAACTTGTATCCTACTGAAGAGTTAGTTTATCACCCCAATAAAATCAAGGCCCCATTGGACAAAGGGATGTTCCTCAAGGACTAGCTATAAAGGCATGACAACAATTACCTCTATTATTATATATATAGTATTCATGGAAGGTCCTAATGTGATTATGGGTGTTCTTGAAGATTGTAGGAAAATAATATCCCATTCTCAAAATCTTATGAGCTATTATGTTTTCTGAGGAATACCCATTGCCTATGTTTTGATGTAGGTTTTTCAAGGTGTTCACATCCTCTTCTTATAAAATTCATCTCAGATAGATTCCTTCATACTTATTTTTATACAATACTCCTTTCTTAATCATGTCATTGGTCGATGTGAGCCCGAGTGCTCGACTTTGCCCTATGTTTAGTTTTGGAGGATACGTGCATATGAGTAGATAATAGATAATTTAAGTGTAACACTCACCAATAGTTAATTGAGCCTCATTAACATGTTCAATATTGATTCATGGATTAGTCTTAGTCATAAATTGAATAATCCGTTGACCTCTTACCATCTTAGTTGACCAGATTTCAAGGTCAAATTAGTAAAGTTTGGCCATTTATTTGCCTTTTATTTCTCCTAATTCATTCTATCCAAATGTGATCTTGAAAATAGGATCTAAAATAATGACATATTTTTTTTCACAAAATATAGTTCCTAAATTTTTTGATAGATATAATTAAGGCATAAATTTGCTTGTCTATCATAGAGTATTTTAATTGAGCATCCTTCAGATTGGTACTCATGAAGGTAATATGATGTTCATTTCCTTTTGCCTTTTATGTAATCACAACATCCACAATATGTTTTGAAGCAAATGAATAGAGATACAAATCCTTACTAAAATATAGACTAATTAGAATTGGAGCTTGAGCAATGATAGTTTTGATGTCTTAGAAATATCTCTAGGATTCTGTCATCCACTCTATCTTAACATATTTTTTCAACATAACATTAAATGGCTTGAAGTTTTCTACAAATCTATAAATAAATTTTCAAACAAAGTTTATCTTACCAAAAAATGTCTTTATTTCTTTCTTGATACTAAGAGGTGTCAACTTGGCTATGGCTTGTACCTGATCTGGATCAATAGAGATCCCATATTTGGTAATGATATGGCCTATTAGTTTACTTTAAGTAACTCTAAAGATACTTTTATTTTGGTTAAGTGACACTCCATACCTTTTGAATCTATCAAACACCTTTCAAATATGGTCTATGTGATCAAATTATTTTTAGAGAACATAGTGAGGTCATCCATGTATATGATGATGCACTTTATAACCAACCTATGGAAAGAAAAGTCTATGACTCTCTAAAAGGTTTTTCCTATATTAATTAGGTCAAACAAAATCCTCTTATATGCAAAAGTTCCCCACTTTGTTGTGAAAATAGTCTTCATCTAATCCTTTACCTCTACCAATACTTAATTATAACTAGAGATTCCATCCAAAAAGAACATCATCTCTGATCCACTTACCATTTGAATTATTTCATCTAGTGATGCCAAGAGGTAATTATCTTTCTCACATACTCTATTTAATTTCTCAAAATTAAAACAAAATCTGATTTCTCTATTCTTTTTTCTAACTGGTACCAAATTAGATATTTAAGAAGAGTAATTAATAGGGAAAATAATTTTGAACTCTAGTAGATTCTATATTGATATTTGAATTAGAGTTTATAGAATTAGATTTACTGGACTTTATCTCTTCCTGAAAGGTTTATGATCTATCTTCAATAAGATAGTGTGAATAATGACTCCAGGTTCAAAGAATTTTAGGTCTTCATACATCTAGGCTATCACATATTTTTATTTTTATAGCAACTATTTCAACTTTTGTTTATCAATTTGAGTGAAAATTAGGCCTACATTCACCTACTAAGGGTGTTGGTTAGTGCCCAAGTTTTCTTTGGAAAAATTTGATTCATTTACGCTTGGTGGTTTTTACTTCTGATCTTGGGGGTCTAGATCAAAAGCTCACTCTAAGGAGACCATGCTTAGAGAGATGTAGTTCTATTTTAATTTTAAAATGCCATCTTCCCATAGTTATTCACCATGTATGGATTTGATGTCCTTTTTATCCATTATTTGAGTTTAAAAATATCTAGATCTATTCATGAATTGCACTATCTATTGGTCATCCTCAAACACCTGAAAGTTGTTCAAAATATTTGAGATGGAGGGGTAAGGGACTAAATCTATCAAAATTTTCTAAATATTTGACTCTTGGAGTAGTACCAAATTAGTAGCTGAAGTTGATAGACAATCAATCATCTGGTTTTGCTCTCTAGGAATGGATTTGATGTTGAATACTTCAAAGGACTCAATCTAGTCCCAAGCTCTATGATTATAATTATTTAGGTAAATGAGCCTTACACTAATACTTATTTTTGATCTAATTCACCACTAGTTTAGAGTTGCCAAATTTATGAAATCATTTAACATTGTGATTAAGTAAAAACTACAAGTTGAGGATCAAATATTCATATTCCACTCTGTTGTTAGTGTAAGGAAACTACAACCTATAAGCATCAAGGGACTTCTTTCCATGTGGATTTATTAGATCCATGCCAACACCATAACCTTGTTTCAACATATCTCCATTGAAATGAAGAGTCCATAGATGAGATGGATCTTCAAATTATTGTTCATGAAATGCATGTTTTTGTCTAGTGGTAAACATGTATACACCTACATGTAAAGATATAAAGTCTACTTTTTCATTTATGGAATTGTAATCAGTAATCAAATGTCTCATATTTAGTTCATGATCCACTTATATCTAGTTAGATACCCACTTAAAAGGAAAATATATGTGTAATAAGTTGGTGTCTATATATCAGTGTAAAGTATTGGACTAATCATAACTCATCAATAGACCATAGGATTATAAAGTGTTAATGAACAAGAAGTTGATGGTCCACTAAACACATGACTTAGATATCAAATAAATGTGAATATTCATTAATTATCTAACACATGAAATTAAAAACTTGTCCAACTTTAAGACCATTCTCTATGACTTATCATGGTCAAGCCTAACTTTTGGCATACAATTGTTAGCATCACATTAGTTGAAGCACTTGAGTCAACCAAGTAGTTGTGTACATTTTTTTTGAATATTCAGATAGTTAAGAGAAATGATGGTACTTCAAGTTTATATTTAAATACCATCACATTGGTATGCATATCTTTGGATTTATCTGATGTAGAGGATATTTTAGTTAGGGATTCTATAAATAATTCCCTTTGTTTAATGATCTAGGCCAATTTATATAGGGTGATATTGGCCTTAATATTCTTCATGTATTTAAAAATGTTGTATCTAACCCTAATTTAAGGTTTTAAACTCTGTAATTACTCATTTATCTTAGGGTGAGGTGGGTTGTTATTGGCTTGATAATTTGAATAAGTAGTAGCATTATTATTTAGAGGTGTTAAAGTGGTAATTTACTACTTACTCAGATTTTAGTTATTCCTTTGGAACTTCTAGGGTGCATGATCCTTGTGTTTATTATCCTTTGATTCATTATCATCCTCTTTTATAAATAGGAGATCATAGGTCTTAAAGAATATTACTATCATGAAGTGGCCATGGTCAATAGAGGAAGAAGGTTATGTTTTATGTGTAGAGATTTATTGTCTATCTATCTCCTTCTAAAAGATATTGAAGGTTGTGTAGAACTTGATGTAATCAAGCTCACCATGTTTCATAATGTTATGAATCCTACACCAATTAATAACGGATGCTTTCATAATATTAATATTTGGCATCCTATTGAATGGAACTTATTTTTATTGATTATTTATAGACCTATTAGAAGGCCTATTGTATCTCTCTAATCTGAATCTCTGATTGGTGTTTTGACCTCTAGTGTTATCCATACATTTCTACATGTTCATAAACTCATTGCTTAGTTTTTGGACCATATTTTGGATTGATTCCAATTATTTTTTTGTGGGATCAAAATTGGTATTCTGTAATGTATAAGTACTAACTAGTATTAATGATTGATTTAGGATTTATTAGTTAGGTATAAAATTATTCAAGAAGCCAAGATATTGATTGAGTAGAGCCTAGGTTAAGGGCAACTGATTATAAACTAGGATATGGTTTTGGATTATTATGTTTTGATTTGTATTGGGAATTAGACTAAAGGTTAGAAAAATAAGACCGAGAATGAGTGGGCCAAAGACTACATTTGAAGGTTAAATTATTTGTCTACATTGATAGCTTGGGCATAAGCCAAAGACAATGTATCAATACTAATAACTCTACGTAGAAAGATAATAGTCATATGGTCTAGAGCATTCTTCTACATATCTAGGGCCAAATCCTCATTGGGTGTGTAAATAATCTATAGTGTGTTATATATATTATGAAATCTAGCATTGAAGGCTTAGATTGCATCATTTGGATCTATCCTCATAGTCACAAAGTGTTGGTAAAAAATACTTGCAATGGTGACCTAACCCAATTGTTCCACAAATGTGTATTGGTAATCATTCTAAGATGTAATGGAACCTTCTTGGATATTGAAAAACTAGTCATAGGCTATATCTTGTAATGTGAAGGGAAATAGTTTACATGTCATGTCTTCATGGGTTACATTCAAAATTCTCAAATTAATTTTGAAGGCCTTGATGTGTTCTTCTATAGTCCTTCCTCTTGAGTGAGAAAAGGAAGGTAAATATTTCTTCATATTCTTGGGTAGGTCATGGACATATCCTATAACATTGATAGCAGAACTAGTGAACTAAGTCGGAGCCTAAATTAGAGCTATGGGTTGAGCCATTAGGAGTAATGGAAGATGGGGTTGTTTGCTTGGAGATAATTATTAAACCCAAGGTTCTCTCCTAACTCATTTATCAAACCTAAATTTTTTATGAATTTTCAAAGGTGGGAATGGTTAGTGTTTTAAGTTAACTTTATATGCTACACCTTTAATCTATAGTGTATCTAGGGATATGTGTGGCTGATAAGTGGATTACATAAATTTATATTATCTTATTGCATTTATCAATGTTCTTAGTATTGTCATCCTATAAAGTAACCATGGATTAGTAGAGTATTTATAGGAGGTAGTGGTTAGACTTTTATCATCATATTATGAATTATGTTATTATTGCATTATTGTGGAGGTTACCCCCTCGAAGTGGTTTAATTATAATATTTAAGTATTATGTTCTTTTGCTAATTATTATTGTAGATATACTTATTCTATTCTTAATTCCATAATATATAATTCTATTGTTACAAATCCTCTAAGACATTTCATTATAAGTGGTATTAGAGCTTCGATTTGGGCAAGTTTCTACCACATAATTTTTTTTGGATCTAGCATGCTGAACACTAGAAGTTTGAAAAAATATAGCTTATGATCTGGGATGAAATGATTTTTTTTGTCACCATAGTTTTATTCATGAGGTTTTTTATAAAAAAATAAAAAATTACCTGTAAAAAAGTTTAGATTTTTTTAATAGTCATTGGATTCATCTCTATGAGATAATAGCAATGGTATATTTTGTTGATACACTTTTTTAGGCCAAAATTTTCACCCTTGTACACATTAGTAGTCATTAGATTTATCTTAGCAAGGCAATCATAATGGTATCATCTACAAAAACATTTTTTTTGGGGTCACAACCCTCCTAGGGTATGTGTATGGTAGGACCTAACACTTCTGGTTGCAGGAAATGGAAATAAATGCTTAAAATTCCTCACAAAGATGACATGGAGTTAAAAATTTCTAATCTAAGTATTTTGGAGATAGTTTAGTAACTTTAGTTATTAGAGTTATAGGGCATGGTATAAAAAGATAATCTTGATGCAGTTAAATGGGACCTCATGGGGATAAGAGGGGACCCAAATGGCTTGCGATATCAATTACAATAAATCATTATAAAATTGGCCACATTTTTATCTCAACAATTAAAAAATAACCTTTCACCACTCTAGTTTGGTTCTCTTCCTCCAAACAATCACAATGTCAACCATGATACAAATTCATTGTTGCCAAAAGTGAACTTGTGCATATTTTATGGTAATGATCCACTCATAAGGATTACTCAAATTAAAAATTTATCTAATCTTACATCAAACTCCCTATTCATAAAATGAGTTCATGGCCTCTCTTTATATAGAACCTAAGAAATTTATTTGGTATCATTTATTGTGTGATAAAAATATAAATAAGGGTGCCCCAATTTAATGGTTAATATTTTTTGAGGAATTATAGCTCCATTATTGAAACAATGTCTCTAAAAACTACTTCATCCAATTAGCCAAATTATGCCAAACTAAGACTGTAAAATATTATATTCATCATTTTTATAACTTCTCCTTACATGTGACAAACATCACTGAGGAAAATCTAACTTACCTATTTTTGGGTGGCCTCAAAGATAGCATCTAATTAGAGGTTTGCATGTTTCATCCCAATAATGTATTTGAAGCCATACAAAGGGAATGTATGGTTGAGGAAAAAGAGTTGATCAGATGAAGACCTTTCACTAATATTTTTGAATACATCTTCCCAACACCATCATTTATGTAGCCTACCTGATTGACACCTCAATAAATTAAATAAAAACATGCAAAAGGTTTTTATTTTGGATATGATATCAAATGGAACAAAGGACATTTATGTGTTATAAATAAGTTATTTTACATTGAAGGTGTCAATGATGAAATAAGTGTTGTGTTGTAGAGATTATTTCTAAATTAAAAATGTATTTTCAAATACTGTACATTTTAAATGTACTGTATACTCTATATGTATTTTAAAATTTTCTAGACCCCTTTTAATGAGAAACTATTTTGGGTTGATTCTGCCCATGATTTTGGTACCCATTATTTTGTAATATCGCTTTGTTGATGTATTATGTATTGATGGAAATTTCATAGGTAATACATCATGAGAACTAGGGTTTGAGAAGGGAGAATAGAGTGTG